>LR990122.1:615000-1215000 GCA_905147225.2 Euproctis similis | reverse complement strand
TCTGGTAGACATTTAAAAAAAAAATTTTAGCGGCTGACCCGGCGAACTTTGTTCCGCACAAAATTCAGTGAATGAGCAGAATGCTCATGTTTTGTTATACCACTTATACCAAATTCACAATATTTTTTTTTAAATAGCATATTCCTATGTTAGTTGTGATACCTCAATGAGTGCAAAGAATCTATAAAAAGTTTCATGATGATCAAAGATAACAAACAAACGGACTTTCGCATTTATAAACATTAGTAGGGATATGTAAAAGAAATGAAAAAATATGTATTATTGTTTAATAGTAATTTATCAATCCCTCGCGAGGGTGCCTATACAAATACATTATACCGGTAGAGGGGTGAAAGTACAAAATAATAGATATCCAGCAACTTATCCTGAATAGTATCATGTATAAGTTGAAAATCATATATCTAAGAAAAAATGCGCACCTTCTTTAGACACGGTTTCGTATTCTGAGACTTCAAGGTCTCTAGCCGTTTCGGGTTTGATACCTGGCGTGTTAAAGAATTTATTTTACGAGCAGAACGTTAAATTTGATTCTTTTGTGCGTGCACGTCCCCTGCACTGTGGGGATGGATGGTACTGTTGTATTATACAGATTTCCGTTCTTTTTGTACTTTTGTACAACTTTTTATTAAGGTTTCGGTTGAATTTTCTCTTGTTAGATAATGCCTTTGAAATGTGCAGGTGCTCGTGAACCTACGAGTATGTTCTAATATACTATATTAATAGTTTTTTCTAAGTTAGTTCTTACAATATAAGTTCAAAATCAATATTTCTGTTGACGTAAAGAAAAAACAATTTCGAGTCCTATCACTAAACGTTGTTTCATTGGATAAGTTTTTGAATTGATGCGTTGCGTATTGGTAATTTTTGTTATATATATTTTCACACTATAAACGAGAAGAAACTGGTGGGACTATTTTTAGCAGTCATCCAGACGGAAGAATGTCAGAGCAGAAGATTTCCTATATCGACTGAGTTGCCGTGTCTGTGGCGAGACGGCCCGGCGCGTGTTCAACTAAATATGTACTTAAGTACGTGTGTGGAGGATAGGCCAATAATCACGTGACACTCGGTAAAGTTATAAATTTGACATTTTCCCGTCACTTAGGTTACAAAATATGCAAATATTATGTTACGAATTTCTAAGTATACAGAATGTTAAATAGCACATATTATCTAACTCATATGAAAACAAGAAAGGAAACACGGAGAGTGGCAAAACTATAATTTACTTGATAATTAATATTAAATATATCTAACGACGAGTATTTTTTCAATTTACATGTCTTCTATACGATAGTTGGACGAGTGGTCGGATGCCATCGGCATTCCAAGTAAGCATATTCGCTCACGGAGCACTGGCTGCTGTTGAGCTTTGCAGTAAAAATGCAGCACGTAATTAATGGATGATGCCTATAAAATTGGCTATCATCACTGGAGTTGGCACAGTACCGCATATGTTGTACTACGGTGTGTCTAAAGGGAACACCTGCGTTTTGCGTACGCCCGATATATTGTTATAAACCAATAGACTTTCGTACAAGTTTTTATTAAAAATAAAACATATCATAATATCACTGTTCACGAACATGTCTGATGGTAAATAAATATCCAAACTGCCCATCTGATGATTACTCCCCCTAATGCAGTCCGGTTTTCGCAAACAGATGTCCAATTTGGTCTACATATGTATATTATAAATAATATTCGCGATTTAATTATAACACAAGTTAGTTGGGTCCAGTTTCGCAGGTGTACGAAACTAATGGTAAGAGTTGAACAACTCATATATCTAGGTGAAGTTATAATGTCCAGTATTAGTTGAGCTAGTTCATACATGCTGTCGACTATTTAATATACAAATGCGCAGTCGGTCCCACGGTGTGGTACCTATTGAGAGTAGTAGCAGCAGGAAATTAACTGCGCGAATGTGATAGTGTTGTTTTGTAGATATTTCCAATCGTGTGATGATAGGTTGTCGCTGAAGTAAGTGTAACTCTTCAACTGGATAGTTAGTGATTAGTTTTCAATTATAGCCCTACTCAGATTATTATCTACATAGCTTTGGAGTTCAGCACACGGACTTCTGTTTGGTACTCTGGTATTATAGATATTTAGCAGGATATAAATCTGCTGTTGATAGGTTTCCAAAACTGTCTTTATTATGGGATAGCCTACTCAAGATCTCTTACAAGGACAAGGTTCATTTCTCGATTCGAAATATCCAAAACAGAAGCTGTTAATCCAAATAGGAAACGGTGTGTTTGTTTGTGATGTACTCTGAGAATAGTGCAAGTTTTTAACGAAAAATTCGAAAACAGCTGTAACATAACGGTTACTGTTTTTAACAAAACAATTCAATATTTTATTGTTGTCCCTACTGAAGAACCGCATAATATTTCGCTAAATTAATTATTGTAATACATCTATCAATCTTAAGTTTGGTCCAGTCCAACGAGTGACAGACGGACGATAACCTAACGGCGCCAATAGAGAAATAAAATGAAATAAACCAATCAATAAATGGACAACAAAAACCAGATATGTCGGAAGAGATGGTTGCTCGTATCGATGACATCATACACTAGTCGCTAATCAGTAAGTAATCAGCACAACATCGCCGGATATGATTAGTCGAAGTAGTAGTCGTATAATTGACGTGCGAATCTGAGCTGAGGTGAAACGTGTTCCGCAGACCACAAGATTGCAGATGTTATTATGTACGCGTTTGATTTCTATAAAAATTGTAAATATTAGACACGATGTGCAAATTATTACATGTTATGAGTATATTTATTTCTTGCATTACAATTAAAACTGCAGTTTCCAAGTTTATCCTAATGCTTATCAGATGCTTTACAGTTTGCATTAGATTTTAATCTCCCTCTTGAACTATCACTACTATTTCAATTGCTTATTGTATTAACTATATCACTATTATTAATTAGATTGGATTGGTTCGCATTTGTCACTATCTTGATTGCTGTTATTAGTAATCAACAAGATTTTACTATCCTTTCTATAAAATATCTATCTAAGATATATTCGCATAGTAGACAGTTTTAATCAACGCTTTGGATCAAGTTTAAAGCTCTCTCTCTCTCTTAATAAGGTATAACTGTGTGATCGTTCTGTGTCATAATCAAATTAATTAGATTTTAGTGCTCGAAGCCAATTAACTTTAATTAGATTGGGTCGGATGTTTGGTCTACCTGGAGATTAACTGTTTCTTGTCATTCTCTTTCTTGCTGTCAGCGTTTTTGTGTTGTTTTCTTTCTTCTTAAGTAGATGTATAAAAATTATCTTATTGATTAAAACAACTTTCCGGATTATATCGCGTTTATTTATTATTTATTTATATTTATTTCCCGACGTTTCGAACTCTTTACAGAGAGATCTCTGTAAAGACGTAAAGAAGACGTGTAAAGAAGTTGTTTTAATCAATGAGTGAGATTCGCGAAAATCTTAGAAATAAATAAAAAATTATCTTATTTGCTGTACTTCTGAATTTTTGTATATTTTTACTACGACGCACGTGTCCATTTTAATTGAATAATTATTTTTCATTTCTTGTACTTGATAAGGGTGTTTAAACATGTATTAAATATAATATCTTTGATTTAGTATATTTTTTGTTACTTTCTTATTTTCAAGATGCCTTCCTATTATATAAATGTCTGTACCCTTTACCATGAGACCGTTGAGACTACGATCATATTACATCATCGACTCATAAAATATAAACTCAGAAATATATATTAATAATTTCCTTATTCCAAAGTGATTACATTTGTCTACCAGACATTATTGCTACATATCAAAGAATACTGTTACTTCTTGTGTTAGTTTTAAATAAATGAGAGCCTTATATCAACAACAAGTTAACGTACAACTATCAAAGAGGAATAGCAATTTTACTCGATCAATCTGTTTCAGTCGAGTAACCAAATCGAGTCGAGTGGCGAGCTCGTCCAACACAGACACACACACATGATAATAATAATTGCGATCGTTAAATGTCTATTATTAACTCATAAAGGAGACTCTTGTTGAATTTACGGTGTCTTTATGTGTAGTCAATAATTTATTTATAATTACCGTGAAAAACCACTCATACTTTCTACTGGAACATATATGTGATAACTTATTTTCTATTTAGTACCCGAAGTTTCGAACTCTTTACAGAGATCATTTTCACGAGTAATGAAAGAGTTCGAAACGTCGGTAAATAAATAGAAAATAAGTTCGAAATAAACGCTATATAAATCCATAAAAAGTTGTTTTAATGTTATGAATGTGATTCGGGAAAATCTAGGAAATAAATATACGAGGGGAGGTCCAAAAGTTCGTGGAATGAAAGGGTTTTAGTAAAAATGAAACAGTAAATTTATTTTTCCTTTTCAATATAATCACCCTTAAGCTGAATACATTTATTAGATCTATGAATTAATTTTTCTAAACCATCGTAAAAATATTTTTTATCTTTTCCCTCAAAATGAGCCAAAATTGGCTCCTTTACCTCATTGTCGTCGGAAAATTTCCTTCCCCTTAAGTCTTTTTTTAAATTGGGGAACAAATAAAAATCACTTGGGGCCAGATCTGGACTATAGGGTGGGTGGACTAGTGATTCGAAGCCATGCGTGTGTAGAGCAGCCATTGCAACTTTGCTCTTGTGAACCGGCGCGTTGTCTTGCAAGAGCAACACGCCCTTGGTAAATTTTCCCCGACGTTTTTCTTTGATGGCATCCTTTAATTTTTCTAGTATTGTTGCGTAGTATTCTCCAGTTATGGTCCTGCCCTTTTCTTTATAATCAATCAGTATTATCCCCTCACAATCCCAAAAAACAGTAGCCATCAACTTTCCAGCCGACTCCGACACTTTGAATTTCTTTGGCGGTGGTGTCCCCTTTTTATGCCATTGCATGGACTCTTGTTTGGACTCAGGCTCAAAATGATGAACCCATGTTTCATCGCCGGTAACAATTCGCTCCAAAATCGGTCCAGAATCGTCGCCAAAAAATGTTTTGACGCTTCGACGCGCTGCTGTTTTTGAAGCGGCGTGAGCATTCTCGGTACCCATCTTGCACTGACTTTTGTCATACCCAGGTGGTCATGTAGGATTCGCAAAATGGTGGTATCTGATACTCCAACTAATGCAGATAACTGTTTTTTCTTCAAACGGGTGTCCTCCAGTACAATTTTTTCCACTTTTTCGACGATGTCTGATGTGGTGGCCTCAACTGGCCTTCCTGAGCGGGGGTCGTCTTCAATCGACTCCCGACCATGTTTAAAAAGACCATGCCACTTGTAAATCATTGATTTACTAGGGCACTGTTCCCCGTAAACAGTTTCCATTTCATTCAAAATGGTCTGAGCGTTCTTTCCTTGCTTGGTAAGGAATTTAATGACCGCACGGTGTTCAATTTTCTTCATAGTTTCAGTTTTCTTCCGGATTGACGTGTTTAGCAGGCGAGTGTTCGTAAACGAATGACGCAATAGGGCTGAAACTCCATTTATATACTAATTATGAGTCCCCAATTAGTATGACACTAAGCGAGCGCCCCTATCCCCACTCCATCCCCTCCATTCCACGAACTTTTGGACCTCCCCTCGTATATATGTGATTATATTAACTTGACAATTCCGCGACCGTATCGAAAACATGGTTGTAAGGAAGGAAGTTGGACTTTGAGAGAGTATCGGTGTAAAAGTATGATTTATGCTAGATTGACTAAGCTGATATACAATGCAAAAGCGGGTAGATGAGGAGTCGAGGACGGCAACAACGCTGTCCATGACCAAATGGAATGAGTCCTTGATTCCTCTATGACAAGCTGAGAAGGAGCTCATGGATGACATAAAAAATGAAGAGCGTATATGATAAGAGTTATGAAAGTGAAAAAAGCGAGTGAGGAGTGTAAGAATCTTGCCTTATGCTGGCAGTCTGTTCTCCCTCCATAACCCGCAAGGGACTTGGCGTGAATATATGTATGTATATTGACTTGAGATTTTCTTAGGTCTCAATAGCTGACTTTGCCAAAATTCCCGGTATACTTCCGAAACTTCAAAAACTTCATTGTCATTGAACCAGGATTCAAACCGAAGACTACTAATTCAAATACCACCGGGACCACCTAGGTTTTGATTTGATCACATTGTAATAGTTGTTAAAGCAACAGTATGCATTAACACCATTATGACCGCTGGATGTTAAATCAGTAACAAACACAAGCGGTTAATCTGTTTTGAGTTATGGCCAGGGTCTGCTTTTTGTTTAACCTTCAGAGATATTGCTCTCTGCAGTATGATACCATCCACTCAGTACCTACACATAATTCATTAAACTAAATTTTTTGTCAGAAAACATTAACTTAATTCAGATGTAGCAAAGCCTACTATTGCCCATGGAATTCTAATGATGTATTGTTGTATTATGAAGGAAATCATGGACCCTTCGAGGGTATTTATTGCAAATAGTTCCCTAGAAGAAATATTTGGTCAGTAACACACGGGAAGTAAAGATCATTTGTATTCCATCAGCACCCAGGTAAGGGCCTGGTGGGCACGAACTGACCACGCTTTGTAATAAAAGACAATTTGCATCTAAATACAACTGTTTTAAATTGTCAAGCGATCGGTTAGAACGACGTTATATCACTTAAGCGATCGGTTTAACTGTGAATACATATATGTATGTTAATATATTCCGTAAACTCATGAATGAACAAGTTATTCTAGACTATATGCCTATAATATGTATGGAAATATAACGATATATCTTTTTAAATAAATTAATCTATGCCTAAAAAATTAAAGCACTCATTATCGACGTAAATGTAGGTATTATTACTGGGACTTAAATTTTAAAATCTGTATCTTGATTGTCTGATCTACTCATGTTTGTCCGGAAGAAATGGTCTTGTGCGATAGAACCGCTAAATGTACAAATATTTATTGTTTTATAAAGAGTATTCTATTTGACTCAGTGAAAGCTCAAGCTCAACTGAAAACCAGGTGGACAAAGAAATTCATATGCGCAAAAACATGTATATTTCTTTTCCCGTTGGAAATTCCTGGAAAATATGTAGCCTATGTACGAGTAGCTCTCGCAGTAAGACGAGTCCAAACAAGCTAAATTCCATTCAGCTGTTTATGGTGCTTAGTAGAAAACTGTGAGACGGCGACCAACTGTGCGCCAGAAATTGTACCATTTAAATGACGCTTATGTAGATAAATAAATAAATACACGTTGGTGTATTATTGAAATTAAGTGATTTCCTGTCCGCAGTAGAATATTTAAAATATGTGTATAGTGAAAACCGTTAATTGGTTTAAGTTATTTGATCGTATATTTTATGTTCCTATCGTAAACATGACAGGTCTTGTGGCTAATGGTTAATAGTACTCGTTGTTGGATAGGATGACAGGTTCGATCCCCACCCAGAGTTTATGTGATGTGCTTAAAAGTGTAAAAAGTTGCTGTAATGTCATGTGTTTTCAAGTAAACTCAATTCTTACGTTTTTGTTTCAGGTAAGCTTCCGAGTCTCTTGAGAACTTTGTATCGCCTTGCTGCTCTGTTAAAAAAGTAAAACGTGATTTTTATGACACTTTTGCCTTTAAATATTGAAATCGACAAACTGGCATAAATATATATTTATACAATACTTAAAAAATCTGGCATCCTACTATTTGAGTAGAGAGTTGGGTAGAGATTTCTATATTGATACGAAGGTGTAAGCAGATATGAAATATTGAATACGATAATATTGCAATTAACATATTATACTAATGTCTTTATATGGTATTTGTCGAGCGTTATTTTCTTGTTTACGACTAGAACACATGCGATGATGATAATTGCGAGAGTGACTGATGTCTTCCGTTCAAATTATGCCGGACTTTAATACCGCGTCGATAGTTTTTTATCATATTAATAGTTGTACAAGTGTAAAGACAGACATATTTAGTGTATAATATATGCAGATTGTTAATCACACGGGCTAAACTAATGTTACGGACAAACAGACAGGCCTTCCGCTGTTTGATTGGAGGTGTATTAGTATAATTGATGAATGAAAAGGTATGTTTGCCGAAGCCCTCGGTATCGGGAACTCTCTATAATGTTGTACATATTCAATGGTTCCATTTCGGTTTGGCGGTAAAAGTACAATATGTCGAACCTTGGTGATCCCATCTTAAACGGGGTTAATTTGCTAGAGGTACTTAAAATCTTACCGGTGTGACTTTGTTGAAACAGGTTATGGGCTAAGTGCACAATTTGTTCAGTCGTCGTTCAGTCATAATTGTGAGCCAGAATGCTTAACTTTGAAGTTTGGACTTTGCCGCAAACTATGGCTCGAAGGTGGCGAACCTATTGCCATACCGGGCACGAAGTTGTCAGTCATCGATATTTATCACACGTAAATTCCGAAAATTTCGAAAGGTCATTGGTGGATTTGAACCCACTACTTCTTGAAACAGAAGCGGGGTGCTAGCCACTGCGCCACCGAGACCGAGACAAGAAAAAAGCAAATATAAGTATTCCTTCAAGCTGCCCGACTACTAGGCTGGGAGTGTAGTGTATCTATTTGGTTCACACACCGAACTATATCCAACGTAGAAATGGGTTTTCATGGTATTGTCTCAAGCTAATCTATTAATCTTTCACCTCAGCTATTTCACAGTATTTCAAGATATTCTATTTTTTATATTTTAGACTTATCATAAAACTGTACCACCCAGTTTAACATCATTAAAATGACTAAAACATATAAGATCGTACGAAAAGAAAGTGTAACTAACAATTATTATTATGTCCCGACAAGACAAGTCGAGACTTGTCTAAAAGTAACAGGTCACTAAACTAGTTTTTTGTTCGTTTATTGTTTAATATGTATATAAAATTAGCAATATTAATGCCCAGCCTTATATCGGAACAAGTGGTTGTCGCTTGTATGTTATCAGTTTGGACTTGCCAGATCACTGTCTAAAAAAGGATGTCTACAGGGATCGTTGGGTGCCACCTCTCAAGTTTTGACGTTTAATAGGGAATAGTTTTGTTTCTAAGATGGAACCTGATTTCCTCTAATTCAAATTTCCTAAGTGGAGTATGACTGGAACTTCAAACAGGCCTCGTATTCGTAATCTCACGGTATTTTTAATTCGGTAGGTAATCTTGATTAACCTCATACATTTCCAAGAAGTAAGCAATGTGCATGGGAGTTACGGCATGGTGCATAAAAAACGGTCGATATGCGAAATATTCGCGGAGTTCTTTCGGATGAAAGGCATAAAAAAAACTTAAAGTGCGTGTTGTAACAGATATATTATAAGCTTTGCTCCACCTTATTTTGGTTAATTTTGTGTAAATTTTGTGTCTCAAATTAAAGTTGAGTGTTTTTTAAATTGCTCATTATTTAAAGTCGATTAGAAAGCTGTGTTTGAAATGATTATCGTGAGTTATTACCAATAAGGATGTCACAATATAATTATTAATATTCCATTTTAATATAGTTGTTATGAATCAGTTGTCATTAAACGTGAACACCTGTGCGTATAATGAACTTGCCAAATTAATGTTGGGAATTACTTGTCTTATTAAGAATAGGAACAGCTTTGAGAAACACACTAGAGCTATGCAGTTAAAATTAACTAGGTTTTCGCTAGGTTTTACGATCAAAGATCTGGACCAATATAGTGATAAATTTATTTTTAGGTATACTTAAAAAATCGGTTGTAAGATAGATCGATTTAACAATAGCTTAGTTTTTCTATGCTTACAAAGAATATAAAAAAATCGGATATCGTAAAATAAGTGATTAATTTTGTTTGATATTTTATTATAATTACTGTAATAAATAATATTATCTGTTGATATATCCATAAACAATGAACTACACATAATATCCATTTGCTGTACGTATAAAAACGATCTAACCAAAATGATTAGAAACATTTTGATATATGCGTTTGTATTTACAACATCTCAGTCTTTATTGGCACAACACTATAGGTAGCTCATGTGTGTCGTGTATGAACTAGTGATGAGAAATTACTTCTACTTGCTCGAGTTACTCGAGTGGATTTGTCAAACTTGTTCTCCGCATCGAATATGCTCTCTCTACCCGCTTAACTTCACGATTATTTAGAAATTTCTTTGAAAAATTTTTGATGATAGATCCAATAAAAAAAAATCCCACGATATTAATTATAACTACTAAGCTCAGTGTATGCCAATAGTTTCCGCAATTTCTTCCATTTGGGACGTAAAAACTCAGCGAGTCGAGGTTTAACAACCACTTCTACGATCTTGTGTAGAAAAAGGCGTGGAAAGATGTGAATATTAATAACAAAAATTATTTCGTTTGTGAATTGGGCAACTAGTAAGTCGAGTAAATCTCATAATGAATCTACTCGAGTTTCTCGTGACAAAATGTAAAGTTGTGTCGCATCATTGGTGCGTACCAGTTTGGTCCGTTATGGACAAGTCAATGGGCCCCCATCAATGAACGCGCGGCCATTTGCATAAACATATCGTAGTAACATAATTATCAGTCGTTCATTCATCTCGTGGAAAGTTCGATAAGTTATAGGTAGGTTGATCAGGTAGATCTTGTTTTCATATAAGTCTAGACTGATTTTCTCGCGACAATAATAATATTAATTAAAAATCTGTAACTTAACTTTTTGAGAACCACATTTTTTCTGTATCTTGTCCATTTTATCCAATGCGACTGCCCTAAAAGAAGAGGTTATGTAATAATATAACTGAGCATCTTAATTTTTTGGCAAACATTTTAATAGACGCACTTTTTCGGTTTCTACCCACAGCCCCACCCGCTCAAACAGTAAAACAAATGTCTTGCCGAAATATGGTAAGACGTCCAGATTGTCACTTTTAGGGGTTTTTATATGTTTGAGAGTTTTGAAACCTATGATTAAAGTGTATTTTCCATGATCATTACTTTCAAAGTTTATCGGTTATAACAAACAAATGTTTTCTGTAATATAATATGAATTAACTGTATGTATGCTTGTTTAGTTGTGTCGATATTGAGAGCATGTGGCGCGCGCTATGGAAATGTGGATCTTGTAGAAATTGGCGCACAACAGCGTGAATATATGTGTATACATCATGGTAATGTACACCCGTTGTTGGCACCAGTACTATAACAATATAATACACGCACTAATTTTTTTTGGACTTGGACAAATATCTAGAGCTTTACTTATTTATCTAAGTGATTCTATTAACTTATTTTTTTAAGGGTTCATTTCTTTTAAATAGCTAACCATAAGCTTTAGGAGCGGTGACTTCTCTATTAATGTAACAGGAATAGAATCCTGTTACACATCAGTGATATTTCCTGAATTTGAATGTGTCTATGCATTTTTGGAAGAAAAAGCTGGCAATGCACGGCTCTGGGCTTGCGATTATTCCATTGAATGATATTTCATCTTCATTACTGCAACTATCTAGGCTTAGAAATTTTAAATACTCGAACTGGCATTTCTGTCTCTCGCCTTGTTGACCTGGCATTTTTCATCCGTTATAGACACAAGCAATATATGGACTAATGTTTGAACTTAAGTGTGACGAACGTAAGTGTTACTTTAGTGGAAGACTAAGGGGGGATAAAACAATAAATTTTGCTATACACAAACACAAACACGAATCCAACAGTTATATGACTATTATAATATATACATGCGAGCTGTTTGTTAAAACCGGAGAGACTTTTAGAGACTCCTTAACCTTTGAACCAGAACCGGTCCGTATTTGGAACTGGTATATTTTCATTAATAGATTCACAATATTAATTGGTGTCAGGTGTTCAGCTTCATGTCTCGAACATTATTATATTTAACCGATAGACATGGACTCGATTCATAAGTCGATTATCGATTTGATTTTCAACTACGTGTTATATGTACTACCCACATATTTGTCCACCAAAACATGTTTGTATGTTTGTTCAAATAATATGTTGTGATTTAAAATGAAAATCCGTGTCCGTATTAAAATATTTATAGTGAGTATTAAAGTATTTATACAAACAATTTTAAGTTCATATTAATGTGAATAATCTTGATCGACTGGATGTTTTTAATATTTCATACACGATATTATTTAAATATGTGTGTATGGTTGTATAGTTAATAAAATAATCGGTATTAACCGTTGTCTAATCCATATAGAATCATCTTCAGAGAAGCTAGTAAGTTGTATCAATAAGTTGTTTCTGCCTATCCTGCAATATACGTGTTGTTAATATTTGTATCAATTGTCGTACTTGTCTGTAAGGTCTCGTTTAGATGAAGCAAATTAAGTACATTAAAATTGTTGCCACAGAATGAACTAAATAAACTTTCTACGATGATAACGATCTGAAACTGACAAAGAATACGTACAAATGTAAAGAACTACATACGAATAATAATTAAGTAACATACGAGGATCTTTGTAATTCTGATGACAATGTGAAAAGTATTTTATTTTCATATGTCTATGAAGTGAGATTTACACATCCTTGATAATTTATTTTAACTCAGGGCATGTAACACGATTGTTACAGGTCATTTTTGAGTCTCTGTTTGTCATTAGGGTTGTCCAAAATTTAATATCCTTCGATCCATTTTTTTTTTAGAGATAGCCTTGGTTACTCGTATAGAACTAGAACCTCTCCACTATAAGCGCACTACTCAGCTCAATGTTATGAATGTTGCCATCCTGGTAATTAAAAGGAAAGTTATGATTAAATTTATTTTTCTACACAACCAGTCTCGTAGACTGTTAGGTAATAAATTGTCAGTTAGGTATGGCATCTTTATTTTTTACATCAAATATTAATAATCAAATTGTTTTCAACCCTATTGCCAACCACACACTAAAGTGTCTGGCAAATTATACCTTCAGGAACAACCCAAATTTGTTTTCCTTTTTCACACACTCCGAACTTACCAACGAGTATCGACAGGCATCCAGCTCGTGGTTACCAATCACGTATACTTATATCCCAAATTAAATACACCTCGGTTCAATAATTAGGTTATTAAATAGGTTTCGTGTGGAGGCACTTTACTAAAATATTGAAAAACACAATATTTGGTAGTGGGAAGTAAAAATCCTCTCATCGTCTGATGGTTGACGTTCTCAGAAGCCATGGCATGGCTGCTTTTACATTACTCTTCAGAATATCCTCACCATAGCGTGAATGCTTTAATTATGGATAAAGAACTCTTTTAACTTCCTTACTAAAAATGAATCTTGTAAATCCGTCTATTTATAACTAGGTAGTAATCGCGAGCACAAACACAAACCGTAATAATCAGCCTAATATTGCTAGTTGATTAACTAGGTATAGTGACTTTTATTAATTTACATTCCGGGGCGAATATTATTTTAATGAAAATTCATCATCATTCATCTTGATCAAGTTACAATCTCCGCTTGATGGTTTTTTTTGGACAGTCTCATCACCGTGACGTTGATGCATGTTGTTATCACAAGTAAGAGCATCTCAGTCAGTGTCTTGTTTTATAACAGTTGTTATGTGATGCCGTTAGATGATCATAATGTTGTTCATCGTTATATTGGTGCAATACGTCATGTCCGCCGGTCCGCCTCCGAACTTGGGGCATCGTTAATGTGCCACCCACCACAAGCAGAGGCTTCGCAATAATCATCGCTTTACGACAGTAATTGGTATACGAACACCTCTGTAGTAAGAGCAGATGATGGCTCTTACCCAACAACTGATCGTCTGTAAGGGGATGCGTGGGTCGCGGTGACCTCTCGCCACGCGTGGGCGATAGCTTTCTATGTAACGACGATGCGCCAAGCTTTATCTAATATATGTACGACCACGTATCTCGAATTTTATGATGTTTCCACATCTTGTGGTGTATAACTAAATATTCCTGTGCTCTTGAATGTTTGGGGTCCAGTTAGCGTGTGCATGTGGCTTGTAATTTTCAATTGTTTACTGTGATTTGCCTTTCGTCAGCTGACATTAATCTATCAAATGATTTAATCTGCTTGTCTTTATGTTGATTTCCCGACATCTAGTCCAATCCATGATTGATGATTACTCTTAGTTTATTTATTTCGAGTATAATTACATCGTTATATCTATTTGGGTCATCACTAGCAAAAAAATGGCGACTTATTTTCATCACAAGGAGGACTATTAATTGATATAAATTACTTTTATGTTGGAACGCGGCTCTAATCTCGACCAGACTGCGTATGGCCTTGTCAACGCGCGGCCCACATAGTACTACCCGTCCACAATTAGTAGTGTTTGGATTTTGTTAGATTTATTCAATGATCCCATTTGTTGGCGCGGACAGGTTACAAATACCTATATAATAATATTGAATTATTCAAGCGACCGACTAAGTCGTAGACCGCCCACTGCCACACTACGTGGTTATCTTACCACTAAATATATTAACGTATACTTAAACGTCTATATTTTAGCCCCGAGCTAAGCTTGCCAACCTTGCCTAGATTGCTTAGTCTGGCTTGCTTGAGTTCTTTGACGATACCGCATGAAGGAGCGGTGACAACCTAGATAAGTTACTGACAGGAAAGGTTGACGGAAGTAGACACAGGGGCAAGTGCCTCACTCGCCAGTCTGATCAATTTGTCACCATCCACGCTGCCGAAGATAGAGACAGGTGGCGAAATCTAGTCCCCTACAAAACTTAACAAGAAGACCACGAGCCCTAGCCTTGAGGACAAATGATGCAAGGACGAAGAGAGTTTGCTTAATTGCATGTTTAGTTTACGTGGAGCTATAGATTATTGAAGGAAGACTTTTCTATTAAAAATTACCTATGTTTCCACACCTTTATCTACATACAAAAAGTCATCTAAACTAGTTAAGCGATTCAAGAATAAAAAGATAACAAACAGAATTATTTTCGCATTTATAATATGACATTAGGAATATTAAATTCAATAATATAGTTTATTTTATATTAAGTTTTTTATAATAATTATAATATGTATTAGTATTAGTTACGGTCGGTGGTAGAACAAGATTGGTCACGGCACAGCTGGTGCGGCGGCGGTGGTGTAGAGTTACACAAAAAAACCCGCTGTTTTGATTTTAAACTAATTGTCACCCGCGACATTGTTTACGAAGCCTTTCTTACGAGAATAATACTTAAATTAGCCCAGGTAAACTCACACTATTCTTGATAATGTTCTGGTCTAGCTTATTGTAAAATGTTTACTTGACTCTTTCTGAAGACGAGTAATAATTGGGTATTATTAGTTTTTAAAATTACATACATACATATACAGTAAGGTTCCTTGATATTTCTTTAAAAACTTCATTTTCAGACTAAATAAGTAAGATAACTATTGAATAATTGATGAGATCCCTTTGAGTATCAATGTTATATTTATTTTCAAGTACCTAACTCCCAAAAATTTGTCTCGCTGTTGCGCGGTTCACCGTCCTGTCCTCGTCTATGTGGATGTGAGTGCCTTGTTTTCCGTTGATAAAATATCGTATTACAAATTCGATCTCCGGACTCAGTCAACTGTTTTAATGTGATCATATTATTTTACAACAGTGTTTATAAAAAAAACAACTGAGGGGGATATAACATTATATTAATATTTTATGTTGCATTTTTATGGGAATAGAAGGCAAACGAGCAAGCGACTAGCGCTAGTAAGTGACTAGCCCTGCCCATATATATCTGCAACACCGAAAGAGTCCCAGTTGCGTTGCCATCCTTTAATATAATATAACCAAGAGCAGGGATGGGAGTGATCCTCCAGATACTTGTTTCTCTGAACGAAACGCGGCATAACTATGTCGATTGTCCCAGAGGTTCTGGTATTTCACCAGTCGCACCGCCATTAATGCAGCGATCTGCGTGACTCTTCCACAGTAAAAATTTTATTGTTAATGTTAAGCCAGTACGATATTTATCATAACACTTTTTTTCGTACCGAAAATTTGCTCATTGGTAGATATTGAAGGCTGTCTAAACAAATGTACGCAAGTTAAATCGTCGAGAGTATCAAAACAAATCAAATGGAATAAAACAAACGTTAAAATCAATTTAATGACTACCATTTGTGAGATTTATGTTGAATTATAATGGTGATCAGTGTCGTGTTGCAGTCACATGTTCCGCCATTAGTGAAGATCTAGAGGTTATTGTGGCGGAAGCACGCCCACGTAATGCGATTAAAAATGCTGAGATGAGTGCCGCTTCTAGTTTGTGTGTATGTTTTGGTCTGACGCGATACAGCACTATCATCATATTATTGTCGAGTGTGCGTTGTGCAACTGGTGTTATTAGCAACTGTGGTCGTGTTGGCACTGCGCCACCACCACCATCTGTGACGTGATAAGAAAAATATTACAGTTTCATACAGCATATAAATACTGCTCTCTCGGTGGTCTTGTGGTTGAACTTGCGCTTCTGATTCAAGAAATTTAGAGATTGATTCCGGGCTAATACTAATGTCTTTTCGAAAGTTATGGGTGATAAATATTGTGCCCAGTGCATGGTAATATGTGCTGTCACCTATTCCATTTAGGATATCAAAATGCAGCGAGTTATAATAAACGCAGCTTCGTTATAATAAAAAGGCGTGAAGTTATGTCCTACTCCGCAATCGAGTCTACTACTACTCCGCAGTTTTGAGACATTAGCCAATGTGAATGGTGTATTAACCTAACACCGTTCAGTCCATTAATATCTACTACAAGAAAGTTGTTGAAGCGAAACCTTATTACCAATAAGTCAAACCGACCCCCGGGCGGTACATCTCGCAGAGGTTGACAAGACTTTCTCAGTCTGTGGGCGTCACCTGTCGTGCCTTACTCGTCTCCAACGCGCAGTATAACATAGACATACTGCTTCTAATATATCATATATTATATCTTAGCTTTATAT
The DNA here is from genome assembly GCA_905147225.2 of Euproctis similis. Classification (NCBI taxonomy): domain Eukaryota; kingdom Metazoa; phylum Arthropoda; class Insecta; order Lepidoptera; family Erebidae; genus Euproctis; species Euproctis similis. The sequence continues at coordinate 1,198,052 of LR990122.1, read as the reverse complement.
ATATAAGGATTATTCTATACGTACACATACATACATACACTCGCCTACTCATGACCTAGACGAAACCAAAATGATGTCCAGTCCATTACGATTTTGTGAACCGTTTCATAACATCACTTTCTATGGATAATTTTACTGTTAATCGTAATGACGATTAATAATATTTAGATATATCGTATTATCAAATATTTTTAGGCGATTATTTGGGAATCAATCTAATTCAGAACCCACGATTCATACCTACTAAAACAAGGACCTATTTATGATTGGAGAGAAATGATTTATTTATGAAAAAAAAATAAAAGTGAGAGATGAAAAAAAGAGGCTATTTCAAAAGATTTTTTTTTTAAATATTAAATTCACCATCAACTGCACCACCCGACTTTTGGACTGCTGGTTAAGATGCTACTACCTCTTGACCAGATTCCCTTTATAAAGAGCTGAACAAGGCAGAGACATTAATATCTTTTCAAGTTTTTACTATAAGCTATTATGAAGTCGTTGTTACACAATAGGTATATTGATTGATTTTGTGATTGTCCGTCGAATTGCTTTCTACAATAATAAACTTGTTTGTTGAAACACTCGTTTAGTTTTACTGGTACGCCTACATACAGTTTTTTTGTTGTTATATCTATTGATCGCTGTCTGTCTATCTAGTTGTACAAAACTGTGACATGTGAGCGATTTCCAATCTGTATGTTTGTTCGTCCCAACTGTTTCGCCCACCGGCCAATTTGTTGTTTTCAATAGTTATCTCTTCATCCATCACATCACCATTTGACAGATCATTAATTAAAAGAACGGTTTTCTTTTTAATGAGGGTGCAAACGAGCGGCCGGTCACCTGATAGTAAGCAAATAAGGCCGCCCATGGATACCTGCTACACAGATAGTATTGCAGTTGCATTACAGATCTTTAAAATGTGATAGGGTCGGGGTCGGAAGTGGTATAGGGGAATTGCCGGATACCGCTCCCACCGAGCGAAACGCGGCATAAACCATTTTACGGCAATATTCTGGAAAGAGATCCTGGTACTTCACCGGTCGAGCAGGCCCATTCATGATGCGAACTGTGTGGCCCTACCACTGTCTCAAAGAAACTTTTTTCATACACGAACCAATCGCAGTCACATTCGTAAATCCGTTGGAACAATCGGTTTGATAAGTAAATTACTTATCTTTATGTACTCAACATCAAATGATAGTGTTATCACCTGATATGTTATTGCGTTTTATTTACTTGTGTACAGGTGCTAATGACGTATAGTATGTACACTTGGCAGACAACCATGACAGTTTTGAAGGGGATCGTCACCAATATTGAGTATGAGTAGAAGTCGGCGGGTTCGATCCTCACACAAATACACACATTTATGATGAACTCGGCAAATGCCCTCTTTCTTTTTTGTTTTCATTGATTATTATTTGATGAATACAGTAAAGATTTAGGAGTCGAAGACAGTAACGTTACACTTTCCATGACCAAATAGAACGAGTCCTGGTGCTATAAAAGTCAAAGAAGCGAGTGAAGTTTGCAAGAATCGTGCCCTGTGACGCTCTATTCATGGTGTCTACACCTTGCACGGGACTTGGCATGAAGTTATGTATATAATATATATTTAAGTATTATTTGATGAAACCAAGTGTTCGCTATCGAATTCTATTCGAGCAGGTGATCTACTCATGGTTGGTTCTCAGGTCTAACCGATGTGTCACGACATTTTTTCCATAGATCTGTCACGCTGCTCATATCATCGTGTTCACAAGAATCCGTCACGAAAATATTTTGTCTATCAACTGTTGATAAATAGTTTTTATAAATATTCTCGTAGCTGAACAACCTAATACCTAAACGATAAGAGCCGCGCCCCTACCATTGTAGATGATATCGGAGGGATTAGAAAGATTGCGTTCGTCCTCAAAATTAAATTATTTGTTTCCTTTACCCGGTTACTGTCGCGCAGGGGAATTATTTTCGCTAAGTACTACCTACTTGACTTAGTTTTATTTGTTTATCTGTGTATTTGGGACGCGCTATCTACGCGACTCTGGAATGCGACGACGAAAAGTTTACTCAATGATGTTGGTTACTCGCCACTTGCGTGTGGCGAATAATTACTTGTTTATCTATAGCAGCTAGTGTTGGCGACGTACTACCATACATATATATTACGATGTATGAACGGGTTCATTCACAACAAACTCTGCTATATTTATATATGTATTATAAATAAATGTTTGTTGTGTTGTTTATTCGTTAATAGAACTGGTCGTCGCGCCTCTCTGGACCTATGCCCTCTGTTGCACAATAGTTGTGACAAAAACACGGTTTTGTTCATTGCTTGGTCTATTTTTGGTGTGTCGGGAACTATGTGCCAGATGCGACCGTCTGCGTCTACGTGTTGGTTATGTGTAAATTGGGTGGATATTTACAAAAAAAAATAAACTAAATGTCACGTGATTGAGGTGTATTATTGATCACTTCTTCAGGTTCAGAGCTACTGCCGATATAAGCCCTATGTATCAATAAGCACGATATAGTCAAGGCACAATAGCCACTGGTTACACCTTCAAGTAACAATGTTATCTTAAAAACTGTGTATGTAACAACATTCTCATTGTATTCCATAACATTCCACTATCACAATTAGTTTGGAAGGATATTCATTACTTACATGTATATTTAACTATTTAATTGCAATATTGTACCCTAGATGTGCGCGGGTTAAGTTTATCAAGTAATAATGCTACGTCCTCCACTATCTAAAATCTTCTTAACAATAATACACATATAAATATGTTATCTTCAGTATGTTACAATGTGACATAATGTTTTACTTGTAAATGCGAATAACTGTAGTCGGTCACCAAACTAGTTGGAGACCACTCGTACCACGGTACAGGAGGAGCAGTACCTACTTGAGCACTCGCACTCGCTGCGCCAATGTGCGTGCGCGACCACATGAATATTCAGAGCGGATCGATCAACACGCAAATATACAGCGGGTACGGCCTACGGGCACCGCAGCTCGTGGCGTAAATTACACATGAGAGTTCACTGTTTTACGCAAATGTTTCTGACTTACCTAACTGTACTCATTGTTGTTGACATCAATCTGTTCTGTCTATCGCCAAGTTTAATTATTATGGATTAATATTATAGTTTTTATTTTGTCTCCGAAATTAAATTGTATACAAAGAAAAGAAGTCTTTGAAAGTGGTTGAGTGCCGATCAAAAGAAAATAAATATCAGAAAATCGATTTAAAGTGGCTCATGCCGTAATTCGTTCAGTGAGAGCCCTCTCCGCTCTTCGTACAATGCCGGAAACGTAAAAGTCATACTATTGCAGGTGTCCCATAAGTGCCTTCATATCAGGTGCCTCGCTGGCGTTTTGCCCCCTATCCTATCAAAATGCAGAGGTTCTTGGATCAAGGAATATTTTAAAGGAAGATCTCCTTTGGATAAAGTATCAGGAACTTTGAAAATATTGACCAAGAACGTGTTTCGTGTCCTTGGTATTTAGTGCGTTTCTAACTGACTGCCAAGGCTGACTGACTGTAGGTTTTGTGGTGCCAGTGCAGATCTAATTAAAATTATTTCTGAACGGATATTTCACTAATTATGGCGTTATCGCGAATTTGAAACCTACGTTATCTAATTATTTTTATTTAAATAATGTTATTTCAATTTCGCCTCCTCTGTGGGCACACTTTGATCTTGCCCGGATCTATATATGTATATTGATAAGCTATGTAAAAGGTTTCTAATTTGATTAAATACTAACCTCTTTCCTACTTATTCCGTTCGCTTTTTATATAATGAATTGTTTGTTTTTAACTTCGTTCTCGCTACATTCGCACAAACGTACACCATTTTTTTAAGAGGAACCCTAACAGGTTAAAATAAAATTGAAAAATAACCAAAGTTCTCCTTATATACGGTTATGTCTACTTAACTGCCAGTGAATGTTGCATACGGCTATATAACAATTTAATACGATTTTTATGAAACCACCAACTAACTAGCAGATGATATAAATTAATTTATTTTTATAGATTACTAGTTGACCCAGCGAACTTTATTTCGCCTCAGAAAAAAAAAATCTGTCAACGATATTAAATATTGTTGACTGAATATTTTTTATCACTCATAACTTGCGAAAAGTCATTGGTGTGAGGCAGGATTCGAACACAACGACAACGCGATAATGAATGCCAATATGTACTCTGAGATCAGATAGATAGATAGATAACACCTTATTTGTACCATAAACAATAAATCTTAAAACTATGAACATATTATGTCTTATAACTATGAGTACAAATGGCGGCCTTATCGCTATAAGCGATTTCTTCCAGGCAACCTTTGGAAGGACAAAATGCTTAAAAGACAGGTAAATCTAACCATTATGCTAAATTTATTGTATTATAATAGCAAGAGTATTATTTAATATATTAATAAACATACATATCTACAATATATATACACAAATAAATACAATAATATATTTACATATAATTATAATATACATACATAAACACATACAAACAAAAATACACGAATATATTTACAAATAAACATTACACATACATACACGTAACATATAGATCAGCCTAATTTAAATTTGTATTAATCTGTCTTTTACCTGCATAACTGGACTACATTGGTTTGTAGCGAGCATCGCAGAAGCAGTAACATTTATCAAGTAACAGAATTCCTATTTTGTCGTATTTGTTGAAGGTGAATGACGTGATTTAACAGTTTTATAGATGAAACAGAAGCGAGTTGAAATAATAGCGAACCAAGAGCTGAAATCGAACCCGAGATCTTTTACAGAAGCTGAATACTAAATCAACAACTAGCTTCATAAATATCTTATCTAATGATTGATATATTTCAGTTCTGTTGCCAAAATAGCTTAAATATTTGTGAACTTATTTCGACGTGCGTGCCTGAAAAGAGTTATGAAAGTCAACGAAGCGAGTCAGGTGTGTAAGAATCGTGCCTTATGGGGCTCCGGTCTCTCTGCCTACCCCGCAAGGTATTTGGCGTGAAGTTATGTATGTATGTAACTTGTTAGGTTTTGTGTTTTAAGGGAACTAGGTGCTACAACACTTGCACGTGTGATAAAGTTTCATATACTGCCTGCCCCAGTTCCTTAAAGTACCCACCTCGTTGTACTTGGCTGAAAATTCGATATCTTTATTGGCCAAGATATTGGTGTCGATTAGATCTTTTTAATGTAGGTTTCCGTCTAATTATAGACATGCCCCAGTTGATAACAATTTGTTATATACCATACTACGTACTATTTTATTGGGTCCATTAATTGTCTGCACACGAAGATTACCAAATTGTGCCTAAAGCTTTAAATTTTGGATAAGGCTCGGGGTAAAGTACAGATTTTAACATCGTCCTGCGTTAGGTTAGGAAGGATATCGGTGCAATTTAACGGTCTTCTTCTTTTGACTGTTCGTTACTGGCTAATTCGAATTCGGAACTCCTGGAACGGAAGCCGCAGTACTAAGCCGCTTAGCCGTTGAGACTATTCGACCTTCTATTTTAATTATGATTTTTAATTTTATTAGAAAATAATAATTTAGACAAAAATAATCTTTTAAAATTGCAAATTGCATATTTGAAGCAAATACAATCGATTGATTGTAGTATGAAAAAGAAACGTTTTTATAATTTTTGTCTGGTTGTCTGTCTCTAAGTTATGATCGTGTATCTATACCTACCTATCTTTAGCTACCAATTAAACATTATTTTACCATCGCCGAAACTACTCGAGACCTCCAAGCGTTTTCATAGATCGATCGAACCTTTCTTTTGGATTCTAAAATGAAGAAGAGTCTCGTATCTGAACTAGTTTGCAGTACTAGTACTTTAGGCATGTGCGCTTCGCTTATTTATTGCTCGTATTATTGAGGCACTCCGCGGGCCGTTAAACCCACGGTTGTCGCAGATAGCGCGGAGTCACATTGGGTGTATGATTCTCATGTCAGGTAACAACTAGATAACAGGTAAGTACACCTCGCAGCGTTCTGTTCGTTGTTGTCAATATTGGTTCTATATTATCGGACGTTATGCGATCACTCAGTTCAACGACATTTACAAATAAGTTTTGTGTTCCAGAACTGCAACAACGGTAAGGGAACAAGCAGATAGTGCGATTGTCGTGGCTAATAACAGCAAAATAAATTCCAAGCGTTTGTTTATGGTTGTACGAAAGGAGGATTCTTAATACTAGCGCGAAGATGGACACTAGCCCTCCATTATTTACACAACGATTCATATAGAGCCACGTAGTTCGCTGCTAGAAAGGATCGGCTCGACCGGTGAAATATCACGAGCTCTCAGAATATCGACGTAAAGTGGCTCAGGTCGCGTTTCGTTCGATGACGGAGGTATCTGTAATACTATCTGTGTTTCAGATGGTCACGGGCGGCGTTAGTTGCTTACCATCAGGTGATCCGCTAGCTCGTTTGCTACCAATTCCATAAAACTTACACCCAGAAACACAATACTATCCAAAAGTTATGGTTCCATAATTCTATGTAAGGTTAGGGGTAAATTAAATACTCAATTTGGGCATCGAGGAATAATGTGCTTATAAACTGCCTCTATTTCCGGTAACATATTTGTTTTTATAAAGTTTTATACTTTTAAAGATTATTTATATTGCAGATACTCTTTATTTTTCTTCATATTTAAACATATTTGTGTTTTTGCTATTTTAATTATCATTTCTATAATTTTGTATGTCTACTAGTTATGTAACGAATGTTGGATTTTGGACATTCGCTAATGCGAATACGAATACGAATATTTCTTAAAAACATTCGCGAATGCGAATATTTCTTTAAAGTCTTCGCGAACGCATTCGAACGATTCTCAGACCTACAATGCACACGAAATTTCATCAAAATCGGTCAAGCCATGTTGATGTAGTTATTTAGTGATTAATATCACGTGAAGAAGAATATATTGTAAAAAGTTTCATACTTAAAAAAACATGTCTTTTTTTCTGATGTAACGTAAGTTTAATAAAAAGAAATGAAGATACATGATCCATCTTTTAAGATGGATCAAACTGCATACGGTATGAAAATTTGATTCTATCGCGGACATGTTTTTTCATAGGTTTTATTTTTATTGTCTGACGAGGACATTACTATGGAAGAGATTTAATGGTCGATACGAAGTATGAAAAAGGCAAGAATTGATATGATGTCTGATGAAATGATCAAACACGGTGGCACCTATGTCCGGGACGCTTTCCTGACCTTGAGCAATCTATGCTGGAGATCGGGTAAGGTTCCCATGCATTGGAGGCGCGCTGTCATCCTGCCCTTGTATAAAGGTAAGGGATCACGTATGCTGGGTGCCAGTTAGAAGGCCATCAGTTTGATCAGCTAAACAGCAAAAGTGTATGGGAAGATTATTGAATGAGAGTGATATCTGACGGAGTCTTGTGGTTTTGTGGATCTGAAAAAAGCGTGCTGTGCACTCCACTTATGAGGGCGTATGTGCGTGTTGACCGCGGCTTGTCACCCTGATGTGACGTCAATATCGGCATGCATGCTGTCCGCTCGACTGATGACGGGCCTCGTGGCGCATTGGTAAAACTACCGGCTGCAGCATCATTGCTGAGGTCGGGAGTTCGATTCCCACCCGAGCACAAATATTTGTGACAAACATAAATATGTGTATGGCGTCTGGGTGTTTTTTTATGTATTATATGTAGGTATTTACAAAAGAAAAAGTATATATGTATTAGTATCCGTTATCTAGTATCCATAACACAATCATTTAGTTCCTTAGCTTGGAACTAGAGGGCGCTGTATGTATTGTGTCCAAGACTTCATCCTGTACCTGGACAGTTGTCTCCAGAGAGTGTGATCGACGAATGTAGGGATGCGAATGGGTGATCTAGTTATGAGCTGCTTGCCTTACACAGATGACGCCGTGCTTTTAGCCAAATCGCCGTCCGACCTACAAATGCTGGTAAATAGTGTTGATGTAAAAGTAAGAAAGGGCATGCTGAGATAATCGGAAATATAGAAAGAATGGATGGAGCCAGATTGGCCCAGCTGATATATAATGCCAAAGCGGATAAATGTAGGAGTCGCAGACCGCCACGACACACTTTCCATGGCCAAATGAAACGAGTCCTAGAGGAAGGTGATGTGAGGTCGACGAGTGTGTATGACAGGAATTATGCAAGTCAAAGTAACGAGTCGTCCCTTATAGCGCTCTGTTCTCTCTCATTCTCTCTACCCTGCGGACTTGACGTGCAGTTATCTAAATACCTTAGTATGTATTTCTAATCTAGTTACCTAATTTAAGGCTGATCCATTATATAATCCTTTTTATACTAATCTATGTGGGTAAAATATTTAAAAAATATAAATCTCATCTTTCGTGTTGATGTTTTATGTACCTACAATTTCTTTTTTTAGTTACTAAAAATATTCGCCAAATATTCGCAATATATCTTGCGAATGCGAATGCGAATATCCGAAATCATTCGAATGCGAATATTCGTTACATCACTAATGCCTACTAGTGTGTGATAAATACATTAGTAGATAATAAATAACGAAATTCCTTATACATACACACATTTACTAACGATTTAAAAATGTAAATAATGCGCAATCATAAAAGAGGAATGCGATCATTATGATAATGATGACAAGATCAAACTCTTTGTTGGTGAAAATACGGCTTGCGTTACATTCTTTAATACTCAATAGATAAATATCTGATGGCCAATATACCATATGAATATGTTAATTTAAAACAATATAAATAAATACACTTCCAGAATATACCTCTATAGGATTATGAATTTGTTAAAATCGTTTGCGCCCCATCGTCTTTCATTAAGTCTATCGTAAGTACCTTGGTTGTTGGTTGTAAAATGTTTGCGTGTAGCGATCAGATAACGAGACACAGACTTGTTGAATTAATAAACTACATCTTGATTCAAACAACACGTATATATGTATGCCTTGATGTTTATGTGTTAGACGACTCGCGCGCAAATATTTGTGTGTGTCTGTCGCCCCGTTATCGTATCGTGTAGGCTTTATATATAGCAGGTGACGTACAAACATACAGTGCCACTTGAATTACGTACATAAAATACATTCGAACAAAACGACACAAAAACACCATCTCGATCTCGTCTCCGTTCCGCATGATTGAGGGTGTGTAAAAGCTATTACGTAACCTGCGTTTAAACCCCGATAGGTACTCTTTAATCCGACTTCGACAACAACAAAAAAAGCTATGGGATCCTGTTTTGGATGGTCCCGAGATGCGCGAGGGGCGGGAGCGGAACCCGGCACCTCCGAGGCGCGCCACTCTGCCGCCGAATAAATTACGTTCTTTGGTCTGTTCGTATCACGCGCCGCACGCCACAGCCCCCGCCCCCGCCCCGCAAGCCTCTCGGGACCTTATCGATCGAGTCGGATAATCCTAGAGGTCGCTAGATCACCGGGCGTTAGCGGTGATGACCTAACGCCCTGGCAGGGCCTCATCGATACAGGATGCCATTTGCAACAGTCACGACAGTACCTACCAACTGTTTGCCAGATAAATAGGGGCGTGGCGTGTGCACTGTGTGCACCGACTAACTAACATTGTTTACAGTGATTTGTTTATCACTCCCACCAACATACAATACATAAATACATTATACAATTCATATTGATTAAGCAAGGTACACAATGCCAAAGCGGAAGAATGTAGAAGTCGAGAGCGGCTACGACACACTTTCCATGACCAAACCGAAAGAGTCCTTGAGGAAGGTGATGTCGGGAGGCTTAAACAAGGAACACCGACGAATGTGTATGACAAGAGTTAAAAAAGTCTAAAAAGCGTATGAAAACAAGAAAGAATCGCGCATTATGGCGCTATGTTCACTCTCCCTATACCAAAGGGACTTGGCGTGAAGTATGTAAATACATACGTCACACTCACATCACCGTGTAACAAGTTTAATCCAATTCTGGTACTGTAAACGCAATTTATTCATCAATCCACTAATACACTTTGATCGATTGTCTTGCCCTTCCACTGTTGCTATCTTTATAGAATGGAATTATTTATATGAGCGCTTGCAAATGCATCTACCTCGAGGTCGTTACGTTCTTTCATACATGACATACATCTGCGTCGTTCGCCATATCTTTGTTACAAGATTTGTTCGTCTCTTTGCCTAAGTCAAATTCAAAGATGCTTTATTTTCCTAGGTCTTCCTAGGATCGGCCCGGACGGAGTTCCGGGCCGGGTCCTGGCGCTCGCTCTGGGAGTATTAGGGAACAAGGCGAGGCAGCTGTTCACCAGCTGCCTCCGCCGCGGGGTGTTCCCCCTCGACTGGAAGTCGGCGAGACTGGTGCTAATCAGGAAGGAAGGGAGGACCGGAGACGCTCCGTCGTCGTTCCGGCCGATATGTCTGCTGAACGAGGCGGGGAAACTCTTCGAAAGGGTTATCTCCGCCCGTATCAGCAGCCACCTGTCGCAGGTGGGCCCGGACACGGGGAGGGGGGAACCCGGACGCGCGGGGACGCGAAGTGCGGAGGCGGGAGGCCTTCCGGCGGGTCCTGGGGGACTGGCGCGACGCGCTGGTCCTCCAGGGCGGTACGCGTTCGCGCGCTGTCGGGGCCGTCCTGCCCCACCTCGAGGCCTGGGTGCTCCGTAAATGGGGCACTGTCACCTACAGGTTGACTCAGATACTCACCGGGCACGGGTGCTTCGGTGAGTATCTGAGTCGAATAAAACGTGAAGAGACGGCGAGATGCCACCATTGCGCATCCGACCTGGACTCGGCCCAGCACACGCTGGAGGTCTGCCCGGCCTGGGCGGCCGAGCGCCGAGTCCTGGTCGACGGGATCGGGCGAGACTTGTCCCCGCCGGCGTTGGTCGCGGCAATGCTGGCGGGCGAGGAGGAGTGGAGGGCTGTGGTCTCCTTCTGCGAAGCAGTCATGCTCCAGAAGGAGGCCGCCGAGCGGGGTCGGGAGAGAGCCGATCCCGCTCGAAGGCGGCGGCGACGAGCTCAGTGATCGCCGCCGCCGACGGGCCGCGAGGGCGCACACCCCGCGGGTGCGCCCGGGTCGCGGCCCGGGTAGGATGACCCCCCGGTGCGGCCGGGGAGGGTCGTCCGGGGCGCCGCCGGCCGCGCGCCTCTTTACAGCGCGCGGTCGGAGCCGCCCCGCCCGGGGGAGCCTCGCCAGGCTCCCCGAGGATGAGCACCCCCTCGTGACAGAGGGGGGGCGACGGCGGGGTGGACCAGAGGGGTTTAACCGAATCCTGGACCACCCCAACGCCGGAGGAAGGCCGCCGCGAGGTTTTAGTGGGTAACCCTAGGATCGGATTTCAGTTTACTGTTTTGGTTGGGAGTCCCACACTACCCCCTGCCGTCCCCAGGCGGGGGGTGTGCATAAAGCATTTCCTCGAGTAAAAAAAAAAAAAAAAAAGGTCTTCCTAGGATACAGACACTTAAAAATAGTCGACAAGTACAAAGATCTTATTATTTAAAATGAAATACTCAAACACGGGCGCTTGAGGAAAGTGCCTCTGTGGAATAAAAAAACACGGACACAATCGCCACGACTGGGCCGATTCTGAGTATGGGGGCCCACATGAGAAGAATATGCAAGAAACTTATGTGCCGAATACTCTTTTCAAACCATGTAAAATAAATAACAATAAGATTAATATAGCTACTGAAATCATAACATTAGGCTAGCGCATAAAAGGTGTAGAAGCCAAAATACTCGACCATCACAGTTAAGACCCAACCAAATTAAAATCAACCAACACTCGGAATCGAGCCGCTCATGGGGATTGCGTCCGTGTTCTGTTGTTTCACGGAGGCACTTTCTTGAAGCACATGTGTTTTAATATATAATTTAACTTTAATCTTATGTATTTGCTGTGTGGCGCCGGCTTTGAATACCGCCACCCCATCTCTTCCCATTGGTGTCGTAAAAGGCGACTAAGGGAAAAGCTGGAAGAATGGGCAGCAGCATTCTCCCTTAACAAAATACTGCGATCGCCAACCCGCCTGCCAAGCGTGGGGATTATGGCAAAAACCCCCCATGATGCAACAAGAAAGCCGATGGATGCAGGTTGCACAGGACCGGTAGTTGCGGCGCTCTATAGGGGAGGCCTACGTCCAGCAGTGGACCTCAAAAGGCTGTGCTTGAGTTTCTTTGAAGACTTTGATACTTTAATAAAACTATTTTGATTCGTTTTGTTATTCACGACTAAAGTCGTATTTTTAATTAGACAAAGCTTTCTGACAGTAGTTAGTGTCACTTTGTAAAATAATGTTGCCAAATTTAAAGTAATAGTTATGCATTCAGTTCTTATTCAATCAGATGAATGAACAATGAGCGAAATATTTAATCATCTCAAATTGTACTAAAAACACTCTAAAACTTATACTACTCAATTTAATAAATAATTTGACTCAGCAACAATATTTTTAAATACTTTATAACCAATTTTCTAAAACATTATGTAACAAATAATTGTCTTTATATTAATTAATAAAAATTAAAAAAACTGTATATTAATTTAGTTCATAAAAATGTCTTAATAGTTGATAATAGTGATAATTTTTCATCTGAAGATGAATATAACAAAAAATATGTTATTAACGATTTTTTTTTAAGCTTTTTCATTCATTCGCTTTGCTACAACACTATTTTTTTTTTCATCATTAACTGTAAACATCAGCGATTGTTGTTTAATTAAAAATCCGACTACAGTAGGTTGTAATGTTTTTTGTCAAAATATATTGTGATTATTTAAAAGACATATTTCTGCATGTGTGCGCCATCAGAACTCTAATCGCGATCCTTATTTATCTAATAGCGTCAATAATTCACAAATTGATGTCGCAGACGGACTACAGAACAGAACAATGGCCCCCCGTCCCTCTGCCGTATGTCATATGAATTCATAATAGTCATTTGAATACAATTTGGCGATCGGCACGTGTCACTGTGTGGCTCTAATATGTTACATTGGTCCTCCTCGAGATGCATTAATCTAATAAAGTACGTGTCACGTTGTTAGTCTGCAATAGACACACACTACTTAACTGATTTCCGTCAAATTTCTCCACCGTATGCATTTTGATCTAACTTAAAATATAGGAGATAGTTTATAAAACTGCAAAAGCAAGGAGACCGAGGGAGTGTTAAATTAAGAAGCTTTTTTTAAGTATTAAACGTTGTCAAAATATTTTTCTTGGAATGATATTAACCACTAGCATACTCCATGTAATGAGTTTTGCGTAGGTCTGAGAATCGGTAAGCATACTCCATCTAATGAGTTTTGTGTAGGTCTGAGAATCGGTAAGCATCTGTTTTTCATACCCTAAATTTTTAAGTTTTTTTTTGCAAAACTACGTTTGTTGAATCAGTTACTTTACTATGTGGTGTAGTAAATCAGATGGAGCGATTCGAATCAAATGCAAGGAAGCGACGCACATGTGGCTTATATAGAGGAGCCCCGCAAGCTCCAGTAATTTGAGATAACAGTAACACATGACCAAATCTAATATGAGCAGAGACTACGGTCGAAGGGCACTTGCAAATATTCGTAACGTCGTGCGAACCCTACTTATGAGGGACGATAGTAATTTTAAAATATCAATTGCTAATTTCATAAAGTATTTGTAATGTAAAATTTTGTAATAGTATTCCGATGTGATTTAGGTAGTTGGTAGTGCTGTGAGCTTTTATTGAGATCGTTTAATGTCATGTGGAAGTTACCCGGATTAATGTCGGTCGTAAACTATAAAAAGCATCCGCCCGTGTTCGTGTCTGATGTTTGGATCACAAGAGCTGCCACCAAATTTATGTGTTGCTAAATTTGTTATTTTATTTTGTAGCAATGTTGTTTTTTTTCTTCTTCATATCAAACCGTTAAAGTTTCATAAAAGAGTTATTGTTCTGTTATATATTTTTTTATTATCTAAATTGGCTTTTTAAGGTTACCCAAACTCTGTACAGAGCCAGTGTTGTTTCATTTTCAGTATTTCATTGTTCATCGTCGCCAATATCCGTTATCATATTTGAGGTTCCGACGTTTCCTTGTTACATATAAAGTGGTTATTATCCTCGCTCGACATATTGTTAATGGCGAGGAATAGAGATAATAATAATATGTTTACGAGTAGATCGTACACAACACAACAAACAGTTGGCGTCAATGAATCGCATCGCGCGCGCCGTGTTGTGTGTGATGAGTGTAGTGAGTGAGTGTATCGCGGCGCGGCTCTCTGTGTTATCTCGCCTGAGCCATGTGGATGTTGGAGGCTGTGCAGCGGCGCGGTGCATACTGCACGGGGGTGGGGGCGGGGAGCGGGGCCTCCGCCCCAGGGGGACGCCGCCGACCGCGCCTGACACCCGCCTGCCGCCATTCGCGCAGTGGGCGTCGATCGCGCAACGCGTGTCGCATTTTACCACTCGGTGTTATTGTACGTGTACGAGCGGTGGTGTATCGAGCGCGAACCATCTAGTGTCGCGGAGGCAGACAGCGTGCAGTGTCGCTCGACGCATATAATCTTGGTGGTGTAAAAATAAAGCCGGCGACAGACGGCGGCGTCCCGAGTTATATTTAAATGATAGCGCGGACGAGGGGCCCGGCTCGCCACCAGCACCTATCTACAACCACGACGAGGACGACGACGACGACATGACACGGATTACTAGAAGTATGTGCATCACAACTAAACCAAATCATAATACATAGTTTGCTAAAGTTGACGACCGTCTTGTATACATAGGTGATGTTTCCCCACAAGTGTTCACAAGACTTCTGTCGCGATGCAACTGAAGAGCTCCGCATGCACCGGAACTGTATGTTTAGTTCAGATGTGTCAGCGTCCAAAGATCTGTCTGATCTAGACACAGCTGGAGTGGTTGTTCCTACAACAATATCGTATTGAACTGAGGATGTGAATGTTGAATCATTCCAAGTTTCCTGTCTTTGTTATATTTATTGTTTATTACATTTACATAAATTTGTATCTGCTACTAGTGAGTAGAGTCGACGCGGTGATGTGTTCATCTACGTAAATACTATCAATTGTGGATGGTTCGGTGTTACAGTACACTACAATATAAATATGAACGAGCCACGCTAGTATGAACAATGTTTGTGTAAATCATTCACGAACAAGTTGATTCATATATTTACGACCTCTATTCTATTAACTGTGATTCTGTATAAGCTTGCATCTCAGGTTTCTTTGCTAGGCTATTTGCCAATAACAACATGATCAGCTGCAAATTGTATTACTTGAGTGTTATGCTATTTAATCTATTTAAGTTATATCTCTCTCATCTTCTCTGCTATGTTTCGGTCGGCAAACAGGTTGCGCACTTGCATATCATTCGCTTCTTCCAGATATCCATCCATGTTTTCTTAGCTCCGCCTCTTTTCTTGTTTCCTTTCACATTCAGATTTATAATTCTTCTTGCGAGTTCCTTCCACATTCATGTTTATTATTTTTCTCGCTATATGTGTATCATCTCTTCTTATTACATGCCGATACCACGTAAATCCATTTTTTGTCAATAACATTTCTCTATCTAACTTCTACAAACTAATAAAGTCTACACATATCTACATATTCTTAGCATCTATGTGTATAAATGTTACCTGCCCCCATTGTGTGAGCGGGGGATCTTATTGTTAAGAGGGCTCGTCGGCCACAGCTCTCAGCCGACCGACCGACCGAGCGCCTACCTGTTGCACGTTGCAAAAAAATACTTGTGTGCTCGGATGAACCGTGAATGTTTAATTTCATTAATATTTATATTGTTGTTCATAATATTTTTTTGCATTCAACATACCTGTCTTGTAAACATCTTTGAGTTTATAAGAACATAGGTTACACACTACTGATACTTGATATAGGCATCATCTGCTTTTCAATATACGGTTAGTTTATCGTGTAAGCGCCTGAAATTCCGTTCCTCTGACTTTGTCTAGTTTTCCCAAATCTATTTGTTTTTAGTTTATTTAAAACTGTGTTATGGCAAAGGTTCGTCAGGAATATAATCGGTTGTTTTTTATTACTGACAGATATTACATAAATCATGCTGCCTAATTCGCAATTGTCTTGGCGCTAAGATATATTTCTATATGGGTGTTTGTAGTTCCCGTGAAATTTTAATATATTTCTATTAATCTTATTACATACTAGTAGTTCCTCACAATCGCCCGCGTGCCCTTTCTAATAGCAAAAAACGTTTTACGCAGAAATCATATCAATCAGCATAATCATAATGTGATAACAACGATTGTTTAATTTAGGAAATATCCAATTTTCTCAAAGGGAGTAAATGATATTCCTAAATGAAGAATTAACTAAACCATTTCACCACAATGAAACGAAAAATTGATGAAAACCATGTCAAAGTCGATTTAACGTAAAAAATAATTTCAATAGATAAATAAGCTAATCAGACGTCACTGAGGCAGTATATAGGTAACATTAAAATTACCCATAAATCTGTAAGGTTGTATAGAAGATAAATCATTAAGCACCTACATACTCGTCATCACTACGTAGAGGAAATATGTTTGATCATTACGAAACTGACACTCGTGTGGGCTGTATTAATGTCTCTGGCACATACCCACACCAGGCATGGGATTCGTCAAGTATTGGTATTATAAGTGATATTGGGGAGTGGAACGATACTGAACGTTTAACTACAGATGTTAATGAATATTAAATGTCAGATAAATCTGTAGATAGCATTCGAATGGCTATTGCTATTAAAATGTATTTACTAGACTGGAATCATAAAACGGCACGCCTTTCATAAATTGCTTGGGCGTAAACAGTATCGAAGTCGGTTGGTTATAATTGCTTATAATATTTGCAGTTTGTCGTCATACTATCTCAGGAGAGATTATTATAAAATGTGCCTGAATGGGTGTCCTATGCACCATGTTCTTGGCATTATAATATGCAAGCGTTAAATACGGTTAAATTCTTAATGAACATACCTCACAATGTTGCGGTAATTGTCACTTCTTGTCAATTTGGTAAAAGAATGCAGCCGAGCCACGTCGCTCTCTAATATGCAACAATTGCATTCGTAACGCACACTCGTGCTGATATTTGCAATTGACATTACAATTGTGATCTTTGTACAGTGAACCATTTAGTAAACTATTGTCATATGCCAGGAAATTATGTGGACGACTGGGCCAAATTAGGTTTTCATCACAGTTGTTCAAATACCGTAAATATGAATACATACAACGTTTGTGTTTCGTCAAATTAAACTACTTGAAATTTGATCCATAGAGATGTTATACACATTTTATACACCTACTAGTTGACCCAGCGAACTTTGTTGCGCCTCACAAGTAAAGAAATAAAAATGGTTGTTGCCATCGCGGACTCATTTGTAAACCTTTTAAAGGTGTTTAATAATGTTGTACATTGTTTTGATCTATTACTGAGGGTTCAGCCAGCGTTGACAATTAAAGTGCTAACTCTTGAAAATTATCACTTTTTATTTGCTACATTATACAGGAATTATACATACAAATACCGCGTTGATACCCACTATCTATTATAAAGAACCACATCAAAATCAGACAGAGGAAGGTGACTTTGTTTTATATTGTTTTGTAATGATATTTATTCGTTCATCATCTTCACCATTTTCCTGCAATTGTTTCATTGATTTCCCAAATATCTTTATGTACGAATCTAAACAAATTAGTTACGTCAACGTGATCATCTGGAAATATGAAATAATCAGTCTCTATAGTAATTACACCGTCTATCTTCAAATTGTAAAACTGGCTCTCTTTTTTTATGCGATAGGAGGGTAAACGAGCAGGCGTATCACCTGATGGTAAGCAACCAACGCCGCTCATGGGCACCAGCAACACATATAGTGTTACTGTTGCGTTGCCGACCTTTAAGGGATAGGGAAGGATGGGGAAGGGGGTGGTCCTCCGAGTACCTCTCTTACCGCACGAAACGCGGCATGAGCCACTTTACGTCGATCTTCTGAGAGGTCGTGGTATTTCACCGGTCGAGCCCGCCCATTTATACACCGAACTGCTTGGCTCTACCACTGTTAAAAATCACTCTCACTTTGTCGTACGTTATTATTACTACAACTCATTGTTTCGTCACTAGTCTTAATATTTAGATCAGTCGATTGTACTACACAATGGTTTACAGATGTTTGTATAAGAAATGCGAAAAAGTTACGTGACAATTGTCACCTTGTCATATCGGCCATTTTATCTTCGACAATGCAAAGTTGACGTTATATCGCTTAATATGCGTAATTATTTCCTCCATTTCTATATATAACTAATCAGATGCACATGTAATTATTATAATGGTATAAATTCTTGTTATTCTCGATAAAATATCCGCTAGATTATCTGATAAAATAAAGCGATAATCGTCAGCTTGAGTTGTTATAATTGACGTATTGTAACATTAATCTAAATAATTTGTAATTATGATGGATCTCATTGGTAAAGTTAGATAAAACGGTTTCCGACATTCATGTACTCATCAAATAAAACATTTGCCGGATAATTTCGTATTAATTGATTGGTTTTAATTTTATTTAAACCAAAGTTGCACAGTGACCTAAAAACTATTATAGGCCCAGCCAAACTACAAGGACACAATTTAACTAACTATTGATAGCCTGTTACATTAACTCAACCGCTCAAAGAAAACTATCCTATTGTGGAGTTGTGAGGCAGTTAAGATTACCAGGTCGAACTGCTCCATTTTCTGCTGAATAAATGTGCCTATACCTCACCGAATGTATTATAATATCAGTATAACAAAATGAACTGTAAATTTTAATGTGTGTATGGATTTAAGGAAGTGCATTATTAATAGAGACGTCTTTGTGTTTTCCAGGTCGTCTTCGGGCCCTGAAGTGCGAATGTTCTGGCCCGAGCGCGTGTCCAGATGGCGCCCTCAACGGAACATGCGTCACCCAGCCCGGTGGCTACTGCTTTGTCGCGGTTGAGGAAGTTCTTGATGAAAATATGCTCGTCGTCATAGATAGGACCTCAGGATGTTTGCCCTCCGAAGAAGCCGGATTCATGCAAGTGAGTTGTGCAATGTATTTTATTTCACTTTGATAACGGATAGTTATAATATGAGGGAAAGAGGGGCGTGGTGAACGTTATCAGAGAAGTCAACACGTCGCTGATACATCAAGCTGTTTAAACTTGAGAGGTATCTTTACATTCGTCGTAACTGTGCCAATGACACAGGTGACATTTATTTTCTAAAATTCCCACGGGACAAGAATATTGCATCGTAGTGCGCAGTCCGTAGTCCGTTGTAATACTTGTAATATATAGGTACATACATCGTTTTTATTTAATCATTATTACATAGTATAAAACAAAGTCACTTTCCGCTGTCTGTCCACTTATATGCTTATATCTTTAAAACTACGAAACGGATTTTGATGCGTTTTTTCTTTAATAGTTAGAGGGTGAGTACGGGGTGGTTTTGATCTATAATTAATTTATGTTATTCTAAAGAAAAAATTATAAATTTCGAGATTTAGCGCTTTAATTGTAAACGCTGGCTGAACCCTAAGTGATAGATCAAAACAATGCTGTACATTATTAATCACCTTCAGAAGGTCTACAAAAAAGTCCGCGAGGTCATATGTCTATCTCTTAGGGATAACCAACAATGACCATTCTTATTTTTTTACTTTTCAAGAGAAATAATGGCTTATTTACGAAGCAATTTTAAACATTACAGCATTAATTTTCATCAAGTTAAGTGTCTTAAATAGACTGTGCTTTTAATATAGGTCAATATGGCCCTTTACAGCATGTAATTTAAACAAATATTTACGAAGATATTACAATATTAACATAGCGGGACATAGCAGTTGTGACGTGTGCCGATAAATAGCACAAATTGATTTTTTTAATATCCAAACTACTCATTTATTACCCTTTGATCCGGAACAAAGTTCGCCGGGTCAACATTGGGCCTAAATTTTTTAATAAAATTATAATTAAGATAATAACGAGGCCTTTTTATACATCATATTTTTAAATACAAAAAATAATAATAAAATCATTTCTCATTTTCAGTGCAAAAGCTCACAATCGCCACATCAACATCCGAAAGCAATAGAATGCTGCATGGACTCGGATATGTGCAACAGGAGATTGCAGCCACAACTGCCGGAGCCTCCACCCGAGGTCACCGATAGCCCAGGGGTACGAGGGCCAGAGACCAACACGCCCACACTACTGGTCAGCGCGGCGCTGTGCATAGCCGTGCTAGCTTTCTTAGCTGCTTTCTTGCTCCTGTTCAGGAGACGCCGGCGCGCCTGCAAGCGCCCGCCCTCACCGCCAGCCCCTTGCAATAATGAGATTTCCTCGGGATCGGGATCAGGACTTCCACTCCTCGTACAGAGAACCGTCGCAAAACAAATCCAAATGGTCGAGTCTATCGGAAAAGGTCGCTATGGAGAAGTGTGGCTAGCGCGGTGGCGAGGAGAACGAGTCGCCGTCAAAGTGTTCTTTACTACTGAAGAGGCATCGTGGTTTCGCGAAACGGAGATCTACCAAACTGTATTGATGCGACACGAAAACATACTCGGATTCATAGCGGCCGATATAAAGGGCACAGGTTCCTGGACCCAGATGCTACTCATCACCGACTATCACGAGAACGGCTCACTGCATGATTACTTGCAAACGGTAGTTTTGGACACGCATGGACTTATGACTATGGCATATTCAATAGTCAGCGGCTTGGCTCACCTTCACATGGACATATTCGGCACAAAAGGAAAACCAGCTATCGCTCATAGAGACATCAAAAGCAAAAACATTCTGGTGAAAAAGAACGGACAATGTGCTATCGCAGACTTCGGTCTGGCCGTTCGATTTGTGGCTGAACGGAACGAAGTAGATATCGCTCCGAACACACGCGTAGGCACTAAAAGATACATGGCACCGGAAGTCTTAAGTGAACAGCTGGACGTGAGCAATTTCGAAGCATTTAAAATGGCAGACATGTATTCATTAGGACTGGTGCTTTGGGAAATGTGTAGACGCTGTGCAACCGGTGATAAGTCTCAATATGTGGAAGGTTACGCGCTGCCTTACCACGAATTTGTTCCGAACGATCCTGACTTCGAGGATATGCACGCGGTCGTGGTCACAAAGGGAATCCGACCGCCTATACCGGCGCGTTGGATCTGTGCCGAGCCATTATCGACTCTAGTGAACGTGATGTCCGAATGTTGGCACGCCAACCCACCAGTACGGCTCACAGCCCTACGAGTCAAGAAGACAATTGCCAAGTACAACAAAGAGTCCACAATCAAGCTTGTGTGACCACCCTGTATATATAAATATATTGTGTGTATCTCTGTGTGTATAAATTGTATGTTGTTGTAAATATGTACTGTGAGTTGTGTGGTATAATGAATGTTCCATGAAGACGGACCATTAATAGTTTAGTTTCAAAGTTAAGTTCCTCCGTAATATTGTATTTATTTTATGATTTTTTAACTGTTTGTTGATAGCTATCTGGTTTATTATATTTTGTTTTTAAAGAAGAACTTAAATTATTTGTTGTGAGGTAACTAAATTAGTTTCTGCTATTAATCAGTAGATAATTTGAATTTCTAAAGCCTACAATTGATCCAATAGCTATCGACAAAAAATATTAACATTAAAAAGATCATCACAGTAAATAAAGTCCCCCGATATGAAAAATACATTTGGACCACCATTGTTGTTTAAATCTCAGTATTGTATAAGAATATTCCGTCAACAGTTTCACAAAGATGAGACGTTCTGCAATATTTGATTTACTTTAATGATCCTGTTAGAATCTCTCATTAATCTATGAGTTTTGATTCTAGATTTTTGTTCTAAAATTAATATTTTATTTTATTATTGTTATTTAGAGATAATGAAGTTTTATAATTGAAAATTTGTTGTCTTCCTTTTGTGTAAGTGCCTAATAGAAGTGTAGGCCTTGTGGCAGCTAATTTAGCAGTTTATATACATACAAATATTTGTAGAAATGTGATTATAAGAATTTGTACAATTGAGAAGTTTTGATGCACGGGAACAAATACAAGTATCCAACTATACCTCTGAAAGTACCATTCACAAATTTGTGCTTTCTTTGTTGAAATTTTCTGCTTCTATAACATTAAAAGAGTGTCATCTACTAGTGCTTTTTACTGAAAAGTTGTTCTACATAATCTTGATACAGAAAATTTCTTGTAACTACTACATAACCATTTTTTTTTATGGGATAAGAGGGCAAACGAGCAGGCGTGTCACCTGATGGTAAGCAACCAACGCCGCCCATGGACGCCAGCAACACATATAGTGTTACTGTTGCGCTGCCGACCTTTAAGGGGATATGAAAGGATGGGGAAGGGGGGTGGGCCTCCCTCACCGAACAAAACGCGGCATGAGCCACTTCACGTCGGTCTTCTGAGAGGTCGTGGTATTTCACCGGTCGAGCCGGCCCATTCATGCAGCAAATTGCTTGGCTCTACCACTGTTTACCATGGCTACTTGTGTGTCCTTTTGCAACACATCTTCAAATTGTATAAATTATGATCGAGTTGAGGGCTGCTTTTGTGAGTGTTTGTACAGACAGACGTGTAGTGGTCGTGTTTTGTGATATTTATGACAATAAGTCACCCGTGTGAATGTACAGACAGAACTGAGGTAATTACAAAATTATCAATATAGCATTATACCGACATGTCTGGGATGAATATTGAGTGGAACAATTCGTATCACTCTAAATTTTATTTTCTAAACGAATTTAACAAAAAAAATGTTTTCAATAATAATAATAATTTCTTGGACACAATACACACAGCGCCCTCTAGTTCCAAGCTAAGCAACTAAATGCTTGTGTTATGTATACTAGATAACGGATATTAATACATATATACTTTTATTTTGTAAATACATACAATACGTAGAAAAACTCCCAGACGCCGCACAAATATTCATGTTTGTCACAAATATTTGTGCTCGGGTGGGAATCGATTAAATGTTTTTGTTTGGGACATGATTAAATGTTGGTAAACTGTCTGATAATCATATATGTGATTTGTCAAATTCATTGTACAAAATTTGTCATTCATATAAGTTCATATTGTCATGACTCATCTTCATCAGTTGTGAACTCTTCTGCATAATTCTACTTGTAAGGGTAGGCAAACATAACCAATATTTTCAGTTGGTGTGCATAATCTGTAATTTGTCTCAGACATGTCTGGTCCGTAGATGACAGTTGCTGATTACTACTACTAGTACTTAAACAATGATGTAAAAGACTAATATGTTTTGAGTGTTTGAGTATTAAACTATGGAATGGTAGATAGCCCATCGATCCACGAGAAGATGCCTTGCATTTCTGGCATACTGTTAGTATTAAAGTGATTTCCGTTCTGTACGGAGAAGCACCTGACCGCTGGCAAGTTATGCAGTGATGTGCCTTTTTTATAAATTAAGTAACAAAATAGTTTTAATATTAACAAGGTAGCTTTTCAGACCTCAATTTTCGGGTACTTAAAATAAAATATATCGAATTTTACAGACGCGAAATACCTTGGTGCTTACAAATATAATAAAATCAAATTGAGAACTCTTTAATTGTTCCAGAAACTTATCAATAATTCTCAGCTGTTCCGATACAGAAATATTTCAAATTAAAACTACTTGTGATATGTAAGATAATTCTGTGTAACACATTTATGTAGCCAACGAATTATTACTTAAGACATAGGTAAACTGCAATATCGTCAGCGGTCAGTGTGGTCGCCAAGCATTTACCTGCATGGGAAGTGCGCCGGCAGCAGTGTGGGTGTGTTTGTAAATATAGCCATTAGATGACATAGCTCTATAATACATGTTAAGTTATAAATAAAATATTAATGGACTTATGTTATTGTTTTAATTACTTATACCTGCTTCGGTATTTCATTAGATTGGTTCACTACTACAAGGAATTAGCAGTCAACTAGTTATTCATACAATGTATGGATAATAAAAATGTTAAGCTGGATTTATTTCGTACTTTTATGGGATAGGAGGGCAAACGAGCAGGCGTATCACCTGATGGTAAGTGACCAGCGCCGCCCATGGACACCTGAAACATATAATGTTACAGTTGCGTTGCCAACCTTATAGGGAGTAGGATGGGAAGGGGCGTGGGCCTCCGATGTACTCCTCTCACCGAATGAAATGCGGCATCACTTTACGTCGATCTTCTGAGAAGTGGTATTTCACCGGTCAAGCCGGCCCATTAATGCAGCGAACTGCTTCTCTCTACCACTGTTTATATATTGACTATCTCAAGTAAATAATCTCAAACCTACGTAAAGATGAGATACTACTTATTGCATACCACGGTCTGGTGGCGTCTACTAAGGGATACGTAATAATTTTCTGGGGCAATTTACTGATAAGGAAATCGTATTCAAATGCAAAAAAAATGAATATGTGCGATGCTTGGCATTATTGTTCCTGGTAGTTCCGCCCCACTTTTCATAAACATCATATAACAGTAACTATTACATCAATGTAGGTTTATGTTACAAGGCTGTGTGTATATTAGAATGAATCCCCATTTATTTCGTCGTCATTCCGATAATATAGTATGCATATAAGTATGCATAAATGCGTAATAGTTCAGACAATTTTAAAAATGTTTGCATAAAATCAAAACAACGGCGTAAAGTGAATTCCGCATATGTCCATTATTTATAAAATTCTTGATGTTAACAATTGTTAAAAAAAATGTTAATCCAGAATGCCTATTATAACATTAAAGTAATAGTGATGCATTCAGTTCTTATTCAATCAGATGAATGAACAATGAGTGAAATAGTTAAACATCCCAAATTATAATCATCATCAGCCTATTGCAGTCCACTGCTGGACATAGGCCTCTCCCAATGTGCGCCACAACATCCGATTCTCTGCCTTCCGCATCCAGTCTTTTCCAGCAGCCTTTTTGAGGTCGTCTGACCATCGGGCTGGTGGGCGTCCTACGCTACGTTTGCCAAGACGCAGTCTCCACTCTATGACCTTCTTACTCCATCTACCGTCGGTCCTTCGGCAGATGTGACCAGCCCATTGCCACTTCAGCGAGCTTATTCTACGAGCTATGTCGGTTACTCTAGTTCTCTGGCGGATATACTCATTCCTGAGTTTATCCTTCAGAGATACCCCGAGCATAGCCCGCTCCATAGCTCGCTGAGCGACTTTAAATTTGTGGACTAGCCCCACCGTGAGTGTCCACGTTTCGGCACCGTAGGTCATCACCGGTAAGACGCACTGGTCAAAGACTTTGGTCTTCAGACATTGCGGTATAGGCGAGCTGAAGACTCGACGTAGTTTGCCGAATGCAGCCCAACCAAGCTGAATCCTCCTTTCGGCCTCCTTCTCGAAGTTTCGTCTACCTAACTGGATGATTTGGCCTAGGTAGACGTATTTGTTTACGACTTCGAGAACTGACCCTTCGACGCTTATCGGTCCGCGCACGACATGTTCATTGAGCATGACCTTGGTCTTGTCCAAGTTCATGCCCAAACCGACACACCGGGAGGACTCGTCCAGGCTGCGCAGCATTCCGCTTAACTGTTCCAGCGACTCTGCCATTACAACGATGTCGTCGGCAAACCGAAGATGCGAGATGTACTCACCATTCACGTTGATACCCTGTCCAGTCCAATCCAGTGTCTTGAAAACGTCCTCCAGAGCATTGGTGAAAAGTTTGGGAGATATAACATCTCACTGTCTTACACCTCGATTCAGCTCGATGGAGTTCGTCGCCTGGTCCTGTATCTGGACAGCCATCGTGGCGGTGTCATACAAGCATCTCAGCACCTCGATATAACGCCAGTCAATCCGACATCGCTGCAGTGCATCCAGAACTGCCCAAGTTTTGATGGAGTCGAAGGCTTTTTCGTAGTCCACGAATGCCATACACAGCGGCTGATTGTACTCTTCGGTCTTCTGTACAATCTGCCGAACAGTATGGATGTGGTCCACGGTATTAAAGCCTTTTCGAAACCCGGCCTGTTCCGGAGGCTGGAATTCGTCGAGTCTTGCAGCGAGACGATTCGAACGACCCTCGAGAACAACTTGTAGATATGGCTCAGGAGTGAGATGGGTCTGTAATTCTTCAGTAAGGTTTTATCACCTTTTTTGAAGAACAACACCACCGCACTCCTGCTCCAAGCCTGTGGCCGTGGCGTTATGCCCTGGTGTATGACGGAATTAAAAAGGCTTGCTAATTCCTTTAGGATAGGACTCCCGCCGGCTTTTAGAAGCTCTGTAGTAATTCCGTCATCACCGGGTGCCTTGTGGTTCTGGAGTTGCCTGAGAGCCGCACTAATCTCGCTTTCAGTGACATCGGGAATATCCTCACTATAGTGACGCGTTAGCGGGGCTCTGTGGTCATCATCGCGGTGTCCAGTTGGCTTGGTCATCCGTGTGGAATAAAGAAGCCCATAAAAAGATTCGATCTCTGCGAGAATCTCGAGCCTAGAGGTGACGATACGTCCATCCGCAGTTTTCAGCTTCGTCAGATGGGACCTTCCAAGCTGCTGAGCGAGCACTTTCGACCCTTTGTTGCGGTCGATCGCGTTTTCGATTGCTCGCGTATTCGAACGACGAAGGTCGCGCCGCATCAGCTTTCTAATGCGCTGGTTTAGGCTTTTCCATTCTGACGAAGACAGCTGATCGGATGGAGTTTCTCGCCTTTGCCTCATCAGCTCGAGTGTCTCAGCAGAGCTTGGACTCCTTTTTCTGCGATCTCGGAAACAGCCTTTGAGACACTTTCCTCAGCGTGTTGACCACAGTGTCAGCTTTTTCGTCCACGTTGCCTGTGGTTTCCAACAGGTCGAATCGATTTTTAAGTTCCATTTGGAACTTTTCGGTTTCGGCTATTTGGAGTGGCGTAGGTCGGATAATAGACCTTATCTTCCGGGTCCTTTCAGCTTTTAAGTTAATATTTAGACAGCCTCGAAGAAGTCGGTGATCACTTCCAGTATTGAACCTGTTGATCACAGAGACATCTCTAAATAGGTATATGCTTACTATCCGTAATGATAAAATCTATCTCGTTCCTTGTCACCGAATCGGGGCTTCGCCAAGTCCACCTCCTGTGGAGACTCTTCTTGAAGAATGAATTCATCAAGAAAAGCCTTTCAGACTCCAGGAAGTTGACCAGCATCTGGCCCCTGTGATTCCGGCACCCCAAGCCATATGGACCGATTTTCGTTTCGCCGCGTTCTTGTACTCCCACTTTGGCGTTGAAGTCCCCCATAACAACGTTGTAGTGAGCCTTGGCGGTACAATGTATTGCTTTCGCAATATCCTCGTACATCGCCTCCGCTATCTCGTCAGAGTATGTCGAGGTCAGCGCATATACCTGTATTACCTTCAGGGTGTACCTGTTGGTGAGTTTCAGTACAAGGTACGCTACCCTGGTCGACACACTACTGATCTCCACAACGCTGCTAACGAGGTCCTTGTGAACGAGGAAACCGACACCCCCCTGGGAGAGCTGGTCACCTTCCCGAAAGTAGAGTAAGTTGCCTGACTGTAAGGTTATCGTGTCCTCCCCCTCTCGCCGGACTTCAGATAACCCTAGAATATGCCAGTTCAAGCAACCCAGCTCCACCTCGAGTTCGGTGAGATGTTGGTCCAGCCGAAGACTGCGTCCATTATAAGTGGCCACGAGTAGTTGTTTTTGGCAGCCTGCCGTAACCCGGAGATTCTTAGCACCCCCTGTCCCACCGTTACCACGACCGCTGCCTTGGCCGGGAATAGCGGGACCACCGGGAACTGGGGGCCGTTGTATTGCTGCTTTTTCCATAGGGAGGTTTATGCCCATAGTCCCCACGCTGGGCAAACGGGTTGGAGACCGCAGGGGTAAACCTCTTATAGATAAGGACGCTGCTGCCCGTCCCTACCACGAACATTTAGGTTGACCAATGTTTTTTGGATGGTTATACCGCTAGCCTTCGGTTTTGTGCTGTGTCAGCTTGTCAGCCATATGTTTTTATTTCGCTCCCGGCTGACTGAGAGATATATATTATACTAAACACTCTAAAACTTATACTACTCAATTTAATAAATAATTTGACTCACTAACAACATTTTTAAATACTTTATAACAAAGTTTCTAAAACTTTATGTAACAAATCTATACGTAAAGATAACTTTATCAGAATTTTTAAAAACTGTATAAAAATTCAAGTCTTAAAAATGTCATGATAGTGAACATTTTTCATCTGAAGTTGAAACAACAAATATGTAATGAACGATGTTTTTTTCATTCTTATTACCTACCTATAATTGTTATATTTTATACAATCTTACAAGTTTCTGAACTATAATAGACTAATTATTCTCAAGCTAAACAATCGTGGCAATTTTATTCATATAAGAATTTTTTCATTCATTCGCTTTGCAACACTATTTATTTTTCATCAAATACTGACAACACCGTAAACTTCAGTGGTTGTTGTTATAAATCCGACTATAGGTAGGTTAAAACTGATAAAGTGGCTACAACCGACGAGCAGCACGTATGAAAGCGATGACAGTGGAGGAAGTAGGGCAGAGGCAGCAAATGTATGTCAGGATGCAATTAAGACTGCCTACCCCCCGTGTTACGTACATAATTATGTAACTTCGTAATTTTATTATATTATTCGTATATATTATTTTATTCGTAATTTCTTTATTTTCTACTATCATTATTTATTGACCAGATAGACGGATTCTTGTTTTATGGTTGCCTACTGCTGACCAGTAACTTTGTTCCGCACAACTATCAAAAAATTGTCAAGAGCAGAAGTGTTGACTGAGTCTCAGCAAGGCCATTAACTACTGGGTCAACCTATCACTTACCAAAAGGAAATGGTCCTAAGTCAAGATATAAACAGTAGAGTTTTTTACATATGTTTAACATCTTGTAAGTTCCCATGTAAACATCAAGGTCAAATAACGGTATCAGAGTCAATGTTAAGAAATATAACACAGATTTTTTACTTAAAATGATATATATTTAATTTATTTACATTCTGACAATCATGTCAAACAATGCTACCAAATCACACAACTGTGGCAATAGCACATTCAGTCACTCTCACCTTACACAAATATAAAGTAATCTATTTACTAACATCTGTCAGCCAGTCAGGTTATACAAACAAATGGAACTGAGCATTGGAGAAATAACTAAAACTAATAGGGTGCATATCTTCTGGATGGTGATGGTCCACGCATGCCAGGCCTGTAAACAAAAAAAAATCATTAACCCAACAAAGATAAATAAATGGAACTATGACAACTTCAGGTACTCTATAACGTAAGTGCAATGAAAATCAGTACCTACTACTCTTTGACTATTAATATGAACTCAGTGCTAATAAGTGAAGTAGAAACATTCATCTCAGCATAAACTCACCTTCTGTCATCAAAAGTATCTCGGCTGAAGTCTTCGTACATCCTGTAATCATAATTAGCTTTTTTGTTATATAAATATCTCTTTGTATTACTATCTTTATATGTTGCAATGAATTAATACAATCGCCAATAATAAATTAAAGATGAACTTGTAATATGGGATTTCATCAAGAAGTTCATTTCATTCAAGTCACCATAAGGATAAAAACAAGTTAAAGTTTAATTATTTAAATAAATGCCTAAGATATCCATAATGGAATATGGATATAATCTTAATATATATAAATCTCCTGTCACGATGTTTGTCCGCGATGGACTCCTAAACCGCTTAACAGATTTCGTTCAAATTTGCACGCAATATGCAGTTTGGTCCAACTTAAAAGATAGGATAATTTATATCTTAATTTATTATCGCGATTTTATTTTATTGCAAATTATTTGTCCATTTTATTTGTTAACTCCAAACTATTCTAACAGATGGCGATATCTGTTGACTAAACGTTTGTCTACTTCATTTATTGGTTCCAAGCAATTCTAACAGATGGTGATAAAATTAATAAATTATTTGTCTTTAATTTCTTTTAGCGATTAGGATATTAAACAAAATATCTTTATCGCTTGGTATATTAAGCAGGACAACGTCTGTTGGGCCCGCTAGTTCAAATATAAGAATCTAAATGATTCATGATCAGAAAATATATTTAAAGTACTCTTATAATTACAAAGGTTTGCTGTGACATATCATATAAGACAATTAAAATATTAGGCTGTAGGGATATGAACTGTAAATTAGACAAATAAATTAGTTTGGGCATCATGAATCTCACCCTCGCGACATTTGTGGTCCTTGTGGAGGGCTTCTCCTACTGTACATAGCATCATATGATGCCCTCATAGATCCCATTCCACTTCGCATAGGTGGTAGGCTGGGCATAGGTGGCATGGGTTCTCTACGCAGTGGTGGCGACGCGAAGTCTCCACGTCCACCACGAGCTGCACCCATGTCTAACCCGCGCGACGCGCCCACTGGGTATCTCCGCTCGAACAAGTCCCGTGGTGAATCAAACCTTGGTCGGTCATAGTATCCATCATAAGGATCCTGCACAGTGATGCGCATGTTAGTTATAAATAAACACAAATTCTGCAAAAAGTATAACAAATAGGCCATGGTTATAAGTAGTATTGTTTAGTAGATTATATTTGGTATCTAAACCAGGACAAGAGTAAGCGAATGTAGCATCACCGAGCCCCATCATTAAGTCGACCCGGGTTAGGAACCGCGTGCGAAGACTTTATCCACGTCTCGGCCTACGTGATGCATCGGAGAGTGCAACATGTATACCGACGTTACGGAAAGTAAAGAAGAGCGCGTTACCCCGAATCCTCCCATCATGCGATCGCGTAGGAATGGCGGCGGCGGTGGCGGAGGGTAGGGGTCGCGGCCGAAAGCTCGATCGCGGAAACCGTTTCTGTCGGGACCCATCGCCTTCGGGCATTCCTTCGACCAATGACCGCCGCGACCGCAGCGGTAGCACTGCTCGGGGTCGCCCATCCCCGGCCGCTGCCGGACGCGACTCGTCGACAGCTGCACCTTCATGGGCTGCCCGTCGACCATCATACCGTTCAGCTCTTTGATAGCTTCGTTCACGTCGCCCGACGCGTCCAAATGCACGAAGCCATAGTTACGAACTATATCACACTCCACGACCGTGCCGAACTTCTGAAACAGCTCGCGAACCTCGGGCGCGCGCGTCTTGTCCGTAAGGTTACCGACGAATATTTTGGTAGTCGGCGTCGATGGCGCTTTTCGGCTCTTAGCCGCCTCTATTTTGATAGGCTGACCATGAACTAGCTCTCCGTTTAAATTCTGAATCGCTTCGCGACCAACTTGCTCGTTTTCCATGTGTACGAAACCGTAATTTCTGACGATATCGCATTCTACGACCGTACCGTATTTTTCGAATAGCGGTCTAAGATCTTCGTCCGTCGTTTTATCGGAAATATTCCCGACGAAGATTTTGAAAGTACCGGCGCCCGGCATATTAGTTTCTGAAACGCATACATAATTTGTCGAGATGAGTCGGCAGCGTCCATGTTATATTACAAAGGAGGCACGCAATTACGAGAAATTTAGTCAACTTTAATAGAAAAGCTTTTACCATAAGTATACTTACGTGTCTTGATTTATAACTACACTAAAAATATTCACAATAAAAGAAAATTATAACACTCCGAGTACATACGAGTTTACAAATACAGAAATACCAAGCTCTTCGCTTCAACAACGAAAGTGACAAAATGGCGAAAGAAATTGAGCAAACGAACGATGACACAAAATGTGGATGAGGTTACCTATATCCGCTTGCGGACCCCGGTCGGAACTTTGATTGAAAGTGAAGACCGAATGATGAATGATACTGTGTGAACAGAAACCATAGATTTATCATAGACTGTGGGTCCAGTTACAGCTCGACCAACTTATCTGTGAACTGAGTGGCGGCGACACCGTCGACATAGTGTTGCAAGTTATTATAGATTTCCCAGAATTTGGCATGTTTGCCTAGTACATAGCGTAGTAATAAATTAGATACGATATTAAGGTAATCTATATAATTAGTACTTATTATATTATTTATGTCTATACATTAATTCATTCATTAAGTGTGTAAAAAATATTCGAAAACCCTTGGCAAAGATGAATTGATTAGGGGTAGATAACCTGTAACTGTAACCTAAAATTCATGTTAGCTGCTGTTGGACAGTCCCTTTTTAGAGTAAGGTTTTAGGCTATATAACATCACGCTGCGACCAATAAGAGCGACGGGACAGGGCAGAGTTGTCAGTAGACTAGGTCACTGGCGGTCGGCTAGTTTCATATCTACAGGATAGATACAAGAGCTGACCTAGCAATTGGATATAATAAAACATGAGTTTTAGAATAATTCATTTATTGAAACCAGGTTTACAATAATTATGGTCTTTGGAACAACCTGCACGCCCAACTTCAGTCAGGCTGTGAGGAAATATACCTCCTATTTCCATGCAACCATCATCATCATCACTATCACTTTCTGTTTCTGTGTCACTTCTTACTTCTATTATAAAAGGCTTATCCAAATACGAATCTTGTTTCAAATATTCTTCTTCTAACTTGTGAACATGTTTGCAATGCTGTGCCCACTCATTAACCGTAATGGTTTCAAAGGCTTCTTGAACCAGGCGGGGAATCTCAGCATTTTTATGGTCAATATTTACTTCAGCTACTTTTCTTTTCATTGTGCTCCAAATGAATTCAATGGGGTTAAGATCACAGTGATAGGGAGGTAAGTACAAGCATTTGTGCCCATTTTGTTCTAATATTTTATCAATTTCATATTCAGGTTCAGGCTTGTTTCTTTTTATTAGTTCTAACAGCTGAGGTTTTGTGAACTCTTCTCCAAAGTCAACATTATTTTGTGTCAACCATAGTTGCATATCTCTTTTTAAAGAATTCGTATTTGGAACCTTATTTATGCAAACACGGTGATAGGGAGCATTGTCCATTACAATTATTGATGGCTGCTGTAAGTTAGGCACCAGTTTTTCAATAACCCACTTTTTAAAGTTAGTACTGTTCATATCATCATGATAATCACCACTTTTAGTATTAGACTTGAAAACGAGAAGTGCATTATTAACAAATCCAGTGTCCCCTCCTGCGTGTATAATAATATACCTTTATCCTTTTGATACAGGCTCTAATACTCCGTCTACACCCTCGCCTTGCCAACATTTACCTGATGTATGCGATGAGTGAATATATGTCTCGTCTAAATAAATTAGCGGCTGAGGTTGTGGACTTATTTTATTTTTTTCTACTGCATGCAAGTACTTTGCTCTCCAAGCTGATACTTCATTACGCTCCATTAGTACCCTACGGTTACTCTGAGTCTTTTTAAAACGAAAACCCATCTTGTGAAGCAGTTTTCGAAGACTTTCTCGTTGTCCTGTGTAATTAATTTCTGTCTTTAAGACCTCTAGTAGCTTCTTGATAGTTGGTAGCTCCTTTTTAATGGAATAAAACTCATGTACTTTTCTTCGAATAACTCCCATGTCAAAATCATCAACATGTATAAATCCCGTTTTACGCTGCCTCTCCTTGCCTGGGGTCTGAATTTTTGTACCAGTCTCTTCTGCCACATGCCCTTCTTTTACTATTTTAGATATGAGTCCTTGACTCACACCTGAAATAAATAACACATTATCATCATCAACCCCTTAACGTCACACACACAATGTTTGCTATATGTAAGTACGAATGAATAGTGGCAATATCAAAAGTAAATATCAGTAGATATGTACCTATTTCTTGTTGCGGGTTAGTTGACTCTTACATCCAACAAATTCATAAATATTGGGAAATTTACAAAAAGAAAGTGGGAACACTAACCTGTAGCTGCCGAAATTCGTTTGTATATTTGATTAAATGGTATAATCGGAGCCTCCGCCCGAGCTTCTTCTTCAAAAAAGGATTTAACCTTTAGAATAATGCTTCGAGCATCACTTTTAATCGCTTTCGGCATAATTAACGTTGTAAATATAGCAATTTAGCAACAGAAATCACAGAGTACCCGAATGTAGTAGATACTGACAATCGAATGACATTTCAACATGGCGGCCGTAGTTCCTATTTTTTCCTTTTCACAGATAAGTTGGTGGGACTGTACACATGTTATTATAGCAATGAAGTAGGAAACATAAGGAAGTGGCATGTCGACACAAAATTGAAGCAGGGTGTGACGTCATTTGGCCGCATAAAATGGCGATTTAGTGCTGCGCAGAAGAATTCTATTTATCGATAAACGTTTTTGGCTAATGTTATTAAAAACGTTATTGAGTATTAATTATTTTTAGAAATAAATTAAATAAGTGGTTTTGGATATCAAAATAAGAGTATATGTTTTTCTCAGTGATAATGATGAACCGGAATTAACGCGACACTTTTTTAGGTAAACAAAGGCCGTGGTCACAAGCAAACCAGTCTGCTTGTGATATTTATATATATATATTTATATACTCTTTGCTTGTGACCACGGCCAATGCAACCTGGCCGAAACGTCAAGCTAATCAAGGTAAATAATTGTTTAACTAAAAAAGTGTCGCGTTAATTCCCGTTCATCATTATCACTGAGTAATATGCAACACGAAAGCCTAAAAGTTTTTATTTGTTTTTCTTAACCTAATTACTTTCATAATTTTATATTAAATATAATTGAATATTAATTATTCATAGACTTATATAGGAAGTAAGTATATTGTTATGCTAAATATTCTGTTTTGGATGTCCAAATAAGAGTACATGTTTTTCATAGACTTCTTATGTCTATTATTGAACTTTCTGGATTTTTTTCATTTTAATTTTATTTTTCTTTTTTTGCGTCGAAAATGACGACACATTTCGGCATTCGTTTTCGGCATCTTATAAAATTTATTATTTAGCACATCAAGATATAAAAGTACTCACAAACACGCAATTAAATAACTCACACATATACACACATATACTCAGAGATGTGACTTATTTGAAATACTTATATTTAAAATACAAATGCAAAATACCTATTCTGTATTTTGTATTTAAATACCTTTTAGTTCAAAGCATTTTCTATTTTATTTGAAATACCTCTCGAGATGTATTTTCTATTTTTAATAGTCATTTCAAAATGCAAAATACTTTTTGATTAATTTTAGCCAAAAATTAACAATCGAACAAAATGAAAGAAACAAATGACGCATGTAGACTGTCGAATTTGACCGATAGAGGCGCCAACGACTACGTTTTAGTCATGGGCATTTAAGAATACCATCTGGTCTGAAAGGGTTAGATAAGGACATGTTTTTCTATGATGCCATTTTCTTTTTTAAGTACATTTTTCTGTGTCTGTTATTTATCGTTTGTATTAAAATTTTATAGGTTATTATAATTTTATTGGTAAAATATAACAGGTGGTCCAGTGGTCGAGCACCCGCTTTCGAATCAAGAAGTTGTTGTGGGTTCAAATCCTGGCTTACACTAATGACTTTTCAAAATGATTTTTGAAAGTTACTTCACGCCAAATCCCTTGCGAGGTTGGCAGAGAGAACAGAGTACATAAGGCATGAGTCTTGCACGCCTCACTCGCTTCTTTGATTTTAATTGTTTTTTTAATGATAGAACCGCGACTACCGTCGCCCATGGATATCTGCAACACCAGCGGTATCAGATTAGCGTTGCCGGCCTTTAAGATGGGAATTGGCTCTTTTCTTGAAGGTGCCTAGGTCGTAGCGGTCCGGAAATACCACTGCCGGCAGCTCGTTCCGCAACGGAACAGTGCGTGACAAGAAATGCCGGTGGAAACGCACAGTTGTCGATCGCCAACTCTTCAGTCAATGCGGATGGTAACATTGGCGAGTTGAGCGCTGGCGAAAATCAGTAGGTGGTATTAATCCGAACAATTCCTCAAAACACTCACCGTGGTATATGCAGTAGAGGATGCATAAAGATGAAACATCTCTAGGCAACGCCAAGGGTCCAAGCCGATCTGAAAGAGATTGGTTGTCGTCAAGCCGAACCGCACGTCGTTGGATGCGTTCAAATTGGGTAAGGTGGTACTCATCTTTCAGCAGAGGCACCCCGTTCAAAGATGAGAACAGCATTCCACGTGAGGTCGGAAATGCGATTTATATAGCTGCAATCGATGACCTAACGTGAAATACCGTCCTTTTTCGAGGCCAATTTGGCTTTGGCCTTTTAACCGCGAAACTGGACGTCACTCGACAAGTCGACCCCAAGAATTCCAATATCGGTTGAGGCGGGTAAGCAATTGCCCTCAAAAAAGGGAGCTACAACAAAGGGTGCCTTTTCAGCGGTAAACGCGCAGACCTGTGTCTTCTTAGGGTTGAATTGGACTTAGTTGAGTCGGCCCCAGTCCGAAACCTGACTAGGCAGAGTTTCGATTGTAGACACAGTTTATTCCGGTACTCATCGACGTTCTCCCGTGAAATCCGCGGGTGGCTGGTGTATATGGCATCCCTCGTACCACATAGCTCCGTACCATATCCGCATAGCAATGAAGATTGCTGTAATGCAGCATGTCATTAATATGCAGAAGAAACAGCCTAGGGGAAAGCACACAGCCCTGGAGGACTTCAGCACTCACGGATTTTAAGTCGTAGTATGACCCGTCGACAACGACCTTAAATCGCCGCGAAAAAACTGGAGACCCAATCGCATAATTTCTCGGGGAGCCCATAACTAAGTACTTTGTGCCAAACCCGATCGAAGGCCTTCACTACCTCCAAACTAACGGACAGCGCCTCTCTTTTACTCTCAACCGCTTCCGCCCACAGGTTACTTAGGTATGCTAGAAGATCACAAGCTGAGCGACCGTGACGGAATCCGTACTGGTGGTCACTAATCAGCTAGTGCTCCTCTAGATAATTAAGGAGCAGGCGGTTTGTTGTGGTTTCCAAGATCGTGGAGAACTGGGAGGTGATTGCGATAGGTCTGTAGTTGGACTGATCTGAGCGGTTACCAGAAATCAAATTTGTCCGCATTTCGAGCTACTGGCAGCGTGCCCAAAAGACCGACCCCATTGTCACGCCCAATGGCAATGCTAATTTCCTGTGCGAAGAATAGACCAGCCCCCTGGTCGAGAGAGCCCACGATCAGTCTCTTTGCAAGATCTTTCTAGAATGCACAAGCACTCGGACCCTATGTTCCTAGAGTCTTAATCCCAAACGTTCAACCACTGGACCACTGAGACTCATTGAAGATTTGGTCAAAAAGTATTTTATTTTGAAAAAGTATTTTGAAAATACCTATTTTGCATTTTGCATTTGAAATACAAAACGAAAAACTATTTAGTATTTTGCATTTGAAATAGTAAATCTGAAAAGTATTTTGCATTTTGTATTTAAATGCTTTTTTAAAACCATTTTGTACATCTCTGCATATACTTAAACATATTCTTTTGATGTGAACTCTAGTTTATTTTAAGAATGTTTTAAAAAGAAAAATATTTTAAATTTGGAATGTCACGTTTCATTTATTTATATTGATGTGTTATTTTTCTCTGTACTAATTGCATATATGTCTCCAATACAAGCATTTTTTTGTATTATTCACATAAAACGATCTAAAGTAATACTGGCTCATGGCTGACACAAATATTTAAAAACAACTCGTTCAATCGTTATCACTATTGATAATTATTAATTTGGTTTATAGATGTCGCTAAACCATAAATAAAGTTGAGGAAGTCGTTCAAATCTACATCGGTAATCTGTGTAATAAGTAGTATTACCTGATGGACATAGATAGCAATATAATAAAAGAAATCGCATTCCGAAATTTTTGTAGTTAGTTAATATGTATACGGGTAATTGGCAATCTTTTCAACTACCATCCATAGCATAAAGGATACGACGCTTCGAACTGCCACTATATGTAGTGACGAGGTGGAGGTTTGAGACTGGGTTTAGCCGATGGATGTTTTTGTGATTATAAAATTTGTTTTTAAACAGTTTGTTAACCAACAACAATGCAGAAACTGAAATTCCAAAAAATAAAATAGTATGTATATTTCTGTCTCATTCTTTCCTGGCTTCATCATACATATTTTTGTATTTGTGTCGCATAAAAATTACCAAATTATTAATTAATTTACCTGTCGTATTTTCGTTGCATCCGGTTTGTAATTACGATTCTAAAGAAGTTTCACTTCAATAATTTTCTTCAATATTATCCACAGATAAAGAAGAATATCGGCGTAAAGTGGCTCATGCCAATTTCTCCTCCATGATAGAGGTATCCGCACTGAACTAAATGCAGTCCGGTCCGTCAGTCAGTCATTCTTTCTTAACAGTTCGTTTAATTTTGACTGTTCTTGGACCTTCGGCTTCGGCACAGAAAACGGCCAAAGCCGAAAATCTCGCCGAAGATGGATTTTTGGCTGAAGGTGGCCGAAGCCGAAGCCGAAGCTTCGGTCGGACACTAATTGACAGACAAATACTAACGTTTTATATTAGCTTTTTATTAGCTTCACCTGTATGTTTGTATGTTTGTTTGTAACCGACTTCTTTTTATTTTTCTCTATGTTGGCATTGATCACAATATTTTAAATAAAATTTTCTTTAGTAAAAATAATATTTGTTGAAAAAATTACAGCTTTCGTTTCTTTGTAGTTTTTTGGAAATAATCAAAGTTAATTCAACCTGTGTTAAAAAAACGTAATATAAATATGGATGAAGGTACAAGCATTGACTTTTTTTATTCGTCATCTAATGAGAACACTGAACTTAACGTACTTTACTGGCGCATTTTAACACCCATTAGCGTTCCAATTAGGCTTCGGCACAATTCGGCATTGTGCGACACTGAGTCGCATAATGGTCTGTAATTCTAAAACATTTCATAGCGTATGTCCAGTCTCGAGCTGTCATCTGAATCAGAAAAGTAAATTCTGTCAAATTATCGCCAAGCGTCAAATTCGTGTCAAATTTTCGTGGACTTCACTTCACCCTACCCTTTCGTC
This sequence comes from Euproctis similis, assembly GCA_905147225.2. Taxonomy (NCBI): domain Eukaryota; kingdom Metazoa; phylum Arthropoda; class Insecta; order Lepidoptera; family Erebidae; genus Euproctis; species Euproctis similis. The sequence goes on along the minus strand of LR990122.1, from coordinate 1,158,945 downwards.
TTGTCACTTTCGGAGTTTTTTTTAACAAATCTGTAATGTGATTCTCATAGAAGCGAATTAATAGTCGCGAAAATTATTAAATATTAAGGTAAATAATTTTTGATCCCGTAAAAAGTGTACTTGTGACGTAAGTAAAATCTACAACTGATTTTAAGCAGCAAAGGAAACGGTGAGTTACCAACTATTTCTATAAATCTTTTTAGTTAAGTGGCACTGGTACGAAAATAGATTGAATAATATTTCGATATTATAATGCACATAATGCATTTTGCTTTATTTTCAGTGTTCTTTATGAGTAACTATTGTTTACGTAAATTTGTATGTATTTAAAAGTAGTTTACTTCGGATCCAAATAAATATGTAGCTAATATGTCAAATAAGTCCAACAATAATAAACAAGTTATATCTAATGTATATAAAATGTAATTTTTATAGTTATTTACTAGTCGATATAATGAAATCAGTGATGTTATTTCTATGGCTTCAACAAACTGGTTCACACTTAATAACTTCATAATAGATGATATAGGTTGTAATTTTCTATGTTATTCTGTTCGTACACAAACAAATACAATAATACAATTGTTAAGGCATTGATATATTGATTTAGTTTGCTTATTCATTTTACATTCAAATTCATCAACATAAAGAGACGTTTACACTTACTGTAATTATTTTGTGGTATAAGTGTGAAATATGGTGGCACAAAGTTTGCTGGATTGGTTAGTTTCTGATACTTAATTATGACTAAGGTCACTTGTGTCCCATGAATACAATGTCCTCACCACCTATTTCATGGTACTGAATGATTTATTTATTAATTTAACAGTATTTTGTACATTAACAAAATTCAGGGTCAAATATGTAAAAATAATATTAAATTTGAAGTATTCTATGGAATATTATATATATATATATTACAGGGATGAAAAGTAATCTACATTTAAACCTAGGAAACTTTACTGGTGCCTACTTTATATTTATCTTATATTTTTAATTGAGTAAAAAACAAATGTTTATTTGTTGCTTTGTAAGTCTAGATATTTTTTAGAAATATATCACAAATAAACCATTGTTTTTTTTTACATGTTATACTCTTACCTATTAAAACTGAATCATTAAAATTATAGTCTCCGTCAGAGCTACACTAAATTCCCTTATTTTCATTGGTTTGAGTTAATATTGTTAGTCAGTTTGGATGTTTCACAAATATTTCTGTTATTTTGAAGATGTCAATGATTCATGACAATTTTTTCCGATTTTAATCCGGATACTTTTACCCAATTTTTTTCAACACATTTTGCATTATGACTTAAAACCATCTCACAATGTGCTTCTCATTGTGAGATGGTTTGTAAACTTTCTAAATCTTTAAAAAACTATCAAACACCAAACAGATATTAATAGAGCCACACAGATTGCAGCATGAATAGGCCGGCTGGACCAGTAAAATACCACAACCTCTCAGAATATTAATGTGAAGTGGTTCAAGTGTAGGGTAAGGAACTCCAATATGTCCTTTGACCAAATATCTATACAGTTAAATTACTGTTAACCAATAAGCTTCGATGAATTTGCAAGCTGGTGATTACATTCCTGTTGGTTACTTTCCTCTTATGGTTTTTTAAGTAGTTCTATTTGAAAAACTCGCAAATTCTGGATACAATATTTACCCCTCCATGTCCAGGTTTTTAGGATTGTTCTATTTATAACACAACTTCACGCCTTTTTCTACCTGAAGGTGTAGTGGCTGTTAAGATTCGGCTCACCACTATGTTTATGTCCCAAATGGAATAGGTGGCAAACTGAGCCTTAAACCGGGCTCAAAGTTTTTAGTCATGAATATTTATCACACATAACTTTCAAAATTAATTTGAAAAAGTCATTGGTGTGAGCCAGGATTCGAACCATCAACCTCCGGATTCAGAAGCCGTGTCCTTGACCACCAGACCACCGTTGTTCTATTTATATACCCAGTTATTTATAATAGAACAGCCACATTTGTTTCACACAATACTGAGATGGTAACAAATAAATAGGTATAGGTACGTAGGTAGTTGTATGTTATGTGTTCGTCAGGCTGCAATGAATGGGACACACGTCGAAACCAGCCGTAATGTTGTCATGTCCGGTGACTTGGGTAAGTGGGGGGAGTGTGAGAGTGAGAGGCGTCGTGCGAGCAGGACGGCCGTCGCTCGATACCGCTCGGTATTGTTAGGGCGTCCCTCCCCCGCGCGGCATTCAAGAGGGTTATATAATTTAGGTGAGGCCTCCAAGTCGGCGGGCTTAAGCTGCGGCCACAATGTTGTCTCTGTTGAGTTTGTTATTTTATAGTTTTTATTACTTTATATTATAATGCTGCTTATCAAAAGCGATACAGTCAAACCGTGTGTCGCAATAGACACGTAAATATTTCTTTGGTGCCTAATTTTAGTAGTCTGAGTCTAGGCGATTCATCGATTAGAATTTGACAGTTAATTGCCAGCTGTGTATACCGCGTCATTGCATGCGATTTGTTTTGTAAGTCAATCAGTTGCGTGAAAATGTATTTGCTTCTATTGGTTATTATTATTATTTATTATATATTCAAATCTAGCATACCGAAACGAAACGTAAGCGTCGGCCAGTATAATAATATAAATAGTAACAGATGCATTTTAAAGTGTTTAAAAAGAAAACGTAACTCACGGCTTTTTCTATCCGAAAGTGTAGGCAGCGGCTGTAAAGTCTCGACACGCCCAATTGTTACGTTACGTCACTAATGGAATAGGTGGCCAATTTATTGCCATTACACCGGGCACAACTCTGTCAGTCATCTATGTTTATCACCAATTAAGAATATACATAGTCACAAAGTGAGATATTGCTGATGAATCGCTTTTTTTGTCGCCACACATGACACCTTCGAGGGAAATGCAAGGAATTTATCCTGTTACTATAAATTGGCTGGTGATATTCGCAATTTGATATACATTACATCATATTTATATTAAAAAAAAAAAACACTTTACCGCGGAAAAGTTTTAGTTTCAAGAACATTTCAGTCCCGATGCTCTCGTCATGACTTGTGTTTCTTGTGATGATGTGTTTAGATTATAGCTTTTTAAAACACAACTTACTATTATATATTATTTTTACTATCGTTAGTAACTAATTAATTATGATAGATAATTATTAAATGTAGAACCGACGCACAAACAACTTATTTTTAACATACCTATACATACAATTACAATACATACAATTACAATTACGCTGTTATGTATTGAATTTGGTTAAGTTTTTATAGATCTTTAGCTGATCTGCCGAACATTACGCATCAAAGGTTCGCCTGAGTTCCTAGTTATTACAATAGCTAACTACCGTTAAAATACTGTCAAAATCGGTCCAGCCATTTCAGAGATTAGCCGGAACACACTGATAAACCGACAAGAAATGTAAAATGTCTTATTTACCTGTTGTACCGTATCTATTCATAAGTAGGGTGTAATAGACCATTTTAAATAAAACTCTCGGTGGCGCAGTGGTAGCGCACACGGCTTCTGATCCAGAGGTTCGGGTTCCATTCCAGATACTGGCTCACACCAATGACTTTTCGAAATTGTTTTTGGAAGTTATGTGTGATAAATATCGACGACTGACAAACTTTGTGCCCGGTATGGCAATAGGTTCGCCACCTATTCCACTTGGGACGTAAACATAACGGCGAGACGAGGTTTAACAGCCGCTGCCTACACCTACGGGTAACAAAAGGCGTGAAGTTATGTTAAATAAAAAGAGAAATTTTGTTGCTTCATGCGGAATTGCTTTATTTTCGTAGGTCTTCACAGATACTTAAAAATAGTCAATAATTACAAATGTAAACTTATTAGTATGGTAATATTTAAAATTAAAACACGAGCGCTTGAGGCAAGTGCCTCAGTGGAACAAGTTCACACGGACGCAATCGCCACGAGCGGCCCGATTCCGAGTGTAAGGGCTGTCATGAGAAGAATCGGGCAAGAAATCTAAGCCTATCATATTACTTTTTAATATAAATCTATAAGAGGAATGTGGTATTCGGAAGCGCCATACTAGGATCCTGCTCTCCGTTCTGCTTAAGGCCTATTATTAATGGTGAAATTGTTTTCATACACCCTTGCACTATGAATTTACGTGTTATGTCTGATCGAACTCAACAACCCGGTAGTTGGAGCCTCTGTTGCTATTGTATTCCCAATGTCAAAAAAAGGTGTATTACTTAATTGTGACTCAAAGTTTTTTATCTCCCTATTCGTGACAAGGCTTTTCGCCCGATAAAAAATAACCTCAATCAGCACGTACGCTCACTTTCTATAAAAAAAATAAAACGAATAAAACTCATTATTGCAATGTTTAATTTTTTTATATCTCCTACTTTTAATAACTGAAACCTACAACTGCAGCAGCGTTACCTATTTTGTATAATATAATGCAGTATCCTGACACTGGCTCACACCGATGACTTTTCGAAATTGTTTTCGGATAAATTGTTTTGTGATAAATGTCGATGGCTGAAAACTTTGTGCCCGGTATGGCAATAAGTTCGCCACCTATTCCATTTGGGACGTAAACATAACGGCGAGACGAGGCTTAACAGCCGCTGCCTACGCCTTCGGGTAACAAAGGCGTGAAGTTATGTTATGTTAGAATTCAGTATAGTAATGCAGTAGTTGTATAATACAATGCAGTATTTAGTATACACAATGTCCTTGTGGCAATCTCTAGTACCCGATCCGTTCAATACTAGTGGCGTGAAGGTACAAAAATGTAAGTATTCTGTTTACATCCATTTTTAAAAAGGAAATATCCACAAATAGCAACGATTGAGTCAGTGTAGATTTGTGATAATGTTCCTGGGATTCCGCAAACCGTAGGTAATTGTCGAGACGCACCGCCCTGCGGAGGCTGCCTCCTCGGGAGGTAATCTTTTTATAGAGCCATCCCGCGAAATGAGCAGGATACTAAGTAGGCTGTTTTTATTACGAGATCTGGTGCTGAACGGACGCGTTGAATTAATTCAATGATTTTAATAAATACAGAATATGTAGTAAGTTTTTGTGACTGATACGATATACGTTCTATTTTAATACATTTTTTACCAATATATTAGAGGTATAAAGAGAGTTTACAAAAGTTATATAGTCATATATATATCATGGCATAATATCGCGACACAGACGCGAGCGGAGTCGCGGGCACAAACACTCAAGTATTTGAAACAACTTAACATAATTTCACGCCTTTTTTGACAGCGGCCGAATCCTTACGACCCAAATGGTATTGGCGGCGGAACCTAATATCATACACCGGGCACTATGGTGTCAGTCGTCGATACTTATCACACATTATTTCCGAAAATAATTCCGAGAAATCATTGGTCTGAGTCCGGAATCGCTCCCACGACCTCTGAATCAAAATCGGGGAGCTCTATTACTGGATCATTTAGATGATGAATTAATAAAACTGATATTTAAAACAAGTGATGTTATGACGGCCTAGTGAAAGCGAGAGCAAACAACTAGCGCGACGATGATTCAGAACGTAAATATGCGGTCGCTTCCGTCCGGCTGTTATCGTCCGCGACAGATTATAATTATTATAATGACAATGATCGCGTAATCACAACGCGACGACACCTTATCTACCACCGAGGATGAGAACTGGCACACTTATTATCTTTGTATACGGCGATAAGCGTTTTATCACCGTATTTAAAGGCCGGCAACGCAGATGTGACAGCCTCGGTGTTGCAAATGGGCGGCGGTAGTCGCTTTCCATCAGATGACCCGCGTGTTCGTTTACCCCCTTTTCTCACAAAAAACCTTTTTTCACGTATGTCACATTTAATTGAAACAAGGTTTATTTATCCCTCCCGAGAAGCTAATGGACTGGGAAAACCTCTTTTGCAACTCTTACTTTAACAGTGGTAGAGCTTCGCTGGATGAATGGGCCATTACTATCGGTGAAATACCACGATCTATTAGTAAAGTCGTAAAGTGGCTCTTGCCGTGTCCTTCTCAGTGATGGAGATATCCAGATGCCCAATCCCTTCCACTCTCCAATTCACATCCCGCTTCCGACCTCTTCCATATCCTGTGTTCGGGTGTCTAATCGCGGCGTTTGTTGCTTGCCATCGGATGACACGCCTGCTCGTTTGCCCTTCTATCCCGTAAATAAACAAGAAAGAGTAGCAGTACTAGCTTCTTTCGGCATTATTTCTTGCGGAATTGTAATTTCTGCTTCATTTGCAGCAGCTAACATAATCAATCTTCGGTTTCCAATCGGATAAATTCGTCCCTGTTTCTAGCCTTCAAAATATCTTTCAATATAGACATTTTCATAGTTCGTTGAGCGCCCTTTAATTGGAAAATTCCACGTCCACCTCTCCAGCGAATTCATACAAGATCTCGTACTAAACGGTCATTAGGTTTATTCATATGTTTTAAATCCCAATCCACAATAGGCGGCTGCGGTTACAGTGACCTCTGGGTACTTATAATACCTAACATGTGTTCGCCGATTTTTGAAAATTTGTCTAGTAATAGCTCTTTGAAAAGGGTTTTAAGATCTAAAGACTTTAATACTAAGGACTAATACTTGCGCAAATTATTTGATAATTCCAGTGTATCTTGCTTGCTGTAGGTAGGTACGGTCTGTTGTCTCAGAACAACTTTTCTTAAAGAATTTCACAAAGTGTTGGCGAAGTTTTATTTTTGAAACTGTAAACTTCCGAATTGCCAGACTGCGCGTCGCACGCGCTTCACATATCTCTGCCGCGATTTATTTACGTTCCATGCCAACAGAAATGGCGCCAACATACCGATAGTACTGATATTTCTTTATTAACTATTCTATTCATTCGTGACTTCGTAGACGTGAAGAATTGGAATTGATATTAGTATACTCTCTCAATCAACAGGCGGACTCATAAACCACTACGCCATCGTAGTAACAAATTTTTGAACATTTCATCTGCTCACCTCTTTATCGGCCACATTCCTCTTTGATTTTTTCTAAAACAAAAATAGTGTGATGCACTGTTTTCTTATTCTGCCACGGCTGCGATTATGAACTCTAAAGAAAGTGTAGCATTAACAGCAGAAAGACTGAGTCTCTCTTGCCAGTGATGACGCGCACCCTTCGGGGAGACGAGGGTGGTGCGTCAGGATACTCTCATTATTGTAAGGAAAATTACGCCAGGCTTTAATTTAAGGAAATGAGACACCGCGGCGATTTCCTTGCGATTTTAGCTTAGCGATAATATGCAATACCTTCTAATTTAGCCTTTCGTGGGTTATATTTATCGAGTATAGGTATATCTGTGTACATTTCTTTAGCGCGCTCTACGTAAAGTCTTAACGGTTTTATATATTTTGGTTTAGGAAGTGTCGTTATAATTGTCTTATTTTGGAAACACACTTCTTTTCCGGAATTCCCATATTCACAAACTACACGTGTTTTGTATTTTTTTAAATTCTTTAGTTTTAATACTCATAATATTGGGAATCCTATTTAGTAACAATATTCCTGGTGATTGTCTCTATTTATCAGTGTCTCTTTATGTTCTCTAATCTAACTTATTTTTGTTATGTAGAAATTAAATCCAAGAAGTCTGAAGGGAATTCAGGCGATTTTAGAAGTTCTATTTTTTTTGCGGAACCGTTCATATTTTTTTACTAAAGTCATATTAATTTATGTTCGGCACAGTCACATTTTATTACGAACCAATTTTCAGCAAGAGCAGTATACATTTCTCAAAAAACTTGTCCGAATTATTCAAAACTTTTTTTTTTGCAGATTTTTTTTTCATTTTTATTTAAGATAGTTACATATACTATACACCTTTAAAATTTAATTACTGTGATAATTTATTTAAATTACTGTGATAGTTTTGATTATAATTGTACTAGCTGATCTCATTTTGTATATGGACATACAGATCATTTCATAGTTTAAAAGAAAGTCACTTTCCGCTGTCTGTCCCTTTATATGTTTAGAACTTTAAATCTACGCAACAGATTTTGATGGGGTTTTCTTTAATATATAGAGGATGTCAACGGGGTGGTTTTTATCTATAATTCATGAATGATGTAGTAAAGAAAAAGCGATAAATCTAAAACTTAGATCTAAATTACTTTTGATGCGGAACAATGTTCGCCGGGTCAACTAGTAAATAGATAAAACTTGTGGTATTAATATTAGTGAGCGATATATTAAATCCACAGATCGTTTGCTATCAAATGATTAAAAGTAAATACATGTTTTTCTCTCGTAAAACTCACAGTGTAATGATATTCTTAAGAAGATAGTCTTACTTTACGTATTGTCAGTTAGTGCCTAAATAATGGTATCTCAGAGGCTCAGAGGTCTGACTTTCGAATCTGATACCGGACTACTGAACGTTTATACCTAACCTGCCTTATTATCAGTAACAATTCAGTTTTTTTACATAGTATAAAATAAAACACAGACATTAAATAAAATACCTGAAATTAAGAAGATAACAGAAAATAAATGGCTGTAGGTGTTTAAAAATTGTAATCTTAAATTAAGTAGGCAGGTATGAACTAAACCTGACCAACCGTCAGGCGACGTGTCTAAAAATATCTGTAGCGAGTGCTCCTGCAAAGTTGTTGAGCGCGGGGCATGGATTAACCTTATACCGCAATGGTGACTTTAAATTAAATATTAAGAATAAATAGCTTTATATAAATACCTTTTGCATTACCCCAGATTTAAGAGTCTCTGATCCAGAGGTCCGGGTTCGATTACAGACACTGGCTCACACCAATGACTTTTCGAAATTGTTTTCGTAAGTTATGTGTGATAATTATCGATTACTGAAAAACTTTGTGCCCGGTATGGCAATAGGTTCGCCACCTATTCCATTTGGGACGTAAACATAACGGCGAGACGAGGCTTAACAGCCGCTGCCTACACCTTCGGGTAACAAAAGGCGTGAAATTATGTTATGTTATGTTTATTACCCCAACCAGAATGCCGGGGGGAAGAATTTCGTAAAGTTCATATAATACAGTCCTTTTACTACCGAAGCCAAGAAGCGTAGTAGATAATTTATGTGCCTTCGCATCATATTTCTCAACTCTTGAATTTAATAAGACTGTTCAAGGTATTTTACCAAAGGGATTAATGTATCGTATGTGTGCTTATAAACTTTTCAAATCTGTAACGTATTAAATCCGAATGACTCAAGTTACTACAATCTCTCGAGATTAAAAAATGGCTATGAAACTTTTTTAATTATTTGTTCTCTCATGAATTACGGTCCATCAATGAAGTTTCTTTTGATATTTATTAAATTTCAGTATTCCATTCTTATACGCGTGCGGGGTGCGCGGGGTATTGCTGAGCCGGCGGGTGGAGTGTGGGGGGAGGTGTAGTCCGTAGCCAAAGCCTACGTCAGTACCATTGATCGTGTTATGACGTCATACGCCGGGCGACGCCACTGCAGCGCAGCGGTCGCGTGGACCCGCTCCGCCCGGGACACATTCTGCCACATCTCTCCGATACACGCACATAAACCAGCTGGAAATGAAAATATACGTGAATTATTGTATCGCCTTCTGATCACAGCAGTGTTGGCATTAACACAGCCTAGTTATCATTTATATTTTTCCTCATCCGTGAAATGGATGCCATTTATTTATATAATAATAATAATATCTTAGACACAATGCACACAGCGCCCTCTAGTTCCAAGCTAAACAACTAAATGCTTGTGTTATGGAAACTAGATAACGGATATTAATACAATTACAATTTCTTCTGTAAATACATACATATAATACATAGAAAAACACCCAGACGCCACACAAACATTCATGCTTGTCATAAATATTTGTACTCGGACGGGACTCAAACCCGCCAACCTCGGTTCTGCAATCGGTAGTTTTACCTATGCACCACGAGCCCCGTCAAAGATGCTAGATATCATTTAAGTTATTTTTTATATACATATTATTATATACCGCCTCGCTCTAGAGTGTGTGCCGTAAGAGGAGACTAAAGGATTTTAACTATGCTGGCCTCAACACTGTCTGCAAGTATTGAGGCCCGCAGTGCCGCAGATGCAGAGTTCAAATCCTGACTCAAACCATTGACTTCCCTGAAGTGATATGTGTTATAAATGTCTAGGATTACCGTAATTGTGCCCGATGTATTGCAATAGGCTATACTATATAAATTGCAATATACATTCATAACTTCACGCCAAATCTCTTGCGTGGTAGGCAGAGAGAACAGAGCGCCATAAGGCAACGATTCTTACACACCTCACTCGCTTCGTTGAATTTCATAAGTCTTTTCATGCACGCGCGTCGCTTTTTAGGGCTCCTGACATCACCTTCCTCCAGAACACGTTCTATTTATGTGGTCATGGAATGTGAGTCTTGGCCGTCCGCGACTCCTACATCCATCAGCCGATGGATGTAGGAGTCGCGGACGGCCATTTCCATTGTATATCTGCTTACTAAATCTTACGTCATTAATTCTTTCTACATGTCAGTATACAGTGCCCTCATTTCTAATGTGTTTATCCTACTTTCATGGACACTCTGCCATACCCAATTCTCGCTTCCATAAGTTATCATTGGGATCAGTATCGCATTGTACAATATGCCATTAAAATTGATCTGGCTTGTGGCGGTATTATCAATATTATTTAATAATTGATGGGGGAAAATCTACCAGGAATAATAACAAATAAAGGGATGAAGCTATAAGTTATAAAGGATGATGTTGATTCAAATCGAAGGCGAACGGCCCGGTGTCAAATATACTCGGCCTACCCTCCTTCTTGGGGGGAGATAAAGGGAATTTTGATAGTGGTAAAGGAGCCGATCAGCGAATATTTTTATCGCTTCACCAAGATATAAATTTATTTTAAGGCTCGAGTTGAGTTATGAAGTGGTGTCAATACTTATAACCGACTTGAAAATTAAGATCGGATCTCAAAGATTATGAGTTCTTCTTTTACTCTATTTTCTTCTGAAATTATTTCATATTATTTTCTCGGTGGTCGAGTGTTTGGGCACCCCGCTTCTGAATCCCAAGGTCGCGGGTTCGAATCCTGGCTCACACCAATGAGTTTTCGACATTTATTTCGAAAGTTATGTGTGATAAATATCGAGGACTAAAAACTTTGTGCCCGGTATGGCAACAGGTTCACCACCGAAGTCCATTTGGGACGTAAACATAACGCCGACTCGCTTAACAGCCACTGTCTACACCTTCGGGTATTTACCTAAAACATGTGATCAAATCAAATCAAAATCTCATTTATTCAATTCAGGTCATTAAAGACAGTTATGAAGGTCAATATTTACAATCCGCCAATTCGATTACTCACGTCCTGAGAAGAATTGCCAAGAAACTCACAGGAGTCTTTTTTTTTACTTAATTATCGCTAAACTATATCACAAATTATTAGAATAATTTATAGAGCAAAATGAGGTCTCTCACGTCAAACTTAGGACACAGTACGTTAATATTCGTTGGACGCTTGAACATACCAGTCCCCACAAACAGCACCCTTTCACGAGTATGACCCATATCTCAGCCATCGCCTCCCTCGCCATATTTTAGGGAAGGTGGCGACCCGATCAACGACGCCGCCGTAAGCAAGGACCTTTCAGTGATCATGACATATTCAAGAGACCAGATACAAAGAAACTAGTAAGCTTGTCCGGTGAGAAACGTCATACTGCACGCAATCTTACCAATTAACAGTATTGTTTAGTTAGCAGATTAACAATATTTTGCTATAGCAAATACAAACAATATAACACTAAAGGAGCAATTCAATTACAAACGGTTTTATCATTGATATAATCTGCGATACAGTACAAGCCCTTTTATGCAGTCTACTTTTAACATATTTCTTAAATTTACCTAACGATAATTCAACCGCGTCGTTTGGAAGTTTATTGTAAAAGCGTATACATTGACCTGGAAACGCGTGAGAAATTTTATGGAGCCTAGTAGTGGACACAGCGAGTTTGTTTTTATTTCTTAAGTTTAATTGATGGATATCACTGTTTTCCTTAAATTTAGTTATATTTTTATGAACATAGATTAAATTATCATACATATAACGTGAATGTAACGTCATTATTCGCTATTACTGAGATTGTTTCACCATTCCATGTCTTGAAGCTATTTTAAGACGATGCAATATGCCATTTTAATAATACTTTTCGCATTCTGAAAATTCATCTTCTTCATTCATTCTTGATGATCTGTTAAGTATTTTATTAAAGAAAATTAGTATTTTATGAATGTTTCTGTAAACGTAAATGAAAGCCACGCACTTTGCTAAATGAATGGGTCGGACTCGGCCCGTGAAATACCGGTACTCAAAAAATCCACGTAAACTGAGTGACTCATACCGCGTTTTGTTCGGTAATACAGGTATCCGGAGGCCCAATCTTTCCCCTGTCTACTCCCCATCCCCATCCCTATACCATCTTAAAGACCGGCAAAGCAACTGTGACCCTCTCGGGATTGTACATGTATAATTTAGTATTTAGTCAAGTATAGTTTGCTTGTTGTTGCTAGTTTTCCTTAAATATTAAAAATAAAGTACATTCCGCACTTATTAAATTACTATTAGTGAAAATAAACTTTGTCGGTGTTCGTGAATATATGCTAATTATTTACCTGTAATAATTGCTTTATACGTTTAATATTCTATTAGGCTACGTTAACAAGCCACTGACCTGCTTAATACGGTTTGCGTTAATTACGTGGGGTTGTTAGTACTACATATAAATAGGTACATAATCAAATATGGTGAATATTGGCTCATAAGGAAACTTCTATTAATTATTTATCTTATATTATCTCTTGCTGAAGGACGTAATGGATTTATCTCTTATCTCTTACAAAATAGCGAAGTAATACTGCTTGTTAATTTGGTTGTGTTCCTATTGCGTATCAATTATTAATAGACCAGTGGTGTATTATACCACTTGTGAAATGCGTCAAAGGAAAGAAATTACAGAACATAACACATAACATAACTTCACTCCTTTGTTACCCGAGGGTGTAGGCAGCGGCTGTTAAGCCTCGACTCGCCGTTATGTTTACGCCCCAAATGGAATAGGTGGCGAACCTATTACCATACCGGGCACAAAGTTTTCAGTCATCGATATTTATCACACATAACTTCCGAAAACAAATTCGAAAAGTAATTGGTGTGAGCCAGTGTCAGGATTCGAACACGCGACCGATGCTGAAACGGGGCGTTCGACCACTGGATTGGGAAAAAAAAACGCTTGTAAAATACCTACCCATAGTTATAAAACCTTATTTTTTGCCTTCTATTGTATTACGATGAATTATTTTTTGATCAAATTGCTAAAGTTGACGGAACGTAAGTGGTTGTATTAAATTTTGATTGAAAGGCAACAAAGCTTGTTTGTGTTCACGACACTTTAATGAATTTCTCCATCCCAGAGTTGCTGGTTCTTTAGTATATCTCGTGGTAGACCATTGTAAAGTGACCACAGTCTACTCTGGTCTACTCAGTCTATCCTTGGCAATTTGACCTAAATTCGGTCTACATGAATCGTTCGAAATAATACACTCTTAGTAATATATAATTTTATGACGGCTTGATGGTCTAGTGGAGACCTCTTACGACTATGAAAATATATGCGAACGGGTTTAGGAATTTCCTCATTATAGTATCGGTGAACTTATTTTAGAGAGATTTGTAGAAAAAGAAATCGTTCATGAAAATATCAAGCCTTTTAAACTTATGCTTAAATCTTTAAAACTACGCTACGTATTTTGATGCATTTTTAAGAATAAATAGAGTTATTGAAGAGGAAGGTTTATTTGTATATTTTTCTACCGTGTATTTAGTATCAGCATTGCACCCGTGCGAAGCCGGGGCGGGTCGCTAGTATCGTATAAGGTTATCTCTCTCTGTATGATATATGATATATTGATTATATATGATCTAGGAAGTTGAGTTAAGTATTTTCATACATTTAAATTGATATTAAAACTACAGTTCATTGGCCGGTCGCATGCAAACATGTGGCGTGTTCGCGCTTGACCCGTGGTGTGCCGGTATGCCATCACCATCGACAGCTTTCGTACGATGGTAACTTGGTGCAATATACATTTAATATACCGTAACATATTTTAAGTACGAGTAGAGAGAATTGGGCAAAATAGTTTACTAGAATGGTATTCGAGGAACCGTTGGAGCGAAATAGGGGGACAAGTGAAAGAGATGGAGAGATGACCTGCCGAAGGGCTGGAGGAGGTTATAGCTTGCGACAGCGAAAATTTGAAAGAAAGTTAGAGAGGTCTTTATAGGAAGACCACCTGTCTTTTATATCGATTGGTGAATGAAATGAAATAATAATATTATCTATTTACAGTCTCGGTGGCGCAGTTGCTAGCACCCCGCTTCTGATTTAAGAAGTGGGTTCAAATCCTGGCACACACCAATGACTTTTCGAAAATTTTCGGAAGTTACGTGTGATAAATATCGATGACTGAAAAACTTTGTGCCCGGTATGGCAATAGGTTCGCCACCTATTCCATTTGGGACGTAAACATAACGGCGAGACGAGGCTTAACAGCCGCTGCCTACACCTTCGGGTAGAAAAAGGCGTGAAGTTATGTTTATTTACACAGCAATCTGTTTAGGCTGTTATGGAGTGGTGTCATGGAGCTCAACGCTTCCAAATGCTTTGCCATCAACTTCTTATAGTACGAGAGCTAGCAACGTCGGGAAAACAAGAAATTTAGGTCGGCCAGTTTTAAGATATGTTATTCCTCTCACTCTCCTAAACGTACCGCAGCCAGTCTGGCTAGTGGAAGTAGTTGCGTTCGTTTCTGCGCAGCCGATTTGTAAACGTAAAATATCAATTTTTTTAATTTGATGATCAAAGATTTTTGTTTATTACATTACGTTAATTGGAGTTTTTGCAACATATATTAATTTTGCCATTTTGCGTTCTGATGTTGCTAAAGCTGTGCCAGATGCAATTTTGGATGGACAAAATTTTAATTTTTCTAATCAATTTAGCATGGCTGAAATTTTGATATGATGTTATATAGGTATCTAAAAACCCAGATTAACTTTGCAAGACCGGTATCTGGTTGCTAACCTTCTGCCAGACGCATCCAAAAGTGAAAAGTGATGTAGATTATTTTGCTTGGTCTTGCAATTGTTGTCGAATAAATTACAGAGAAGGAATCAAAACAATGAAATAAATTTGTGGATGAGTACGGTATCAAAGTAGTAATACATTGTTGTAGAAAAGTAAGATATTGATCAATCTCAGCTATGAAAATCTTACTTAAAAATGCGAAAGTTTGTTAGTATGAATGTATGCATGTTTCTAACTCTTTCACGTAAAAGCTACGAAATGAATTGCAATGAAACTTTACAAGATAAAGCTTATACATCAGAACAACACACAAACAAGAACTTATAAAGGTTCTGTGTGTATTGTTCAAAATATGGCGATAAATATTGATAAAATTAACTATTAAAAACGGCGTTTATCGCGTACGCTGCGAAAATTATAGATTAAAAACAAAAACATATTTAGCAATATTAAACACCATATTGATATCTACCAAAAAATTCGCGACACCATATAAGTACACATATAAGTAATTTTACACATTTTAAAATTTGGTAAAAGCGCCTGCTCAAATATTGAATACATAACAAATTATTATGCAGTTATATAATTAACAATCGAAAAAAACGAACGTCGCGTCGCACGGTACTTCTTGAAATTTAATTCTCAAGTAAATGATATCAATTTGCGGAGCGAATTATTTTCCGCGCTGACATTTTCAATTTATTTTCGAAATAGCGCCTCAAATAGGTCAAACATCTCAATATCGCCTATAACGATTGTACTTCGTTATGGAGTTTTTATTTATACAATTATTGTGTATTGCCAAGCGACGTCGCTAGCAAGGAAATACCTCACGATCGTAGATTCTTGCGCTGCAATAAGTAACAATCTGAAAAGAAAGATTAACAGATTGTAATTATCTGTGTGCTGAGTTTATCCAGATTCGTTCAGCCGTTATTGCAAGAGTGGGACTCTTGGACTCTTCTGCTGCGGCAATCCGGGGTGAGTTTGAAGGATAGTTAGCAACTGTAAGCGCGGTCCCTGTACTTTTTACTTTATTTGAAGTTTCCCTACATTCAGAGTTCAGAGTACCATTGACGATATTTACGAAATTTAACAATGATTAATTTGTTTTTTGATATAGAACTTCTAATGTCTCTTGCAAAAGAGTTTAACGTGCTCTCGCGGGTAAAATTAATAATAAAATTAAATGTATATATTAGTTAACTTTTCAATTTATTATGTTCGAATTTAAAGAGTACACAGACATCTAGTGGTGGGTGGTGGTACTAAAATTGATTTGTAATATCAATTATTTTTCACCCAACGTCATGTAATAGTGTTATATTAATATGCTCGATATTACAATCACGGTTAGAAAATAAATCTGCCATCAATCGCGCGCAATCCGACACATTGTCCCTGCCTGCACCGTGGGGGTACTACGGGTGTGAAGTTAAATTTTGTAATGACTTATTAGTGATGATATTTATACCGTGCGTTTATTTGTGGAGGTTAATCCGATATTATTTTAGACATTCTCTGAATATATCCAATGACCTGTAGCGTAACGCCTTCGTAGAAGCTGTAGTTATACTGTTTAATACTTCACTATTCATATAAGGAATTATAAACTTAAGGTATTTTTTTGCTCGTTGGAAACTTTAGAGGTACAAAGGGGAGCTGATGGTATCCTCGCCCTTACAAACTTCCAATAGTATAATATGCTGACTAAAACCATCGACGTAAAGAAAGATCGACGTAAAGTGGCTTATGCCGCGTTTCCTTCTGTGAGAGAGGTACTCGGAGGCCGAACACAACTGTAACACTATATGTGTTGCAGGTGTCCATGGGCGGTGCTGGTCACATACTATCATATGACACGCGTGCTCTTTTCCCTCCTATCCCATGAAAAAGACATCAGAGTATGTAGAGGATGGCTATATTACCCATTTGTATATCTTTCTGACTAGTACAATTTAGTAGTATATTTTAGTATTACGTAGCACAGTGAATAAGACATTCTAAAAGGCAACCCTTGGGCCAGCGGTGCCTTCAGTTAGTCTGAAGGCCTAGCGCTTACTATGCACTTACCCCTTTGAGTTGTCGACATCATCCAAGCGACGGTGGCTCCATGGAAAAAACGTTTATTCTGCTGAATCTTTGACTAGAATGACGATCATAGTACAATCGTGAATAAAAAGGGTCGGACGATAAAATAGCATTACACAATTGATCCGAAATGGAGGGAGGTTCTGCCATTATTACAATCCCTTTTAAGACATCGCTTTTACGCTAAATACGAAAAGATTTTTTTTTATTACGCTTCACAATGTACCATCTGGTTTCCAAGCTAAGCACCTAACTGTTATTGAGCCAGATGGTTGTTTTATGATTGGTAATGCTATGCAGTTCGCTGCATAAATGGGCCGGCTCGACTGGTAAAATACGACTTAATATCGACGTGAATTGGCACATGTCGCGTTTGGTTCTGTGAGAGAGGTATCATCACATCCTATTCCCTTATAGGACGGCAAGGCAACTGTAACACTGTGTTTCAGATGTCTATGGGCTTCGCTAGTTGCTTACCATTAGGTGACCCGCTTGCTCGATTGCTGCTATGCAGTACAAAAAGAACCGATAACTTAGTAATATTATATACGCAAAAGTTTATGAGTGTTTGAGAACCTAGGTTTGTTACTCTTCCACGTAAAAACTACTGTTGAAACTTTACAATAATATATCTTAGAATAAAACACAGGCACATTTTATAAAGATATGAAGTGTATTGTTCAAAATATGGCGACAAGTGTCAAGAAAATTAGCCATAAAATTTCTTTCTTCGCGTACGCCGCAAAAAATATAGATGATACAACAAAAAATGTTTTACGATATTTTAGACCATATTAATATCTACAAAAAAATTCGCGAGTCCAACTATTGTATTCACGTCACAAGTACTTTTTCACATTTTAAAATTTAGTGTTAAAAACCACTATATCTAGGTTTTTTACTATTTTAATATATGATGATTACTTTTTAAATAATTGACTATCTTTTAATTCCAAAAATATTCCGATTTACAAAATCAACAATGTATATAAAATGCTTACTTCTGAATATTTGACTGACTGATTTACGCACAGCTTAAACCACGGATCGTTGGCACCTGAACGTTGTAAGGTTGTGTTCTTTGTATGTTATAATTATTCTCAGAAAATCTACGTCTAAGCAAGTCAGAAAAAGTGTTAACTTGTCCCAACGTGTTAAATTTTCTTTACAAACAAAGGTTTTAAGCTATTTTATATATCATCATATAAATACTATTAATATGAGTAAAACATTTGCCTTTTTTTCGTTGTAAAGATATGTTTAATACGGCGGTACGGAGTTCGCGTACATACACATTACTGTATGTTATTTTTATGAATACATATTTCTAAGCTTTTTATTTATTGATTTATTGATCATTGTTTCCAATCAAATCTGTTCATCGCCCGATAATATTTTCTCATCGTGATTTGAACCCCTTATACGTTAATTAAGTGCTACAAATGTACCTAGAACTTGCACAGAGGTGAGAATTATTACAGTCGAGTTATTTATTACAAGATATTATATTTACATAGTAACATCAAACTTAGTTCGTTAGCTCAAAGTCGGCACACTCCACTAGAGCATACCACCTGACTAATGGTGTAACTTGGCCCATTCACGGGACTTAATCATTTATTTGTGACGCCAACTTGCTCTAATTGTAAGTCTATAAAGACACAGTATTGTTTCAGTGTTCAGATAATACTTATTAATGAAGTTAAATTATATGTTAAAACATGTACGCTTGGGGAAAGGAAGGAAAGGACCCAATCGCCCAAACGGTGAGATTCCAAGTGTCGGAGTTATCATGAGAAGAACTGGCCAAGAAGCTGATGTACCAAATACTCTTTTTAAACCATAAATAATATTTACCAATAGTATCGCCACTGTACACATAGCACGTAAGTGTAAGTCTAAGTAAGACTCGTGTAAGTAATCATAACAAAAGTTAGCATTAGTCCGCAAAGACCCCATAACAATAGTTTACCAAACATTATTGTAAATAATTAAAATAATTAACATAGATTATTTTTAGTGTTCAGTTCATTTATTAAAAATGTTATTTATTTTCAAAATAAGCTAGCTATGATAGCTTAAAAATAAATATACATGGGCAACTTGTGGCATTAATTTGATATTTCTTTGTAATTTCTACTGATGAGTTGAGTCGTACACTTAAAAACACTCGTAAGCTATCTCGAAGGCAACAAAACATTGTTACCTGTAGAATTATTTATAAAATAAGTGCGGAGGTGCTTGACAACAGATGGCGCCTGGGTCACCTTTCCTAACAAAATCGCTAATGGCCGTCTGTTACCTCTCCCAGTGTTTTATTGGATTTCCGTCGTCAAGAGGAAATATTGAAAGGTTAAGGGGCGCAGATCCGTTATATATAAGAGATTGTGGATGTTACATTCTTCTATCTGCCTTCCAAAACTCATTTATGTAAGGGTTTACCCTACATACCTGGCAAATAATGATGTTTTCTTCATATATATATATATATATATATAACTGCCGCGGTCATTGGGTAGAGTAGTGCACTCGTATGACAGAAGGTGCGGGTCTCTTCCGGATGTCATTTTTGAAATCGCCATTTTTTTAATTGGTTATGACACAATATAACATAATTTCACACCTTTTATACCTGAAGGTGTTTGCAGCGGCTATTAAGCCTCGTCTCGACGTTAAGTTTACGTCCCAAATGGAATAGGTGGAGAACCTATTGATATATTGGGTACAAACTTTTCAGTCAACGATATGTATCATACATAACTGTCAAAATTAATTTCGAAAAGTCATTGGTGAGAGCCAGTATTCGAACCCGCGACCTCTTGATTTAAAAGCAGGGTACTCGATCACTGGACCACCGAGACTTGAAACTGGGTTATGACATAACTTTAAAAGTGGGTTTACCCTGGAACCATAGTGATAGTATCCCTCGCAACTGATTAAAAAAATATTCCAGTAGCTGTTATGGTTTTCAAGATTATCACCGAAATCAAACAAAATTGTGCCTAATGACTGATTTTGACGGGTCTTTTATTGGCAATTTCATGTATATTGTCATTTTTTGTAATAACGAGTAATTTAAGCTACTTTTATTTTAGAAAAGTGATTAAATCTCATTTAGTGCTCTTTTTTTACATAATTACTTTACAAAGTTTGCCGGGTCGGCTAGTTATTAATATTTGTTTGTGGTTGCATTGTACACATAAGTGATAAATGTTTTAGCCGCTAAAAACACACGCTGGTAGCGATGCATCCAATTTGAATATAAAATGCAATTTACCCAGCCACCTCTCCGAGGTACCGCTCCATATTTCCGTACACCCGAAGTATTTACCAACAATATCACTTCTGAATTTCACGTTGGAGTCTTGGAATAAGATAGATTTTATCAACTTTATCAAACAAACTGTAAAGCTGAATAGGCCGACTCGTCGGGTGAAGTACCTCGACATCTCAGAATGTCGACTGAAAGTGGCTCATGCCGCGTTACGCTTGGAGAGAGAGGTATACGGAGGCCCAATCTCTTCCCGACTTCACTTTCCAACGCACTTCCGATGTCTTCAATATCCCACTGTACGAGCTGGCACCGCTGCTGTAATTCCATCTGTGTTCAGGCATCCATGGCCAGCCTTTTTGTTTGTCCTCGGGTGACATGTCAGCTCTTTTGACCCCATATTCCATAAAAAATAATAATATTTCGATAATATTGGTAACATTTGGTTAACATTTCCAATAATATAAGCTTTTACAACATTTATACAACTCTGAGAGTCCCTGTGAGGTAGGCAGAAAGAACATTAGACACGACTTCTTACTCGCTACGTTGATTATCTATATATATATATAAGCGATTTCCACCTATATATTGACTCATCACGATATCTCTGGAACCATAAGGCGTAGCGACTTGAAATTTGGTAGGATTATTCCTTTCGCCGAGTAGAGGTCAGCTAAGAACGGATTTTACGAAATTCCACCCACAAGGGGGGTTGCGGGGGTGTTAACAATGGAAAATTCCCATTTTTAACCTATAGCTGCTATCGACTTCATTTGATGCGAAACAGAGTTCGACGGGTCAGCTAGTACTTAATATTACATTACATTAGTTCCACAATTTATTTTGCAAAAATAGCTTTTAGTTGAAATTGTTACGGGAAGCGATTTCTATGTATGTGATATTCTCGTATATGCAACATTCAACAGAACCTATTACTCACCTGTTTTCAAATCCTCTGCCCCTGACTCCAAGGAGAAATAATAAAATGAATGTAGCCAGTTTTTTCCACGTCTTCTTTTCTCCCATCTCACCGCAAAAGGACGCCGTGATTTATTACGTAAATTGTTACGAAAGAATATTTTAAGAGAGAGGTACCTATGTAAGAATTTTTACTTTTTGAATCTGTAACTTTTTATCAATTGAGTTATGTTCAAGTATTGTTTTTGTTACGTGGCTCCTTTGAGTTATATTAAAATATTGTTTTTCTTATGTGGCCCAAAATGGTACTATTATATTTAAATGAGAAGATTCTAAATTATAAAGGACTTCCTAATGTTTATTTCGCAAAATTCAGTTTTGGTTCGGAGGAGGTTTTTACTGAAATATGGTCCATTGAACTTTGGATTTAGTACATGGTGGAGTTATTCTGAGACAAATAGAAAGTTAGCGGTGATTGCTCTGAAATTTGGAAAATAAATCAGTTTCATCTGTTGTTTTACAGTTTCACATAACGTAATATAACTTCACGCCTTTTGTTACCCGAATGTGTAGGGCAGCGGCTGTTAAGCCTCGTCTCGTCGTTATGTTTACGTCCCAAATGGAATAGGTGGCGAACCTATTGCCATACCGGGCACAAAATTTTCAGTCATCGATTATCACTATCACTTAACTTCCGAAAACAATTTCGAAAAGTCATTGGTGTAAGCCAGTGACAGGATTCGAAACCGGGCCTCTGGATCAGAAGCCGTGTGCTCTCCCACTGGACCACTGTTTACGTTTGACATATTACGATATTAATTTACGGAGAAAATTCTCTTACCTAGTTTCATAGTTTGATTATAGTGTATTCTTATACATATATATTTTAATTCATCTTTAATGTGGCACGCGTCAACATTGAAATATTCATATTCATTTTGTCATTCTTCTGTTATTCCCATAACATAAACAATAAATTTTGCTGTCTCGATAAGTTGTGCTGAATCGATAAGTCTCGAGTTTGAATGACTTTTCGGAACTTATGTGTTAGAAATATCGACGTCCGACATTATTAGAATCGTTATTGCGTAACTGTTAAAAGTTTTTGTCAGATTTTGTTCAGTGACTTTTGGAATGGATCAGGCAATTTCTCTCGGGCCCTATTCTCTAGCCGGTCCCATCAGGCGGTCGGGGGAGATGCCGAAGGGCCTCCTTATACCGCGGACGTCAATATTTTTCGTTCGTTCCTTTTACGACAATAGCTTCCGCGTATAGATAAATAACTTTGGTTTATTTCCAAAGATATAAATTCCTTTTCGTCGTTGCAATAACATATGTAGTGGTTCACTAAGCGTACTTCAGTTTCTAAGGTCCAGAGCTCTAAAAAGCTCTAATGCAATCTAGACCATTGTGGCTAATAAGAAATTTATATTAATCTTCAATTGCAAATATTTTAAAGAATATCTCCATCAACACCTACCCTCTATTCAGGGGAAGGCGTTTAGCTCTTTACATTGCGCTAATAAATTATGAACACTTATAAACTAATTCCAAAGGTTTCGTCGAATTAACGCAACTTTAATATTTTATGCGCATACCCGCGAGTCACTGCAATTATAAAACGACTAATTTTCACAAACAATGACTTCTCATCTGTCTCTGTCTGTGAAGTCTAAGAAACCTAGAATCTAGACATTTAATACAATCGGTGTCGCTCACCGAGACGTCTGCGGATGTCGTCTCTTTGCATGTACAATACCTGCGACAGATGCTGGAGATATTCATTTTCTGAAGGAGTTGTCCTAATGAAACCCAACTATAAGGACCTGCTCCTTTGTTTTTTGTCTCCAAACGTTTTTCCAGTTATAGAGTCACCTCCTCTGCACACTGTAATGTATATGCCTTAATACAAAACGGTGTAGACAGCGACAGTTATACCTATTAGGTTTTCTAATTCAAAATTTAATGGATGGCGAATCTAATGCATACAAAGTGGACGATTCTGTGAACTGAGAGGAACCACTCAGCTAACGAGCTTTTTCATACGACAAATGATCCGCATACAGTCATAAACTTTGGACTTTTCTCACGACACCCACGGTAAGGGATGATTGGGTGGTACCACCACTAGCCTCTTAACAGGTGACACATTCCACTCCTAGTAAATCACTGGTCATTGGAATTCGATGATATACATAATATTCAAGTTGATACTGGCGGTCCAGTCAGAATAACTAACATATCATAACTTCACGCCCTTTTCTACCTGAAGGTGTGGGCGGAGACTTTTTTTGGTCTCAAATGGAATAAGTGGCGAACCTATTGCCATACCGGGCACAAAGTTTTCAGTCATCAATATTTATCATACAACTTCCGAAAATAATTTCGCAAGTCATTGATGTCAATGATGAGCCAAGATTCGAACCCGCGACTTCTGGACTAGTAACTAGTTGTTAGGAAATGCGTGTTGCATGCATGGGATTGATTTTCGCATGATCAAAATCGTGGACATAATATAAGACTTAACACTTACTTTGTTATTATTACACCAGCCACTATAATACGCATAGAATTTGTATATAACGCGCTGTATTGTTTAAGGGTAGGCAAGATGGTAGGTAGGATGTGATCATACTAACTATATTTAACGGTATCACTTTTGCATTGCGCGCAATCTGGCGTGCGTCCAGAGGTTGGACGTGTTACAGATGCATTCACCAACTTACACTTTATAACAGTCTTTCTCAAAGTGGGCGATAACGCCCCTTGTGGGCGGTGAAGGTCTCAAGGGGGTAAGGGACCCAGAAAGAAAATGGCGGCGTTGTGTAGAGGCCTAGGGGGTGATTTGTAATTTTATTTAGCTAGGAGGCCTCTTAGACTGAGAGACTCAGAGACTGCATGAGCTCTCGACTCTCAACAACAACTTGTGAACATCAACTAATATGAATTAAAAGATTGCTCAAACTCGGTTCTATATTTCTCTCCGCGTAGTTCATATATCTGTCCTATTTTATTGAATATCTAATTATGTCAATCGGTCGCTCCGTTTCGTAATGAAAGTAGACACAAGCAAACAAATAAAAAGGCAACAGACACACTTTTGCATTTTAATAGTTATTAGTACTCGTAGATATCTATTATGTCTTAACAAGTTTTTGTTAAATAACCCGCAATGTGCATTCCTGTATCAGTCGGCTTGTTCATTGAATACTTGTTCGGACTTGTTGAGTACGATTGAGCGTCGAATGGGATAAACGAGTTTGTGCATGTTTGTTTTATTCCTGACGGTGCGTGCTGTTTAAGCATTCCTATATAAACAATGTAATATTTATTTTATTTTCATTTGTGGTTTCGCGCGCAATAGATGAGCAGTACTTACGCCTCCTCTACACTACTCGCGAAGTTGAACGTATTTCTCAAAGCAAAACAATGTCGGAAGTAAAAAAGAAGAGACGGAAATACTTTGCGGAATATATTAAATTCGGATTCATTGAATATCCCACAAACCCATCGTCGCCTCTGTGTCTTCTATGTCTAAAAACATTTTCGAATGAAGCAATGAAGCCTTCAAGACTGCAAGATCATTTGAATTAAAAGCATCCAGATAAGAAAGACAAGAATGTAGCATATTTCCAAAACCCAGAGAAGAAGCATAATACTCAGCCAAGTGTAGCAAAACTATTTTCGGTGGCTGCTAAGCAAGGTGACGACGGACTTCGAGCTTCGTACAAAATGTCTTTGTTAATTGATCAAAAAGGCAAACCATATAACATCGGAAAACAGTTAATATTGCCAGCAATAAATGAAGTAAATACTACTATGCTTCATAAACCAGCCGCAGATATTATCCTTTAAATTCCTTTGAGTTATAATTCTGTGCAAAGACTAATTTATGATTTATGAAATGGCTGAAAACATTGAAGAATCACTGTGCGATCACCTGAGGACAAGTCAATTCTCAATTCAGATCGATGAGTTCACTTTACCAACTAATGATGCATTGTTGTTGTTTTACGTGAGGTTTATTAAAATGAAAAAATATGTGAAGAACTATTATTTGCTAGAAATTTAGAGACCGATACAAAAGGGGAAACCATATTCAATATATTGGAAAAGGTTTGCGATGAGAAAGAGATTCCTTTGAAAAATATTATTTCAGTTGCTACGGATAGCGCTCCGGCTATGACTATAAATAATAAAGGACTATAATGATAAAGGCTTCATAGCGTACTTAAAAAATAAAATTCCATATGTCCTTGGTGTACATTGCTTTATTCATAGACAACATTTAGTTACTAGAAACTTAAGTGAAAAATATTTCAATCACTGCAATATGTCATCAAAGCAGTTAAAAAAATCCGCAACAGCTCTTTGAATGATAGATTATTTCATCAGCTTGACGAGGATTTCAACCGTTTGTTGTTTCATACTGAAGTTCGTTGGCTATCAAGAGCTAATTGTTTGACTCGATTTTACAACCTGTTTGACTCTGCTATAGAGTTCTTGGAAACTAGATACAGATACAGAATTGCACGACAAGCTCATAACATCAAAGAATGATATAGCTTACATGACAGACCTGTATAAATTGTTCAACGACATGAATCTCCAACAGCAAGGCGATAAACTAAATTTAATTAAAACAAAAAACGTCGTGGCTGCTTTCTCAGCCAAACTGCTTCTACACAAAAAGAATCTGGGGAGACGTGAGTTTCACAATTTTCCGAATTTATCAGTATCATGCAGTAACGACGAATTGTTTGCCCACTGCCAAGATTTGGAAAACCTCCACAATTGACCTTACCGAACGATACTAAGACATTTGAACTTGGAAATACCAGACTGGGTGTTGGATCCGTTTTCAAATGTCAACACCTCAGCTGGAAGAAGAACTTATAGAATTGACAACAAACGAGGATATAAAAATCAAGTTCAAAAATGGTTACCAAGAATTTTGGCTACAAAAATCGATCCCGCAATTGTACCCTGGATTGTGTTCAATCGTTCCACGATTCTTGATAGTATTACCATCGTCATATTTGTGTGAACGTGGATTTAGTGCTGTGACAACACTGCTTACTAAAAAGAGAAATTGTTTGCGTGTTACCAAACATGGCGACTTACGACTGTTATTGAGTAAATTGGAACCTGATATCAACAAACTTATTAAACAGCATTAGATTTATCCTTCACGATAGTTTTTATATAAGGATTGATTATTTTAGTTTTATTTTTAATAAAAGATACTCTGTTTTAATACTATAAAGTTGCGTTTCAATAATCATTCTTATAGGCAGGTAAGAGTTAACCGTAAGAGTTAACTTGAGACCTAAGCGCCGTTGTATGTTACCTACTGCGCTCAGGTTTTAAGTTGCAGGTTATAGTAAAAGTTTCGTTTAGAATTCTCCGTTAATATACATATATAGGTCACAATAATTAATTAATTTAATTTGGAGTCACAGTGGTTTTTAAATAAAAATAATTTAAATAGAAAAAATGGGGGCGCTAAAAAAATGTTTAGTCTCAAAGTGGGCAGTAGACAAAATAAGTTTGGGAACCACTGCTTTATATGTTACACTGTGATGCTGTAATTTGTAATAACCAACTGCGCCGAAAGGTGTACCGCCTCCTTGTGCTTTAGTGTCTTAAGCCTTAGATGTACGCTTTTTTGTAAGCAAATGTAATACAAAGAAAACACGTTCATCACAAATCGGGATCGTACCCTCTGATCTGCATTCAACTGTCGATACTTTTACCAATGCACCACGAGGCCAGTCGATTATAGTTTACTGTTAAATAATGATATACAAACACTTTTTGCATACATTTTCTACTGATTTATCACATATAAAATTAATAAGTATTAATATGAAAGTTCGTCTGTCTGTAGCACTTTTTAAATATTTTCACGTTGACATATAAGCCAAGCTGGTGTCCGTATACCTACGTAGGAGGTACGGAGGGATAATGTCTCGTGATGACCTCACTCAGGAAGGGATGAACAGACCAATGGTCCATAAATAACGTGCTCGCACACGCCCGGACCCTGAACCTTAATGTCTACCTAACCTACATATAATATCTATAATAGAACCTTCACTGTCCGTCTGTTTATTCATCATTTAATGGTTTTTCTTTTTAATTTTTGTTACAAGGGCTAGTTAAAAACAGTTTTAAATGTTATAATTATCAGTGACAAGATCAGAGTTTACGACAATAATTAGTAATTTATTCGGCGTATGCTTAGTGATAATACGTTAGTGTTAAATGCTTAAAGGTAGAAATCACACTAAATAAAATTAAACTTTTTGAATGTTAGTGGTGTCGGTGGTCCAGTGGTCGAGCACCCCGCTTCTGAATCCGGAAGTCGCCGGTTCGAATCCTGACACTGGCTCACACTAATGACTTTTCGAAATTGTTTTCGGAAAGTTATGTGTGATAAATATCGATGACTGAAATCTTTGTGCCCAGTATGGCAATAGGTTCGCCACGTATTCCATTAGGGACGTAAACATAACGGCGAGACTAGGCTTAACAGCCGCTGCCTACACCTTCAGGTAACAAAAGCGTGAAGTTATGTTATTCAATACTTTTTAGTTTTTTATGATATAATTCCATTATAATGATTGAAACGCCATCTGGCCTCAAATAATGTTTAAAACTGTCTGTAGTTAAACCAGATGGGTATCGTACTGGCGACCTCCGCGCACAACGCCGATAGTACAATCATTGCTAACTGCTTTTAATTAACACTGCAAGATGTGTCGCATTGCGGACATTTCCGAAAATTATTTACTTACTTTACATGTTTATTGGAAAACTGGTGATTTAATGATTGTGTATGGACGTGCAGAAGAATGTTAGTTAAGAATTTCTTTATATGGGATAGGAGGGCATACGATCACGCTTGTCACCTGATGGTAAGTGACCAGCGCCGCCCGTGGACACCTGCAACACATATAGTGTTACAGTTGCACTACCGACCTTTAGGGGAGTAGGATGGGGAAGGGAGGCGGGCCTCCGCGTACTTCTCTCAGAACGAAACGCGGCATGAGCCACTTTACGTCGATCTTCTGAGAGGTCGTGGTATTTCACCGGTCGAGCCGGCCCATTCATACAGAGAACTGCTTGCTCTTCTACATACTTCACGCCTTTTTCTACCCGAAGGTGTAGGCAGCGGTTGTTAAGCTTCGGTCGCCGTTATAATTACGTCCCTAATGGAATACGTGGCGAACCTATTGCCATCCTTCTTCTTCTTGTGCCTCCTCACTGCTGAGGGTTGGCCGTCAGCTACCCGAACTTGTCTCTATTTTGGGCTAAGTGGAAGAGCTGTTCCACAGAGATTGCTATACTGGGCACAAAGTTTTCAGTCATCGACATTTTTCACACGTAACTTCCGAAAAGAGCTTCGAAAAGTTATTGGTTTGAGCCAGTGTGAGGATTGGAACCCATGACCTCTAGATTCAGAAACATGTTGCTCGATTACTGGACCACCGAATCGGCCTAAATCTCATTTCTTTTAATTCTGCTATTTTTCTACCGAATCCATAGTAGCCGCTTGCCATTAAATATCACTTAAAAGTGTACATAATCAATTTAAAAGTTTTAGTGAGTCTATGCAAGTGAAGTCGCCGGCTACACTTAATCTCTGTCGTTTTATAGTTTGGGTCTCGTTTGAGAGGGAGAGACCTAACCTGGAGCAATGTTCTATGTCATAATAATTTCAATTGGATTGATCCGATTAGGAACCTTCATTTGAATTTGAAATTGATTTATATCAATGAAACAGTTACGTATGGCTTTTATTGCTTTTGTCCAACTTTCTAAATCTGACCTCAGGGATACTTTTCAGCTTCATCAGTAAAAATCACCTATATCATTTGGGAGTGTTTTATGTGATAGGAGGGCAAACAAGAAAGTGGGTCACCTGATGGTAAGTAACTGCTTACCGCCCATAAACGTCGTGGTGTGTTGCCGTTCTTTAAGGAAGTCGGAAAGGAAAGGAAGGGTAAAGGGGATCGGGCGTCCGGATACCGCATACACCAAACGAAATGCGGCACGAGCCAATTCACACCAATATTCCGAGAGGTCGTGGTATTTCACCGGCTAAGCCGGCCCATTCATACAGCGAATTGCTCTCTACAACTGTTAACAGTTTAAATGTTTCGGTGGTCGAAATTCCCGCTTCTGATTCAGAAGTGGTGCCATTCGATTCCGGGCTCACATACCAATGATTTCTTGGAGTGACTGACAACTTTGTTCGCCATTACCATTTGGGACGGTACATAACAATTCAACGAATCGTGACTTGACAGCCGCAGCCTACACCTTCGCGTGGAAAGTGGCGTGAAGTTATATTTTTTTGAGTGAGGCAAGAAACAAATTTAATTCCTTACGGAGGCATTTAATGTCCCGACACCGAATGATTGTTCCCATTTCATATAAAATGTGGCGGAACCTATTACAAGGCTTCGGGTGCTTTTCATCAGTCAACGCTACGATAAGTGCGTGTATCCGGATTGGAACTTTCCCAATCGGCAGCGGCATCAGTCTGAGGGCTAAATTATAGACTTTTATTAGATCATAACTACACTTGTCCTCTGCTATTATAACCGGATTCTGCCCAGGCCTCAAATATAAATTTTCATAAATTCAATTATTCTATGTGCCTATTTTTTGTCTATATAAAATTAAAGGTTATTACTGCAGATAGATTACTTCGCTAACGATGTTAACACGAGAGGTACCTACAGCTAATTTGTTGTGGAGCGGTTCTGTGTTCGGCAATTAACACGTCATTGGTTACAAAGCTTTGTGATATGACAAAGTGACGTTTAACTGTCGTTTACTATA
The DNA here is from genome assembly GCA_905147225.2 of Euproctis similis. Taxonomy (NCBI): domain Eukaryota; kingdom Metazoa; phylum Arthropoda; class Insecta; order Lepidoptera; family Erebidae; genus Euproctis; species Euproctis similis. The sequence goes on along the minus strand of LR990122.1, from coordinate 1,128,633 downwards.
GAATATACATGACATAGGCATACGTCAAGCCCCTTGCGGGACAGGTGCTAGGAATTAGTGCTATTGTATTTGTAATATATATCTGCTTAGTCGTTCTTTCATTTTCATTACTTTACCCACGGTTCCTGGGTCCCACTCTGGAAAATATGTGTACCTAATTTTATGACTCTCTTATGAGTAGATTGAGCGGGAGAAGGTAATAAACATAATGCATTACATAACATAACGGCTTATTATACCCGAAGGTGTAGGCAGCGGCGTTTTAAGCCTCGTCTCGCCTTTACGTTTACGTCCTAAATGGAATAGGGGCGAACCTATTGGCATACCGGGCACAAAGTTTTCAGTCATCGATATTTATCACACTTAATAAACAATTTCGGATTGGTGTGAGCTAGGATTCGAACCCGCGACTTCTTGATTCAGAAGCTGGATGCTAAACCACTGAACCAGCGAGACATTAAGTATACGAAGGTAATAAAGAAAGTCAAATTAGCATCTGTAATATTTCTTTTTTTTAGTTGTTTACAGGTGTGGTATTAATTAGCGTGGTAAAACTTTTACTGTTGAAGATATTTTTGCATGATGTATGCATTGCGTCGGAAAATACATTAGAACATATCCCTGCCCTATATTGTAAGTATAGTTGGCGCTTTCTGGGTCAACAAGGGACTCGGTAGCCAGCAGGCCACCCGGCGAATATAAAACACTCGGCTCATCGGCTCATCGAGGCTATATATATTTAGTTTTGTTACTCGTAGTAGGAATAATACCAAGAAATAATTGGAGATATTTTTTGTGGGCAGAACAAATACTATGATTTTTGTGTGTATTGATCTAAGTCTATCTTGTGATGGGCTTGCAATCTATTCCGCTTAACCAAATATATCATCCGGCTAGACGAAGCGCTGCCTTCTTCCCCTTCAGTTATTAAAGGTGAAAACGTGCACTACAGATATTTTGAAAGAATGATAACGACATCATGCCGGTGGTTATGACGGAGTTACGCCAGCACTTATATAAGAAAATATAACTCTATTTACAGTATTGATGGTCCAGCTCCTGCTTCTGGTTTAGAAGTCGTGGGAGAGATAGCACAAAAATGATTTCTCGGTAGTTATGTGGGATAAAGATCGATGACTGTCAACTTTGTACCCGATGTGTGGCTATAGGTTCTGCCACCTTATTCCATTTGGTAACCATTCGGCGAGTCGAGGCTTAACAGGTGCTGCCTCTACACTTTCGGGTAGAAAAAGTTGAGAGAAAAGTGAAGCTGTGTTAACTCAATTTGAAGTCAATCAAAAATGTCACTTATACCTAATCTGTCAATTCAATATTTAAATTAAATTATTTATGTTTTAACCCGTAGTTCGTACAAAAATTGTATAGGTACCTTGTACATCTCGACTACTGCCTACTTAGTGGTGCTTACTACAATTGAACACAGTCAACAAAGGTTGTATTTTTATAGAGCCTGCTCATTCTTGTGCCAATTATGTTAGCTTTATTATTCGTTGGGGAATACACTCGACGGTAATTTGGTTGTTGTAAAAATTATGATGGATCACTCTAAACTTAATTATCTTTGAAGAACTCACACTATGACTATCTTTTATTTTCCATTCTTCAAATACCGAGGAAGAATTGCTAAAAGTTAGGCTTTTAGATAAACAAGACATGATAAAAGTTACAGTCAGATTTTCCACGCATTTGGTATGATGTACATACAAATAAATGTTAAGTAGCGAGTAGTCATGCCATCTCGATATTATAAAAAAAACACAAATGCTCAAAAATCGGAAGTAAAAATCTTAAATGTTGTTAAATTTTATTCTAAAGCTAAAACTGTAGAGTTAGTTACAGTATATAAGTTCAAAATTGATGCTTTAATTACTTAAATTTATTATAACGCATGTGGAATGTAACAGTAAACAGTCTTAACACATTCCTGTAGCAGAAAAGAACGTCAATCATAACCAAATTAATGCATACATACCTGCTATCATCCAATATATGTTAAATAAAATATTTGATAAAAAGAAATCAAACTAAAAATAAAATCCTATGTGTTCCTAGTTTTAAAGTGAGACTAACGACAGCTTTTAAAAAGTTCAAAAAGCTTCACATACAGCACAACCGTTCTTTTGGCGCAACAACGATCCAGGGATCAAAAACTTGGATGAAACTTGAATTCAAATAAGTGGCGCATCTTTTGACTATTCTTTGTGTAGGAAAAGCGACAATGGGGTTAGGTTATGCGCGCAGTGTGGCGGCGCAGCGCGGGGTGCGCCAGTATACCCGCGTCCCTCCACCACGACGGACGTTGGCCACGTCCTCCTGCAACTAATTCCACTCACAACTACGTACAAGCGTGCGAAAGTGACCAGTGTCTATACCGCAATTAGTGTCTAGCCATTTGACATTGAACAGTGGGTGGTCAAGATCGTATCGGGCGTACCTACGCCTCGCTGCACCTGTAACCGGCGATACATTTTGGTGAGTTTCAACCAAAATAATGTATGCGGCGTGCTCGGACTCGAACCGACGAGTGTTTGCCGGTCGATAGATGGCGCTACTGTTCCGTAACCCGTATTGCAGTCGTAATGGTTTTGTAAATTTTGTTTCATATTGGAAAATTGCTTGTTAATTACGTAATTTAGTTGTAGGTTTGTAGATAATAGATATGGACTGGTTATTCAAGTAAATGGCAATTCAAATATAGTACATATAGTATATTTCAAAGCAGCAGAGAATTGTGAAGGTATAAATTCAAGGAAAATAATGTACAATACTAATGAACACTATTTTCTAGCTTCATGAAAGATAGATTTAACCGTAAAAAAATTGACGGTTTTCTATTTAACCTTCAAACATGTAACGTGTAACATATAAACCAAGCAACGGATTCAAAATGAGTAGTAAGTTTACCGATTTTTACTGTTATTAATAGGATTTGCTATTAAATGTCATTCCAAGTACTTTTAGGGGCTTATTTTGAAATGGACAAGATTTTAGAGGATTTTAGCCGGTGTTCCTTTCATGCAAGACACAATAAGTAACCACGGTTCGGTTTCAAAACGAACATCGTCTGTTGTAGAATATGCTACTAACTTTTTTAATTAAATCAATTTACTAAATAAATATCAACGACCAGCATCAATTTCCCCAATTAAAAATCTTCACAACTTCACAACATATCCATGTATTATCATTGGGGCCAAATAATATTATAGTGTTTATCAACCTGCAAGTTAAAATTAACTCTTTCTAAAATGGCTAATCTAAATAAATTATTCGGAAACCCTGCCCTTCAGTCACCGTTAAGTTGGCAGGCTGTTTCATTTTAATTGCTAAACATTTTTCACGTGAACGTTGGGACAGAAGGACTGAGTACGGTGCCTGCGTGTTTAAAAATTAACGCCTCAAAATGGTAGTCGTTTAGACCGTTACGTCGACCGCGCGCTTGATATTTACGTTTAAAATTCTACGATGGACATAGCATTACCATATTTTCTGGATTAAAAAGTTCACTAACTATTGGGCGGAGTGCTGGTCTGAAGCTTGGTGTCGGTGTTTTGGTAATGAAGAACACGCTCCGGTGATTCAAGCATGTAGAAAGAGAACCTGCAGGTATGCAGTATAAAAGTGAGAAGTTTAAGGAATCTTGGAAGGTAGCAATGCAATTTTCTGTTTTGAGGTCGGTCACACCTATGGAAAGGTAACGTCAGGAGGCTTAAAAAAAGAGGAATGTTCATCACAAGAGTTATGTGAGTCAGAGAAGCGATTGAGTACACATAGAAGATACGGCGTCTGGTGTACTACCAACTATATCGTGGCATCAGCTGCAAATATGACTTGTCCATACAGAACTAGATCAGAGTTGGGCTTAAACTTGGAAACTATAGATACGCCGCCGACTTTTAGGCATATACTAACGTTCTTTCAAATTTGAATATATCATATGGGCATTAAGGTCCCAACTGCCCCATAATATAGGAAACTGCCCCATAGTATAGGGACCATTCGTGTTCGATATAGTAATCATTTTTAATCTAGTTGTCTTGTTTTTAAATAGATTCAGTGTTATCTTTCATTATATATCTATCAATCGGATACTTTAAACAGCTTTTCCAATAATAACCGAAATAAATGTTTTCAGTAATAAAATAGAGCGGATATTAGATTCGTAATGTCATACTGAATAAACAGCTATTCGATACGCAGTAAATATACTACTTTTTCACCCGATCGAAATAACTTTTTAAGGAGTTATGGGTTTGATGTGTGTGTATTTATTTGAGTTAGTATTTATGTTTTTAAAAAGCTGATATCATAAGCGCCGACGATCTAGTTGTTGAGTATTCTGTCTTCCAGGTTCGGTTTCGCTCTAGGAAAAACTTTCCCAAAGTTGTGCCAAGTTTATTTAGTTTTAGAGTATTTCTGAGGACTGGTCTGACTTAAAATATAATTTTTATTATATGTATAACTAACTACCTATATTTTTTTTGTATACAATCTAATTGGTAATATATAATTGCCAATTAGATTGTATATAAAAAAATATAGGTAGAAAAATTGTAATTACAATATTATACATGTTTGACAGTTTTCTTCACGGAACCTTTATAAATGATAAATACAAGCGTACAGCAAAATCTAGCCACCCCTAAATTTAAAATTCATTGACCCAAATACACAAGCAATTAAAATGAGCTGTGTTTAAAAATCGCAATCAATCAGGCGGCTGTGGAAGGGATATTGTGGGCCCACCTTTCAAAACGTACCATTAACCCTGATTAGGTGGTGTGCCACCCCTCGGCCGTGCACTGCGCGCGTGCTCACCCTCTGATAGAGCGACGCAACTGCCGTACTTACATCGGACTGTGTATGCACAGAAAACTAGGGCGTGCAATATTTTAGGTCTCAATCGATAAGAGAGAATGCTAGTTCGTAAATATTCTCAATATTGTATTTATTATAATATGTAATATTGCTGTCCCAATGCTGTCTTGTTTTTCCTAGCAACTGAATACTTGTTATATAACATAAGGCTTCATTCATTCACGCTTTTGTTACCTGATGGTGTAGGCAGCAGCCGTTAAGCCTCGTTTCGCGCGTATGTTTACGTCCCAAATGGAATAGGTGGCAAACCTATTGCCATACCGGGCACAAAGTTTTCAGTCATCGATATTTATCACACATAACTTCCGAAAATAATTTCGAAAAGTCATTTGGCTTTTCGAAATTGTTTTTGGAACTTCTTCTTTCTTTCTAAGTGGTTATGTAATATTGATATGGCATTTAAAAAGAGTAATTCTTTCTTTGGATCGCAATTGGATGTCCAAGATATAAGTTTTTCGTCGCTTCGACTGATAATGATAGTTATGTACCTAGCAGTAATATATATGCCTGCGATATGGTAACCAGCTTTCGGAAAGTTTCATTTCATGTAATATTTAATGAAATACTGTTTGTTTATTTAACAAGAATAGCACTATTTTAGACACATATATAGGGTGAATAACACCCACCTAGTCTGTGGCAGTACCTGTGTGAGTACATACGAACCGAATGTTCTTTATGTGCTGTCGAATGTTGAGGTGAACGTGGGTGTGGGCGTACCTTGTTAGCATCCACTTCGTAGAATAAAAGTCGGTTCAATGGAAAATTCTCATATTTTGTGTACAATATTATAAACAAGGTTATTTATTAATTTCCAACATAATTTAATTTATTTCTACCCGCATTTTCGCCCACTATACATAATTTCAGTGGTCTCTTGTTTTTGTGCGTAACCTAAATATTTTTTATGTTACTCCAAAATAAAATAGCTTTGTTATTACAAAAGAATTAATGAAATTTATTCTCTAATATCAGATTTTATCCATCTCAAACAAACACATGAAATGTTCGTCTCTATGATATTAGTATTTTTTTATAATTGAGAAACTATCGATTGTTTACTATCCTGTAACCAATATACACCGTTTGAATCGTGGCTAATATCTGCTATGCCGCACATAATACTACGCCGTAGAATATAGCTAAGCAGATATAACAGAAATCATTTAATCTAGCTCATTTTCACTCAGCGCTGCCGACGAAGGCCTGAAAGGTGTATAGAGATGATAAGATGCTGAAGACGTGTAGTATTTTCTGATATCTCTTATATTGAACATTCTCTTTCAAAGATAAAACAGAACAGAAACACGTATCTCGTAAATGTCGGTAGATTGATTATACATGCTGTTTAACTAACCAATTTTTAATTGTATAGATATTGTTAAAACAAAGAGCACTCTGCAAACAACATTCTGTATAATTGGCACTTAACCGAGAGTATTTGTTTGCATTTCCGCAAGCCGACACACGCCGGCGTCGGACAAACTAACTTAGAAGCGACAGTGCAGCCTGATCTAATTACCTCAGTATGTACTGTACATGTGCAGACACTGGCCATACCCGAAGGTAATTTACTTTATCTATGTGTATGATTAAGGCCTTGCTATTAGATTAAGTTTGTATCGTTCAAGTTTTAAATACTCCATACACAACATATGGTCCATCGAAACAGCCAGAATACTATTGACACTTGAGTGAGGTTAAGACTCAAAACTTACGACTTCTTGCCTATAAGCCACGAGATCTGTCAAGGAAATTTTAACTAACATATTTTGTTTTTTATTTTCACAGGTAAGATCGCGATCAATGGCGATTTAAAAGTAATACGTAAGCATATTTCCTATCAAAACTTAAACGAGGTACAAAAATAAGTAAAATAATTTATTTTTGATTTCAGAAATAGACTCTTGTTTATTTATTACTTGTATAATACAAAGAATAACTCTTCTCAATTAAATAAAATATATTTATATAAAACTATATAAATATGATCACATCATACTGCAGTCCGCCAATTTTCTAAAACTTCAATTTTGTTATGGAATGAATATTATAAATACACGTGATTAATACAATTTGAAGCGAATAAAACCCGGGGCTCAGTTAATTCCATGAATTCATCGAGCTATTTCATTAAGTTTAATATTAAATTTAGCGCACATTCGCTTTCGACCGTAGCTATTTATGAAGTCGTAGATCTACTACATCGTATTACATGCTACGTCACCATGTGTTTGTTTCACGTAGCGCCGATTGTTATTAGAGATCGTAGCACCTCTACGTCGTAGACGTTTGTAGCATTGAGTATGTTTGGTTTTTACCAGCCACTTTTCTATAAAGAATCTACCCATCAACGAAAAATTATTATAAATAATATATTTTTGGAGAAGTAGGGAAAGTTGAATCACTATTTCATCCAGATTTATGATACGAGAGGCGTTTCACATCAAGTGAAATCCATTAATCGTCTTGTACAAACCTCGTGGGGAGGAAGGTTCTGGCACCATGGTCTCCAGGTTGGTATCAAACGGGAAAATAGTACGTTTATTAGTACTTTCATTCTTGTTATGAAATAAATGTTTATCAAAGCAAAGTACTGTATATAAGAAGGGGGATAGTATAGAGTAGTATTGTAGTTCACAATCCTTTTTAAGGTAAAAGTGTTCGGTGGTAATGGTGTATGCATTAGTGGAAAGCACGTAATGGATCTGAGGATGTTGCAGAATAATTAATGGCGCTCGCCGTCTTGTGTACAGATTGTCTAACATAGATACCAAACTATTACGGCGAAATTTGTTTCGCTACAGGATCATTAAAAATGTTGTGTAAGCAGAATTATAGTTGGGTATTCACTTAAATATACTCCGCGGTCTTTCTTTTAATGACAAATTTTTTTCAGAGGAATCAGATTTTTCCAACATAAACACTTTATTTATCCTTACAAGATGAGTTTAATTGAACTATGAAAACCGCATGAAAATTTGTTCACTGTTTTCTGAAATTCTCAGTTTTCGATTCTTTCTATTTTACTCAATAAGAGTATCATGTTATTTTTTGCCTATTTTTAAGTTACAACTGTAGCTATACATTGAAGACTGCAGTAGCTTTTAGAAATATACAGAGTTCTAAATGTACAAGTAAGCTAAACAGCAAGATAAGTTATCGAGTAGATCGTCTGAATGATGCCGTTTATTTTAGATAGATGGCGAGAAAATTTAAATCAATTATCGGGATTAAATGGAGAGGAATATGGAGAAGTTTAACTGAGCACTGAGCAGCGAGTACCGGTATTGAGTCCTAGTCTTATAATTGTGTCAATCCATATTTCTGCTTAACGATTTATGTCGTTTAAAATCTTAGATATCTGGCTGATCTTTTTTTAATTGCATTACGCTATCCTTCTTAACACTTGTGGTGGTATATAAAAAGAGGTTTTTTGTGAGTTAAAAAATCATGTTTTATGTTTGAAAACCATTAGTTAGTGTCATGTCTGTCCGGTGGATCGTGATCAAAACTATTAACTAACAGTCAGCGTATCGTGATTATATTAATGTTCTGAAGGTCTGCTGGTGGTAGGTACCAGCGTTACCATCACTGTAATGGTATACTGTATATTTGGGAGTAACTTTCTAGGTACACTAAAAATGTATTGAATATAATATAACAATACTTTCCTAAGTTGTGTTAATGAGGTAAGGGAGGAGATTCAGACAATTGGAAATGACAAAAGAATATAGAAAGAAACAGAAGGTTATAGGTTAAAGATACGTGGAGTATAGAAAGATTACATGATTAGTTAAGACTAGATGAACCAAAACTAAAGAACCAAAACAAAAAAAAGCAAGAACAGTATAAGTTTAAACTTGAGAAAAACAATATTTATAATTAGAATTAAATCTTCACAAAAGTCATCCAATTGTTTATTTTACCACTAATCTCGAAACAATGGCGTATCCGTTCAGGCAGATTTACCATGAGAAGCGTTGCAAAGTTATTCCTTCCACGCCCCTACTAGTTAAAAGTAAACTTCAATTTCCTGCATAGCACGATTATTTGCTACCTCGGGCAATGAGCTGTAATGCTACCCACCCCGCCGGTGCTTTCGGCTTCCCCCGGGGTAAAATTGGGGGAGCAGCGCTCTGTCTTCAAATTAGTGCCTCGCTGTGAACTTGACGGGGTGGCTTTGTTGGTTCGTGAAATATTTTTATTATGCTATGTTGCAGCGAGTGCTTGGCTGCCTTCACTGCTAACGAGTGGAGCAATGATTATGTATGAATATGAGCTACATGTACATATGCCAATGTAAATATTGCAAAGCTTATTTATTCGAATGTTTATTTCTAATTTTTATGTGCACGGTATAGTCATGTTGAATAGAATAGAATAAACTTTATTGCACACCATAAAAAAACAAAAACAAAATACACAAGAATTAAAGTACAGGCAGGTCCAATGGGCGGTCTTATCGCTTACAGCGATCTGTTGCAGACAACCTTTGGATGGACTTGTTTGTTCGGTAAATGGGAGCTGGGGTGTACTGTTTATGTATAACTATATAAATACATGGCCATGTGCATAACTAATACAGATTTATAAGTACACAATAGTACAATTTGAATTTGAATATACACATACATACATACATAAAAATACACACATGCGTAATCAGAATCAACTAATAAATTGTTCATTTTTATTATTAATAATAATTAAATAATTGTTCATTTCATTTATTTCATATAAAGTCCATGGGTGCCGCAATTTTTTTTACTACCATTTGTCCTGCTTGCTTCTTTGCCCCCTTGTCTAAAATAATAATATTTTAACAAGCACGCCTCGGTGGCCAGTGGTCGAGCACACGGCTTCTGATCCAGAGGGTTTGTGTCAAGACACTGGCTCACACCAATTACATTTCGAAATTGTTTTCGGAAGTTAAGCGTGATAAATATCGATGACTGAAAACTTTGTGCCCGGTATGGCAATAGGTTCGCCACCTATTCCATTTGGGACGTAAACAACGGCGAGATGAGTCTTAATAGCCGCTGCCTATACCTTCGGATAACAAAGGCGTGAGGTTATGTTATGTTTGTTTAACAAGCATGTCAACAAGCTACTACGGAAAATTTAAGCTTGTATGTATACCCGGTTTCGGACTAGAGACCTCGCAAACAGAAGTTTATAAAGTTATACCACTAAAGCATCGAGAACCTAATTTCTTATAATATTACATAATCTGTAGCAATTCTTAAAATAGGTAGGTATGGGAGTTTTGGCGGGACTGTGGAAGAGACATGTCCGATAATTGCATCATTTTCTCACATTTGTGTTTCAATGGATATTATTGAATGAAATTCGTGGCGTTTTATTTAATAAGTGTTCGTATATGAGTGCAAATGTAGGAGATGGTGTAAGTATCGTATTTAGTGTGCTCTTCTATACTGTCGTCAAAACTACCTCGGAACATCATGCATAGAGTGCCACGACTTTATGGATGATTAGGTTAGGTTAAGCAGCAGGCTTAGGCTAGGTTAGGTTAAGATTAGTTTAGGTTAAGAACTAAGAAGTTAATTGTAATAAAAAGACTCGACTTAAAGGTCCTAGCAACCAGGTCGTTAAATTATATATATATATAAAAAAAAATAGGTAGGTATGTCTGAAAATTTAATGAATTTAATAAGAAGCTTATCAAGGCGGAATCGACGGGGCGCCGATAGAATTAAATGTGCTTAGTAATCGGATCACGGAGATTACATCCTCCATTGACCCGTAATGTAGGCTTTATATTGTTACTTTAAAATTTAAATTTTTGTGTTTTGGGACACAACTCTTATAGCGCCATCTAGACCATCAAGCGACGGTAGGCAAATAACGCTTCATCATCATCATCAGCCTATTGCAGTCCACTGCTGGATGAGCGGCCTCTCCCAATTTTCGCCACAACATCCGATTCTCTGCCTTTCGCATCCAGTCTTTTCCAGCAGCCTTTCTGAGGTCGTCTGACCATCGAGCTGGTAGGTGTTCTACACTACGCATACCAAGCCACGGTCTCCACTCTATGACATTCTTGTTCCATCGGTCCTTCGGCAGATATGACCAGCCCATTGTCACTTCAGCGAGCTTATTCTACTATCTATGTCGGTTACTCTAGTTCTCTGTCGGATATCCTCATTCCCGAGCTTATCCTTCAGAGATGTCTCGAGCATAGCTCGCTCCATAGCTCGCTGAGCGACTTTAAATTTGTGGACTAGCCCCACCGTGAGTGTCCACGTTTCGGCACCGTAGGTCATTACCGGTAGGACGCACTGGGCAAAGACTTTGGTCTTCAGGTATAGGCAAGTTGAAATAAATAAAGCTAAAAATAAATATGTAAATACATTCCTATTCAAACATAGCTTCACGCCAACTCCCTTGCCTGGTAGGCAGAGAGAACACAGCTGGAGAACGTACGGATTCTTACTTATTTCACTCGCTTCTTCGAATTTCGCATCTCTTCTCATACAGCTTGTCAAATTTTAAGCTTCCTGACACCAACTTTCACAAAGACACGGTTCAATTTTGATATTAAATATGGGTCATGACTGTCTTCGACTCCTACATCCTTCCGCTTGTATACACCGGCTTAGTCAATCTTGTAACATCCATTTTTTCTCATAATGAATAGAAAAAACATCTAAAAGCCCGAACAAGGATCCAAGTCTCAAAATCAAAATCAAAATCAAAATCAAAACTCATTTATTCAATTTAGGTCTTGTCAGACACTTATGAAGGTCACTTTTTTTTTTTTTTTTACTTCCGCCAATTCGATTACTCTCGCACTGAGAAGAATTGGCAAGAAACTCAGGGAGGTTTTTTTTTTTTGTTTTTTTTTTATTACTATCATTTACACAACAAAATGCACTAACAATTCAAATTGTTACAAGTGTAAGAAGTAATGAGCGGTTTATTTAAAAACTTTGTCGTCCTCCAAAAAATCGTTGATACTATAATAAGCTTTGCTGATGAGACATCTTTTAACATACGCCTTAAATTTAGTAAACGGCATCTCAATTACATTTTCAGGAATCTTATTAAAGAAACGTACACAATTACCCATAAACGAGTTATTAACTTTTTTCAGACGGAAAAACGGCGTAGCAAGTTTATTTTTATTTCTTGTATTAAATGAGTGCATATCACAATTTTTAGGAAAAAGATGAATGTTTTTCTTAACATGAAGAATATTATCTAATACGTATTGCGAGGCAACGGTGAGAATATTAATTTCTTTGAATTTCTCTCTTAGTGATGCGCGAGATTTCATTTGATAGATAGCTCTTACTGCGCGTTTTTGTAAGACAAAAATTGTTTGTATGTCAGCTGCTCTGCCCCACAGCAATAATCCATAGGACATAACACTATGAAAATAACTAAAGTAAACAAGCCTGGCCGTTTCAACGTCTGTAAATTGACGAATCTTTTTGACTGCATATGCGGCTGAACTAAGCCTGCTTGATAATCCCTCAATATGGGGTCCCCATTGTAGCTTACTATCTAATGTGATACCCAGGAAGGTTGTACTATCGTCAAAAAATAAGTTTTCATCCTGGATTTTAACATAAGCATTATTAGTTTGCTTTACATTTGGTAACATAAATTTAATGCATTTCGTTTTCTTAGCATTCAGCAATAGATTATTAACATTAAACCAGTCTACAATAGTTGCCAACGCGGCATTTACTTTGTCATAATTATCTTCTTTCCTACCTATATTAAATATGAGTGATGTATCATCCGCAAATAACACAATATCATGTTTCTCCTTCACAAGATGAGGCAGATCGTTAATGTAGACTAGAAACAGGAAAGGACCTAACATAGAACCCTGGGGAACACCCATAGCAACAGGAGATCCGGATGATTGTACTCTGTTTATTTCTATTCGCTGAGTTCTGTTTGATAAGTACGATACGACTAGATTTAAGGCGCAGTTTCTTATTCCATAGTGGCTTAATTTACGAGCTAAAGTTACATGATCGACACAGTCAAACGCTTTAGATAAATCGCAAAAGACCCCTACTGCGTCCATAGACCTCTCCCATGCGTTAAATATATTTTGTAACAATTTGATACCAGCGTCAGTTGTGGATCGGCCTTTAGTGAATCCAAACTGATTATTATGTAAGAGTTTATTGATACTAAAGTGAGTTAAGAGCTGGTTCAACATTATCTTCTCGAAGATTTTACTCAGGGTAGGAAGAATAGAAATAGGCCTGAAGTTTGTGGGGTCTGTTTTTACACCTGATTTGAAGAGTGGAATTATTTTACTACATTTCATCAAATGTGGAAACACTCCAGCGTCAATACAACAATTAAATATGTTAGCTAAGTAGGGTGCGATTGAAACAATGATCGCGCTAATAACTTTAGTAGACACACCCCATAAATCTTCTGTCTTTTTGATGTTAAGCATCTTAAAAGTTTTGATTATAGTTGTGGGACATACATAGGAGAACTGAAAGCATATGTCACAAGCATCTACATTATTCCTTAAGTGTGATACAGCATCGTCAGGAGAAGATCGTATGGACCGAGTAGTTTCTAGAGGAATATTTGTAAAGAATTTTTCAAAGGTACTTGCACTTCTAGTTCATTCGAGACTAGTTTATCATTAATCAATATGTTAAGTTTCGGGTCTCGCTTCTTGGATTTACCCGTCTCACCGTTAATTATTTTCCAGACTGTTTTGATTTTATCTCGCGATTTCTTAATTTTATTAGAAATAAATGCGGCCTTGGCGGCAATACAAACTTTTTTGAACACCTTTGAATAATTCCTTACATATTCCAAAAATGCAGTGTCGCGGGTACTAGTCCTTTTCTCATACAAATCATACAGACGATTTCTGCTTCTGTATATACCACGCGTAGCCCAGTCGCTAAATACTGAATTACTCTTTTGTTTTATATTTTTTAACAAGAAACATTTAGAGAATTCTTCTTCTATGCATACAAACAATGCTGAATACATTATGTCCGGGTCCTGTTGCGGTAAAGTGAATAAATTTAGGCGATCCAATAGACGTTTACTGAACTTTTCTAAGCGGAAATCTGTAATAGGCCGGTATACTATATCAACTGGCAAGTCACTGGAGTCATTAGGAAACGACGCCAGTTGCCCACAGTGATCCGAGCTTAATTTATTCAAGATACTTTTATGAATAGGATTTAAGTCACAGAAGATGTTATCGATGCAGGTAGCACTAGTATCCGTTATTCTAGTTGGTTCCAAGAATAGATTTACTAGGTTATACGATTTAAATAAGCTCTTGATCCTTAATACATTAGGTAATTTCTCCAGAATATTTACATTAAAGTCACCACATACTACTATCGATTTAGAACTATTTGACACTTTGCTGAGAACATCTTCCATGACTGCTTCAAACAGGCTGTAGTCTGAAGAAGGAGGTCGGTAAACACATATAAAAATAAACCGCTCGAGCTCAACACATGATATCTCAATTGTACGTTCGACGGACATACAAGCAATGTCCTTACGCTCTTTACTTTTATGACAGTTCTTAACCATAATCAATGACCCACCACGGGTACTCGTCGCTCGTACAAACGAACTTATCACGCTATGATTACTAAAATTAAATAACATTTCACTGTCCTTGAGCCAATGCTCAGTGATACAAAAAACATCTATATCAGAACAATCCACAAATAAAGCAATTTCTAACTCTTTAGCAGCAAAACCTTGAATGTTCTGATGCGCAACATTAATATGATGATTAATATGACTAGATTTTATCACAGATAAGTTTGAGCCGCCGCCCCTGCAGCCGGAAGCGGCCGCAGACTCGGCCGTTGTCGAGACAGTCAGTTTAAAGAAACTAACTGTGTGCCAATAGGGGCTAAGTCACTGGTTATGGTATCCATAACAGGGTCTACAATATTAAATGCTAGTAATTTAGCATACTCAAATTTTAACTTCTTCCGTAAATAAACGGAGTCATCTCTTAGTCTTAAGCTATTTACAATATAATTTATATCCATATATTGGATATCGTTGTATACACTAATTCTATGCAAAAATGAATTTATATAAAATATGTCATTGGTCTTTTTTTGTGACAGATTCTCTATGTATGGAAATGCGCTGACTATTATTTTAGCTATACCTGTCTCGCAAATCTTTATGAGGGTGTCGCCCAAGCTAATTAAGTCGCGCTTCTTAACACGCAGGCTATTACCTAATAATAGAACCAGGGTCGTGTTTTTATCAAAGGTTTCTCCCCCAATCAGTTTGGTAATCTGCTGGAGATTAGCACCTGGGAAGCAATTATTGAGTACATTTTGCTTCATATACCTAGTCATTATGTTACCTAGTCCTATTCCAACCTCGTCAGTATATAAAATTATTCTGCGAGAGTGAGTAGGATTGGTGGATAGCGAACGACAAGCCTGGTTAGGAGCGTGCGCGGGGCGCGAAACGTTACTCCGCTGCGCAGCTGCGTTCAGGTCTGCCGTCGGGGCGGGACTCAGCGCAGGCGTCGGTACGGGCTTCGTCGCGGGCAGCGCAAGCGCCAGCCCCGGTGCATCCGCTAAAGCCCCAGGCTCGCGAGACGAGGGCTGTGATGTTTGTAGATTGTCGCTCACATTACTACTGCTGTCTAATGTGCTACTTGGTGACTCAAACCTTAACAAGTTGCAATGACCCTGAGCAACCATATTGTTCACATAACTTATATATTCCTGCATGTCCCTATGATTTACTTTATAATCTAAGCTCAAATCATTTAGTGCTAAATTTAATTCCTCTAACTGATCCTTAGTTTTATTAAATTTTTCAGTCACACTGTTTAGTCTATCTTGGCAAGCTAATAATTCCATCTCCAAATTTACATTCGAAATTCTCAAGGTATTTGACTTCATGATATCTTTAAATTGTTTATTTAAACATACTTTAGTTTTCTTAATAAACTTTCTTAATCTAAGATATTTCTTCCTACAGTTTGAACCCCTCATTAATATTTGCTTATCCTTAATATTAACATTATTTCCTGAACATACAGAATCTGTCAAATCAATAACCATGGAGGGTAATGTGTTACTACAATCTACACTTTTAATTTCATCATACAGACTTAATCTATTCTTAGTTATAGGCACTTGGTTAGAACATTTGCTGTCTAAAAGTTCCTCTTGCATGAGTAACTGCTGCTCTAGGTCTCGGATCTGGCGTAAGGCTCCCTCATAGGTGTCCTGGCAGGCCTGCAGCTGCTCAACTTGACGGAGCAGCTCGTCACGCTCACCCCGCATGTCCTCCAGTTGGTTGTCCAGCTCAGCGAGATCATTTTTGAGTTTCTTGTTGCTACCCAAAATGCGAAGGCTTTCACCTTCACTATCCTGCTGCTCTTGTTCAAGCTGAGCAACTAGATCCTTGAGGTATTTTAATTCCTCAGCTTGGGACTTAATTTTAGCATGCAGGACATCTTTGGTGGTGCGGGCATTGATCTTGGTGGGCACTGGAACCATTTTTTAAAAGAAGTTAAAGCTTATACAGGTATGGAAAATATATGTGCAATGAATTAAATGATTAACAATTGTTATGCCTACTAGATTGATTTAACTATTATACTATATAATATTATATTGATTGAACTATACTGTTTTAATTGATTACACTAATTTAAGTGATTTAAGCATAGCAATTCAAATTCAATAATAATAGGAGTGAAAAATAAAAGATGAGCAATGTAAACAAACTATAACCTTCAAAAATTATATTAAATTATGATGTGTTGTGTCTATCACAGAAATGTTTTGTACTTGTGTGAAAGCCACTAATAATTTGGATTAAGCAATAAATACTTTACGTGTACATTTATATGCGTAGCGACGACAACATTGGCACATACAATTGTTTTATAAAAGCAGTATAATATAGAACAATTGAACATTTTATGAATTCCATTGTCATAGATAGGGATAGACTAATATGGATCCAGATACAAAACACAGGCTTCAGATAATCAAGTTTATTACGGACCCAAATTCACTGCTTATAGAAGTAATTTTCACAAAGTTCACTA
This sequence comes from Euproctis similis, assembly GCA_905147225.2. NCBI lineage: Eukaryota > Metazoa > Arthropoda > Insecta > Lepidoptera > Erebidae > Euproctis > Euproctis similis. The sequence goes on along the minus strand of LR990122.1, from coordinate 1,111,655 downwards.
TTTCAGCACAGTCTTATGTCTGAAGAACTTAATTAAATACGTATCACGTGTATGATCCTTATGGAACATTCGAGTGCCTTCATCGACGAGGACTTAATCCATCGCCTTTGAACTCGCTCACCATGCCTCAATACATTCTCCCTGAGTGATAGAGACTCATCTCCCGCTATTTAAAGACCTCTTGTTTGAACAGAGAGGCAGGCCGACTCCTGTTATATTGCAAGCACTCGCCGAATAATTACACATGTATGCACAACGTGCGGTGTGGAGGGGCGGTTAATGACGTCTGAGTGCGGGCTCATTTGTGAACACGACACGATTTTTATAAAAGTAACTATGCAGTGTGTATTCTATGCTATAGGTAGATATCATAATTTGTTGTATTCGTAAACTTATAAACTGTAAAGGTAAATATAAAATATTGTTGGCCCCCAGTGAATAATGATGGGATTTATCTTTACTCGTCACATTAATGTTTGGTTGGGATCGAATCTGCTGACGCTGGGTACTAGATAGTACTACCCATTGCAGCGTACTGCGCGATTCGTCAAACTTCGTTTTTCTTCTCATTAATTCTTCTACCATTGCACTGAATGTAGTACTAAAATTACAAAAGAAAATCTCTCTTGTTATAGTTATCAGCAACCAGTAGCATCAAATCAGTTAAGGAAATATATTATACCTCATAGATGTCTCTCACCGGGACATATTTGATATGTTTTGAACTGTTTCATTAAATTGACGTGGATTTGACCGCAACGCAATTGCGTTATAATAAAAGTGTTATGGAAACGCACACTTCCGGGCGATGGCCTCCATTTGGTTCGTCTGTGTGTTTTGTATGTATTGATTCGCTTCTCCTCGCCCTGATCGCTCCTGTTGCATATCTTATAACTGAAACATACATTGAGGCCGATCTAGGCCCATTACCTACCTACCCGACATTCTAAATTCACTTGAACTTCACTTCTAGCACAATATAAATTATTCATATACCTATAGGTGCCGGCTTACTTGGCGAGCTAGGTTTCGGATAAGTCAATAAGTCTTTTCCTATGTACTGATATTTATGATTATTGCTGCATCTCTTTGTGTAATAGCGTGATAAATTATATACAGCTTTGTTAATAATCTAATTAGTAGTTAAAATGAAATACTACCGAGCTTTTAGCACACACGTACTGAGTCAGTACAGTCACTCTTTTCTACTTATCTTCCTTCTGATTGATCCAAATTTCATAGTTTTTGGAAATTGTTTTCATAGCTTAGTGGTTTTGATTAGATACTTAGATTTCTGTTCGATAAGTTCCAGAGTCGGTACTGTGAATATTGGCTAATTATTTTTTATCGTTAGTAATAACGAGAGGCGGTTGGTATCAAATCAAATCTCTCTGTCGTAGGATACCCACGCAATAAAATTGTTTTAATAGTTTAATATTATAAAATACTTTAATGTGATAACCCTGTAGTTATTAAATAGATTGTCATAGTTTCATATCAAGGCATAAAGTTTTATGTGTTTGAAACGCGGTAGTAGGTAGGTAGTTAGGTACCTAGATGAATAATATTTACCCTAAATTTTGTTACCCGAAAAAAACGTATCCGATGTCCTTGGCACAGTAACCAGCAGGCTCTTTGCCAAATTCTTTATCGAGGTTCTTATGTTAAGGCGGTTAGAAATCTGACCTCAATATATATAACAAAATAAGGTTCGCTGTATTGTATTAAATGTGCCAGCCAACGTATTAATAGTAGATCCTTTGAAGGATGTTGATAGATAACTCTATTTGGATAAAGAGGGTAGAAGTGTCATTTCGTTAAACGTTCAAGGTTGAATGAGTAAAAAAATTGTTGTCATCAATCACTTTCCGTCACTGACAAGACAAGTGATTCTAAAATGACTCCTTGGGTAAAAAATCAAGATATTGGGAGGAGGAGAAACCTTGGTTAGACTGAAATTGGTAAACCAAGCCAGCCAGCTAAACCAAGTAGCTTTGAATATAAGGTTTTACGTAACCAAACGTTAAATTTACATATATTGTGGACCCGCTAACCATCATCTCTGTCACATCAGAAATAATGTATTGTAGGCGATTATATAAAATTCTCATACACAAACATTTATATGAACATAATAAATCGTCAGATTTTTATGATAATCTTCTTTACGCAGTAAAATAGACAGAGTAGAGTCCCGTTATATGTTTGCTCAAGTCCTCTAAATTACGCGACTCAATTTAATATGAAGGTTTTTGTATTCATTTATATATAAATACAATCGACTAATAGTATTTCTAAACGAAAAATATTGCAAATGTGAAAGCGTTGTTAATTTTTTTTAAGGCTATGTGATTTATTAGGCGCCATATTGTTCGTCTAGACTGTGGCTATCACCTTGTCTGTCGGCATACGTGCCAAGAATTCTTCCAATAAAGTCAAAAGTTGTTTACTTGATAGGATAGACTTTAAGAACCTTGACATATTATGTAACAATTTTGGTGAACCTGAGCAATGCATATAGGCTATGTCGGTGATTGAAATTTCGGCTGAGTAACTTTCCAATAATAAATGGTCTTTAAACGTCAGATTATGACAAAATAATATACTACTCGGGTATTTCGGTGATTTTTAGAAACCAGTAGACAAAATTGAGTTTCTTCAATATTGCGATAGTTTTATAGTTTTATTTATTTATTAATTTTAGCCACTGTTCAGCAACAGGGCTGCCAGCTATTTTTTTGTGAACCAATACTTCGAAAGACACGAAAAAGCGTCTCGTGTGACAGACGCATTTTCGTATTTTCAAAGTAGAAGTTTTTCGTGTTGAGTATTAAAGACCTGTAAGGAAATATATGATTTGCTTTGTTTTTCACTCTGAATTTCCATCATACAATATCTCACCACGAGTCTCACAAAGCCTGGCCTTTGTAACACCACAAATGCAATATGTGAAATGTCGACTGCAAAATTTTACGGCTCACGCCGTTTTAAGTAAAACTAAGCCAATTTACTTTGACGCCTGGAGTCGTTTTGCCTTTTGCTACCGGCAAGTCGGAGCGCATCGAGATACACGCCCCCCGTTATAACAAGCAATCCGTTCGCCCCTGGGGACACGTGTGTGGCGCTCACTATCCAGGTGGTGCCGTCTGGTCTGCCTCGGTGTCTGTATTAGTCTGATATTAATATAACAGACTTGGAACTTTAAACGATCAACTTTGTGTTTGTCCAATGATAAAGGGCAATGCCTTTCTTTGAGTGATGTTATTTTTCATGCCTGTATTGCAATTGCCAAAGTTATGTACTGGTCTACTTTTACTGTTAAATTTTTATCCCACATGGGCCTCTGTATAGAATTATTTTTGAAAGTAATCCTGGATAATTTGTTGAATAAAAAAAATCCCGATTATCAGACAGATTTTTATCATCATAATATTCTAATATTATCTACATCTTCCGCGATTACAGGCGTGAATGTGCAAAAAGCATTCAAATTCAGAACTCTTAGAAGATACACAAGACTAGACATGGTTAAAAAAGTTTATGAAAGAATAAAAGTGGTTGTTCCTTTAGTTAGTGATATTGATGTCAGGGATCTGAGCTAAGGAGGATTATAGGAGGCATTTTAGGGTAGAACGCTGAGCAGGTAGTGATTATCGATTACCGGGATACAGTCGGCTAGATGCCATTGTAAATGTCGCAAGCCCACACGAGCTCCGCCCCGGGGCTCCCCACTTTAAAGCCGTGCCGAGTAAGTCGTGCCGAGAATTTATAACCGACACGGAGCGTACGTGAATCTTTGTGAAATGTCACGTTTTCTCGCGAAATGTCAATGATTATGGGTCGTATTATACATTCCGACATCACAAACGGATCTACCCCAAATAGATTGTTAATTTTCTGAATCATGAGTGATATTTAAAGATATGAAAATATTTAATACATAAAACGAAGATTACTTACTCTATTTATACAAAAAAAAATTAAGAGTATATATGGACTAAAATAAACAATGAGATAGTGCTACTACGCAAATAAGCGTAACAATAAAATAATTGTCATAACAATCGCCTCTATTTACATCTTTGGATAGAGAAGCCGTGAAGAATAATTTATTAAAACTAACTGTAATAAATTTTAAACTTTAGTGCAAGATAAGCAATCTAGGTGAGGCAAGACGTAATACCCGAATACAAATTCTCATTGCCCTGGTGAATACTGCCGAGGTCGCTGCTTCACAAATAACCAAATAGGGCTTGCCTTATGTCACAACAGTGAGGGTCCCTTCAAAAACCAAGCAATCTGTCTTTGTAGCTAGTATACGTTAAGAGTAGAGAACCGCAGCACCAATGTTTTGTATTGTAACGACCGCAAGGAGTAAAATACAGAGGAGGTTGCAACATTCTGCAAACAAAAACTATATTGGGTTGACAGTTTCGGGTTTGTTTCATCATTAATTTGAAAGTATGTGTTTTTACTGTGCAGTGGGTTTGCGACCTACATTTTCCCAGCCGACCTTTATTAGGCACATTTAATTATAAATGTTAATACTCGGTGGATTTTTTTTCCTGGCTTTGGGTTTGCGGTTAGTATATAATTAAACAGAACTTCATCGCGGGGTAGACAGAATGAACAGAGCGCAATAAGAAAAGATTCGTAATTACTTACGCTTGAGTTTCACAACTCTTTCAGTTCTAATTAGTTTTCTGAAACATTTGTCTAGTAAATGCTTTATTTTGTATATTATTATATAATGCTATATAATTATTATGTTAGCATTTCAAACTTTAAATTAATAATTTATTTTATAGTTTTAATAAACACAAATACGTTGTGTAAGTTTTGCATTTATTTTATCCTGTTTGAACGACGCTTTGGTGCTTTCATTGGGAGGTTTTTGCCCATAGTCCCCACGCTGGGCAAACGGGTAGGAGACGGCAGGGGAAACCTTTTTTTAGATAGGGACGCTGCTGCCCGCCCCTATCAAGAACATTTAGGTTGACCAATATTTAGGAATGGTTATACCGCCATTCTTCGGTGTTGTGCTGTGTAAGCTTGTCAGCCATATGTTTTTCTTTCGCTCCCGGCTGACTGAGAGACTGAGTACTGAGTGGCAATGGGCTCATATCTGCCGAAGTACCGACGGTAGATGGAGTAAGAAGGTCATAGAGTGGAGACCGCGTCTTGGTAAACGTAGCGTAGGACGCCCACCAGCCCGATGGTCAGACGACCTTAGAAAGGCTGCTGGAAAAGACTGGATGCGGAAGGTAGAGAATCGGATGTTGTGACGCACATCGAGAGGCCTATGTCCAGCAGTGGACTGCAATAGGCTGATGATGATGATGAACGACGCTTGCCTACTCACTGTATCATAAAATTGTTTGTAGTTACAATCTATCGATATTTCTCCATGACTTACAATTAGTCAGGGAATTTTTATTATCGATGTGAAAACGTAATACAAGCTGTAAAAGTTTAATTTAACAGATTCGTCATTTATTAGTTTCAGTAGCATCTGTGAATACACCGTTACAATATAACTAAAGCTTGGTTTCTAATAATCAGAAGTGGGATATGAAATAAGTATGGTAGTCGAGGTCGAACTTTCTATGTTCTGGCAATAGCCAATAAAAATGTCCGAAGCGCTATTTACGACATTACAATGATCATGAAGAAGATAATCTTCGTAACATTACGTCCCTTTCTGGCATTTATTGGCTATTATCCAAATATAATTTGTGTATTTTGAATATATAAACCTTCTTAGAATACCTTATTTTAAATAGGATTTAGCCTTGACTATTTTATATTATTTGTGATCACGTTGCTATAGTAACCTGTAGTAGGCAGAAGGTGTGGTCAGCGGTAATTATAATTCTCAAGCCATAATATTTTTCTACATACATACATAACTTCACGCCAAATCCCTTGCGGGTTAGGCAGAGAAAACGGAGCCCCACAAGGCACGATTCCTACATACCTCACTCGCTTCGTTGACTTTCATAAGTCTTTTCATGCATGCGCGTCCATTTTTAAGGCTGCTAACATCACCTTTCTCCAGAACACGTTGTATTTGGTCATGGTATGTGTGTCTTGGCCGTCCTCGACTCCTACATCCATCCGCTTTTGCATTGTATATCTGTTTAGTCAATCTTGCATCATCCATCCTTTCCACATATCCGAACCATCGGAGCATGCCCTTCCTTACCTTTAAACCGACACTCTCTCTCAAACCGACTTCCTTCCTTATAAACTTATTTTCGGCGCGGTCAGCGAGGGTCACTCCGCAGATTTTGTGCAATGCCCTCATTTCGACCGCGTTTATCCTACTTTCATGCACACTCTGCCATACCCAGCTCTAGCTTCCATAAGTTAGCGTTAGAATCAGTATTGCATTGTGGATTGCTAGCTGGGCTTTTCTGCTAATATTTTTTGCGCCCAGGAATCTGCCCAACGCTCCATTTATGCTATTTCCTAACGCCACTCTTCTTTTCATACCCGCGATATACTTTCCATCCCTGCTAAAAGCGCATCCAAGATATACAATTTCATTTGCCATTTGCCTTTAATTCACCTGTTCCAGCACTGCATCGTCAACCATTATCCTTCTATCCGTTCTGGATACAAGGATACGGATAAGGTTTCTACTTCCAAAAATTGCCATAAACATTAACATATTGCCCATAAATGGAGCCCCGTTTTTTTAGTCATCGATATTTATGACGCGTAATGTACAGGAAGCTATTGATGTTAGTCAAGATTGGCCAGGAACCCTGAACCCAGAAGTTGGCATACTAAACCATTCAGACGGCGAGACTTATACGATTTATATTATTCTTATCAAATCTTTTTAATTTATTTATTATTACTTACTTACTTATTTATTTATCATTAATCATATTAAACAAGGAAGATCTTTACGAGGAAAATATCAAATTTTAATTGAAATATTTGGAACACAACCCTATCTTAAAGGGTTCGCAAACCTGGGTCCGGGATTAATGAACTTTAAGTTTCTGTTTGAAATTCAACATTTATAGAGTCCGGGTGATGCCATCAATTTATTTTCACTATGGGAGCCTATCCTACGTGGGAGGGCAATTGACCCATTATGTCATGATAGATAGGTAGTAATTTTAGAGATTTTACAGGGAGTAATTTTAGATAATACATAATGGGAATTGTAAGCTTCTCTCAAACATATTCTCAAAACCTCTTCTCACTCTTATCCTGAGATAGCTTAATATAAAGCAACAATAATAAGATCTCAACTGAGATATAACAATACATGTGATTACAGATGACAAAACATTATACGAAGCACAAATAACGCACAATCTCAATACAATACGCATAGTTTGTTTTTATAGGCCGCAGGGACAACCCTGCGGTTGCATAGGGCTGGCACACGCATTGTTGTTTTAGAGGGTGTGCAGTGTACGAGGGTCGACGACAAGGAAAACATTTTAAAAGTTGCCCTGGGCTGCGGTTACGTATGATTGATCGTCTTAGGTACAAATAAAATTGGTCAAGTGCGATATCAACACGAGGAGTTTTCTAATAAATTCTTGTTAAATGATCCTAGATTCGTTCAAACATAAGCCAGCGTACTAAGCAAAAACCTAATAGCCTAATAAAACAACGATAAGAAATCTCGGCTTACATATTCCAAATAATTATATATTAAAACGATATTATCTTACTTTAATTTTTTGTGCTGGGACTACAAATACGTACAAAAACTAAATTTCTGTTGTGACACGTGACCTGCTGGCTGGTAGGTTGCGGACCTGCAGATTCATCATCAAGGGGTCGGTCACCACACCTTTGTCTGGCATCATAAGCTGATTTGAGTAAAATTTTACGAAATAAACTCAAAAATAACTTCCAGACTAATGTTAGGAAACAACACAACATTCTATTTTAAGAAAATAAATAATAAAAAAAGTAAAAGTGTGTGTCCGCTCCGACGCACGACTGGAGTTTACTCCTCAAGAACGATTATAAAATAAAATAATAAATATTTACTGTCTACAAATATGAACACATTTCTTCGTAATAGAGAATGGCGTATCGCTATAAAGAGTGTTTCTATAAAGAGCTCAGGACATTGTATGGAGTGCCGACTCTTATTTATATGCTCTGTGACTATAAAGAGCTCAGGACATTGTATGGAGTGCCGACTCTTATTATTATATATTGTAAATCGATTCTTAAGGAGTAAACTCCAATAATAAATATATACTAATATATACTATGTACTAACATATTATATTAGAAACAAATAGTAATTAGTTAACAACGCCATCTGCTGGAATTAGTTAACAACGCCATCTGCTGGAATAGCTTTAGTGTTGTTGTCGTTAAAGCAAGTTAAGTGCTCACAATTTAAAATAATTCACATTCGCCAATAGATGTCAGGAATTCCAATAAAAAAGTAAGTTGATGTTTAAGTTAATTATCGATAAAACACGATAAAATGAAATTTTCTAAAAATGATTCCTAGCTAGATCGATTTATAGCCCCCGAAACCCCCTATATACTAAATTTCATGAAAATCGTTGGAGCCGATTCCGAGATTCACACACTTTTTATTAGGAGTACGATGTTGGCGATGCTACTGTGGCGCCCCTCGTTTCATTACCAAAGATCGAAAAATATTATTGATATTTCATTATTTTATTAGTATGTAATTCGTACTTAAATATAATTTTCAAAAAACACAATTTATAAAAACACAATTTATAAATAATATAATTTTTTTTTTTCTCCGCCTGCAATACGTACTTACGTATATGTATGTATGTAAAAAACAAACAAACAAACAAACCCGATCCTAGAAAATGTGTCGAAATTGGTAAAGAGGACGGTAATTAGACGATTATGCATACGGCCCTCGTGATGCATCGGTAAACCGCACTACCGATAACACAAGGTCGGGGCGGGTTCGATCCCTCGTCTGGGGGTGTTTTTTTCTACATGTTTTTACGGTATTTATTTACAAAAATAAATATTTACTGTCTACAAATATGAACACATTTCTTCGTAATAGAGAATGGCGTATCGCTATAAAGAGTGTTTCTATAAAGAGCTCAGGACATTGTATGGAGTGCCGACTCTTATTTATATGCTCTGTGACTATAAAGAGCTCAGGACATTGTATGGAGTGCCGACTCTTATTTATATGCTCTGTGACTATAAAGAGCTCAGGACATTGTATGGAGTGCCGACTCTTATTATTATATACTAGCAGACCGCGCGAACTTCGTACCGCCATATTTTATACATTTTCCACTCAAAAGATTATTGCCGCAATCATATTAATACCCCAAAGCTTTCATCATAAATGGACTATCTAACACTAATATTTATTTAAATTCAAGTTCTTGATACATACATAACTTCAGGCCAGATCCCTTGCGGGGTAGGCAGAGAGAACAAAGTGCCATAAGGCACGATTATTACACGTGTCACTCGCTTAGCTAGTATGTATTAGCGTACTGACAACCAAGACATTGATATTATTTACAACTTCAAAGAAAGCTTTATTAGCAATGCCACTTATGAACAATGAATATAGCAATGAACTTGTCCCAAGTTTTTGCTCAACCTTTAGTTTTTTTTAATACAACATAAACAATTTTTTTTTATATGGTCACTATTGTTGACTTCAACGAAAAAAACGGGCCACCATATGTTCAAACCAGGGTAGCTAACTCACAGTGAGTGTTTTTTTTTTATAAGTCAAATGATGTCAGTCTAGCGATTACGCTTATCGAAATAAATTTACTACATTTTAAAAGATATCACGATCTTAAAAATGTAAAGTTTATTACATATATCTAGAATGTATTATAAATCAGTCACATCAGTCACACCTTGTCAGTGGTAAAGTCAGGCAGTGTTCGCTGCATGTATGGGCCGGCTCGACCCGTGGAATACCACGACCTCTCAGATTATCGCTGAAAAGTGGCCTTAGCCGCGTTTCACTCGCTGAGAGAGGTGTTCGGAGGCCCAATCCCTTTTCCCCTCCCCTACCGAAACCCACTCCCGACCCCACCCATATCCCATTGTAAGCGCCGGCAACGCAACTGTAACACTGCATGTGGTGAGGTGGCCATGGGCGGCGTTTGTAACTATCATAAGCCTGCTCGTTTGCCCCTTATACAATAAAAATGTAACCTAATTCCTATCCTATCCTACTTCTAATATATAAACTTCTCGTGTCACAATTTTCCCACACTCCTTCGAAACGGCTTGACCGACTCATTAAATTTTGTATTCATATCGGGTAAGTCTGAGAATTTTCAACCCCCTACGATCAACCCCTATTTTTTAAATTTAATTTTTTGGCAAGACAACGTTTGCCGGGTCAGCTAGTAATATATAAATGTGAATGTAAGTTTGTTTGCGTGCTTTCACGCGATAACTACTCAATCGATCATCATGAAACTTTGTACACATATTCTTTAAAGTAATTTACATATTTTTGAACCCGAAGGAAAAACTTATAAAATAGTCTACAACAATATCCTACATTTTATATTTATACTTTTATACTAATATACTTATACTAATATTATAAATGCGAATGTAAGTTTGTTTGTTACGCTTTCACGCAAAAACTACTGAACCGATCATCATGAAACTTTGTACATATACTCTTGAAGGTATTAGAAGTAACATAGGGTACTTTATATTAAAAAAAATTAAAAAAAATTACGAAAGATAAAACAATTGTTTGTCAAAAAATCGTCAAATTTAGCTACTTCAGTAATGAAGTTTTACAGTATTCGTAAATTAGATAACATAACGTAACTTCACACCTTTTTCTATCCGAAGGTGTAGGCAGCGGCTGTTATGCCTCGCGAGGGACGGTATTACAGTATTCAGGGTTGATACTTATACTTATACTTATACTTAACTTTACTTATACTTATTACTTATCATACTTCATATCATACTAATATTATAAATGCGAATGTAAGTTTGTTTGTTACGCTTTCACGGGATAACTACTCAACAGATCATCATGAATCTTTGTACATATATTCTTGGGGGTATTAGAAGTAATAAAGGATACTTTCTTTTTTCTCTCTTTAATTAACATATATTTGCACCCTAAGGAGAAACTTATAATATAGTCTACAAAAATATCCTACATTAATACTCTGCATTTATATTATATAAAATTGTTAAAGTCCAAAAATATTTATTTTTGTTACAGAGAAATATATTTTACCGTTTGTTGTTGCATTTTAATAAAGCATATTGTGAGATTTTTAAACGTCATACCTAATGTTGTAATTTTGAAAATTGATAATCCCAGCTAAGTAAGAAAATAGAGTTATTATATTGATTCAATTCTATGGTAATGATTTTGATACTTATTTATTGGCTTCAATGCGAGCGAAGCCGCGGGTAAAAGCTAGTACTCTTATAAAATTGTTACAGTCCAAAATTATTTATTTTTGTTACAGAGAAATATATTTTACCTTAAAAAATGTTGTTAGTTTTTTAAACGTCATTGTAAGTAGTAATTTTAAAACCTAATAATTCCAGCCAAGCAATAAAACAGAGTTATCATATTGGTTAACTTCTATAGTAATGATCTTTGATATCTATTTAATGGATTTAATGCGAGCGAAGCCGCAGGTAAAAGCTAGTAACTTTTATAAATAAAAATACCACAAAATACTATTAAATACTACAAATTTTAAACATAACATAACTTCACGCCTTTTGTTACCCGAAGGTGTAGCCAGCGGCTGTTAAGCCTCGTCTCGCCGTTATGTTTCGTCCCAAATGGAATAGGTGGCGATCCTATTGCCATACCGGGCACAAAGTTTGTCAGTCATCGATATTTATCACACATAACTTCCGAAAACAATTTCGAAAAGTCATTGGTGTGAGCCAGTGTCTGGAATCGAACCCCGGACCTCTGGATCAGAGGCCGTGCGCTCGCCGACTGCGCCACCGAGACTTTTTTAAATTTTAAATTCTGATTAAAGTATTGAGCGATATGATGACAAAGAGTGAAACAACAACGAAACATAACTTCACGCCTTTTCTACTCGAAGGTGTAGGCAGCGGCTGTTAAACCTCGTTTCGCCACTATGTATTCATCCCAAATGGAATAGGTGGCGAACTTACTGCCATACCAGGCACAAAGTTTATAGTCATCGATATCTAAATACACATAACTTCAGCAAACAATTTCAAAAAGTCATTGCTGTGAGCCAGAACTCGAACCCGCGACTACTTTATACAGAAGTGGGGTTCTCGACATCTGGACCACCGGTACCTTTTAGCAACAAACAAACGTAAAAAAATCTACCTGCTAGCTGTCGCGGTCCGAGCTGTCCGAGTCGGATACATCATCAGTGTAACTAATTATTTCCCTATGAAATGAATTCTTACATTTTGTATTTTGCGATATCTTTGGAATTAAATGTCCGAATTGAATTATTCAAACAGTTCTAGAAAGGTGTTGAATCTGTCTTTTTATTGAAGTAATTTATTTTCAGGAAAGTTAAATTCAAGGTACAAAATAAAGCATTTTTATAACGACATCAATTTAATTATTTTAAAAAACTCAAACAAATTGTTCAAACAACACTTATTGTGAGATAACTACAATAGTTAGACATATGCCATCGCGGACTTTTTTATAGACAAATTTATGTTCTGTAAAAGTGTAGTACATTGTTTTATTCTAGAATCAATAGTTTTCGCAGCGTTCACGATGTAAGAATTATTTTCGAGTCATTTTCTTACACCTTGGGTTACATTATTGGACTTATAGTAAGGATCCCTAATTGATTTGAAAATATAATATAGCCTAAAGCCTTCCTCGATAAATGGACTATATACCACTGAAAGAATTTTTAAAATCGGACTGGTGGTTTCTGAGATTAGCGCGATTCTGTGACTATAAAGAGCTCAGGACATTGTATGGAGTGCCGACTCTTATTTATATGCTCTGTGACTGCATAACGCATTTCGTGTGACAGTCACGTGACTAGTACGATTTTGGTCCCCATAATTTTCATACCCCGGGCCTATATATGTAAATCGATTCTTAAGGAGTAAACTCCAAAAAATTCTTAATTTTCTTTCAGGTAATAATTGCCGAGAGGAGGACATTGAATTGGTAAGTTCACACAACCCTTTCTAAGTTCTTTTTAGTTACTCATTTGAAGATATTAAAACAAAGGCTTTATAAATATTTACTAACTAAAAATACACAAAATTTGGATATAATAAATACACACTATAATAAATACATACACAATCACCTGTATGAAGCCTAAATGATATTACAGACCCTAAGCGACCATTCCTTCTACACTACACGACATCCTATTAATATAGAATTGCATCATTCCATGGCGATCCGTTGAGGAGATTAAGCGCAGAAGTGTAACAAACGAAGACATTCCCTTCACTACATAGTATAACACAACACAGCTTTCTCTGTCTCTATATCCCTTTGTATGCTTAAATCTTTAATACTACACTACGGATTTTGATGCGGTTTTTTAATGGAAAGGGACGGGGATAGCGGGTGTCAACAGGGTGGTTCATATGTATAATTCATGTATAATGTAGTAAAAAAAGAAATTATTAATCCAAAATATATTTATTTATAACTTTTGATGCGGAACAAAGTTCGCCGGATCAATTAGTTTATGATACTAGTGTTAGTCAAGTATTGTTTTCGAAATTATAAGGAAATAAAGAAACAAAATTTGCAAACATTTGTTCTACAAAGAAAAAGAGAACAGCCAGCCAGCACAAGTTTTAACTTGTCGTAAAGTCTGTACGTTTTGTAACAATCTCCGAACTTGTCCCGCGACACTTGGAGCGTCGAATTTATTTTGCTCTCGAGATTATATATTAAGAAAAGTTTCAGGTTTTAATAAATTATCATCACGCAATCCAAGAGGGTCGTTTGGAGATAGGAATAGATTAAAAAACCTTAATTATACAGGTGTGAACGAGCCAATTATGGAACAGTGGACTTGCTTAGAAAATTCTCGGCTTGTTTACTTTCTTATTAATTGAATACTATTAAACTGATCATAAACTATGTATTATTCCATTTGAGACGTAACATAACGGCGAGACGAGGCTTAACAGCCGCTGCCTACGCCTTAGGGTAACAAAAGGCGTGAAGTTATGTTATGTTATAAATGTAACCTACACTAAGTAAGTTGCATTTATATTTGTTAAGGATATCAAAGCGCCCGAACATAGGATAAAATAAGCTTGTTTGTTTATAAATAATTTATCTGTAATTGTGATTAATCTCTGAAACTGCTTTAAAGCGAATGCTCTGCTTACGTCGGCAGGCTCGATCGCTGAAATACCACGACCTCTCGGGATATCGACGTAAAGTGGTTTATACCGCGTTTCTTTCTTTTGCACTCTATTTCTACGAAAAAAGGTATTTGTGGCTGAACAGAAGTGTTCATTTGTTTTGATAAGGTATATTAAATTCATTGTCTACGTACGTATACTCAAAAAATGCTCGAAAGTTTAGGCGGTTCGCGTATGATTTTTTTTTTTATGGGATAGGAGGGCAAACGATCAGGCGTATCACCTGATGGTAAGCAACCAACGCCGCCCATGGACACCAGCAACACATATAGTGTTACTGTTGCGTTGCCGACCTTTAAGGGATAGGGGAGGGGAAAGGATGGGGAAGGGGGGATGGGCCTCCTGCCTCTCTCACCGAACGAAACGCGGCATGAGCCACTTTACGTCGATCTTCTGAGAGGTCGTGGTATTTCACCGGTCGAGCCGGCCCATTCATGCAGCGAACTGCTTGGCTCTACCACTGTTGCCACAGATTGTGAAGGCTGAAATCCTTTCTCATTAAAATTACAATCTTAGACAACAACTGTCTATACAATAGATTTGTAACTATATATTTCTTGTAATAATAGTGACTCTATGTGTCGGCATCCATGTCACTAAAATGTGCGTTTATTAAAATTGTACACAATGTACACGTCTCGTAAAACATGGCCGTTAATTCAGCGCCTGTCTTTATTGCCTTATGAATATTTCTTGTTATATCCATCCTACCTACCCGACCTTTGATGTCGAAACTCATCATCGCTCGCTTCATAAATAAAACATACGGGGGCGTGTTTGTCTCTTTCGTTTGTATGTAAATAATTTTGTTATTTTACACCTGCCTTTATGTTCGACAGTTTCAAATTATATCAATTAACAAAGTTTTTCCAGCGTATGTCATTAAAATACGTCTTTTGTGTTTGACAACAGTAAAGTGTATTTTGCAAAATAAAAGAAATAGAAATTATTCTTTGAGTATTCAAGAGGAAGCAATACATGACTGCAATGACTGAAAACATGAGAGAAAATCGTGAATATATCGTGACAAGAAATGATGCGCATGTTGCGAAAAGAATTCTAAATCTGAACGTGGAAAGAGGAGAAAGAAAGGGCCCAAAAATATGCATCGTTTGCGTGGTAGATGATGTGATTAAGAAAGGTATTGGTGGGAAGGAAGCGAAAGATGTGCATGTACAGAAAGATAATACCTGTTGCGCCACATATGATGGGAAAATTCAGAAGGATGATAAATTAAATGAAAATTTAACAGATTGAAAGGTTCAAATCAGTGTCGATAGATGGATATTTACAGAAAATAAGTGAATTATTTCGAATCTCTGACTGCACTGAATTCCGGAGGTTAGTGCCGCTGTGCTACAATTATGGTCCGCATTTATACGCATACTTGGAGGCATGTACGTATACCTCCAACAGTACAAAATTTCGAATTGATCGACTGGGCAGTATGATTATTGAACATGTCGCTGTTGTGATACACATTTAATGAAAACGTTGTCCACGACTCCCTGGGGTCCCTGGGGAAATTTTCTTGTTTATTTTTGAGGTTTTAGATTATTATTTGATACAACTCACTTCAACATGTTGACGCCCACATTCAGTTAATATGTGTTTTCAAAATGTACTGGGGAAATCTTTATATTATTTACATAACATAACTTCACTCACGCCTTTGTTACCTGAAGGCAGCGGCTGTTAAGCCTCCTCTCGCCGTTATGTTTATGTCCCAAATGGAATAGGTGGCGAACCTATTGCCATACCGGGCACAAAGTTTTCAGTCATCGATATATTATTTAAGATGTGAAATAAAATAACATCTATATGGTACTAAGTGATTTAGTCGTTATAAATTATAAAAAAATACCAGCAATTTTTGTAAATATAATGTAAATGTGTTACGTTCAAAGTATGTACATTGTATCTATCGTACATAATTTAAACTTTCCCGATTAAATGCGATCATACGATTTCAACCAATATACCTACGTGAAGTTACCTCCCTTCATTGGAGTTGAGAGAAACTCTGTGCCGAAATAACTTTGTTTTAAAATTTGGAGTATATCAATTAATTTAATTATTATAGAGCCAAATAGAACGTGTTCTGGAGGAAGGTGATGTTAGGAGCCTCAAAAATCGACGTGCGTGCATGAAAAGAGTTATGAAAGTCAACGAAGCGAGTGAGGCGTGTAAGAATCGTGCCTTATGGCGCTCCGTGCTCTTTGTCTACCCCGCAAGGGATTTTGCGTGAAGCTATGTTATGTTGTGTTGTGTGTTATAACTAACGAGAAGCCGGATTCAAACTCACGCTTCCTCGATTTAGAAGCGGAATGCTACAGTGGGTTCAGAGGACAATCATTTGATGTTTAAACATGTTGTTTTTGCTAAAGCAATTACACTCCAACATCTGTCAACCTGATATTCAGATGTTAGTACACTATAATATAATTTGACACAGTCAGGAACTAACTGCCCCGAGTGCGCCTGAATTATGCAAGCACCGGACATCAGTTACGCGATTCTCGTTTTGTGGCCGACACGGAAACGTACTCTACCCCGGACTGTAATAAATACAATCCCAGCTACCAAATAATGGGACACTCTGATATTGCTGACGGCAATGATATTATGCTGTATTTTAATGTAATATGTATGGACGATAAAATATGATTTCAAAGAATGTAATTAAAGTTGGACTTGTGCACCTAGGGCTGGAACTAACTACAAGGTAAAAAGTACTGTTTATTATTAGTTTTCACGAGCCTCGTGGTGCATTGGTGAAGCTACCGACTGCAGAATCGAGGTTGGCGGGTTCGATTCCTACCCGAGTACAAATATTTATGTCTAGCATGAATGTTTGTATGGCATCTGGGTGTTTTTCTATGTATTACCTTCATGTATTACAGTCAGAAACCCTGGCTAGCAGTAAATGTTATTACTGCTAGCTAACTTATATTATGATATATATCTATAAATGATAGTATGTGCGTTGCCTTAATGTATTGCAATAAAATTTTTCGCCACCACCAAATTCGGGACAAATAATCACTCCATATTTCAGTAAACAATTCTGAAAGTCCTCTGTATAGAGCCAGAATTCAAATCCCAGGCCTATGATTTAGAAATAGTTTGCACAACCTCCAGGCCATCGCGAGAGTTACATATTTTTATCAGAATTACTTTGGAATGCCATGCGTCATTCTTAACTTACAGTCCCAACATTGAACATTTTGAAGTCTGGCATTGTCACAAAGGCATACGAAGGACTTTGAAAACGAATTCCTCAAATTTGTTTACTGTTTAGACTTAAATAGGAAGACGAAGGAGCCCCAAATTCATACACAGTAACATAATGGTAAGCCTCGTCTCACCGTTATGTTTACGTCCCAAATGTAGTAGGTGGCGAACCTATTGCCATACCGGCCACAAAGTTCTCAGTCATCTATATTTATCACACTTAACTTCCGAAAACAATTTCGAGAAGTCATTGGTGTGAGCCAGTGTTAGCATTCGAACTCGGACCTCTGGATCAGAAGCTGTGTGTTCGACCACTGGACCACCGAGAGTACATTGTGTAAATTGTTCAGTCATGTTCGCACTATCGCACTCAAATTCCGACTGTGATTGCTGTGTGTCTCGATTGGAACCTGAGACCTTCTTAATAGAAATAATACTACATGGGAAACTTAGTATCGATTATTTATTTGGTACCTTATTTTCATCAATTTTGTATCAGAATAAAGGATCTTGAAATTATCGTTAATGGAAAGCTAGTCCTCTTAAAATTAACCCCATAAGCTATGGCTTTAAAATACCCCAATAAATTTTGAAATACGTCACAAACGGCTACGAGGAGGGTAGTTGAGAAAATCCCGCAAAGCGTCGGGCGTCATAAAAACTAATTTTATATACGACAGGGTCGCATAAACGAATCATACGCCATGAGCGGGGATATGGAGCCTGATGAGGTACGACCGCCGGCTGTGTTGCCAGGGGCTAAACGAAAATATCGGAGAGGTTTATGAATTGATTTTTTAGCAAAGGAGAAGCGACAATTGGGTATGGCAGAATGTGCATGTAAGCAGTATAAACGCGATCGAAATGAGGTAACTTTGCAAAATGTTCAGAGTGACACTCGCCGACCACATCGGAAACCGGTCGATAACGTGATGGGGTAAAACTAAGGAAGGGCATGGTCGGTTGGCTCGGACATGTTGAAAAAATGGTTGAGGCAACTTTTACTAAGCAGTAATTAATTTTTATTTGCTGACAATTTTCTTACATCTGTAACATTATTTCATTATTATTAAAATTTTAATTTTTATATGGAATCATTTCATTGTTAAATAAATATTAAGATAACTGCACGGAAATATTTACACGCCTTACTTGGCAATTTTTGAAGATACATACTTAGAACATACCGTCACCATATTGTAAATACCCAGGATTATGTGAATAGATGATTGATACATAGAAGGTGATGTTAGGAGCCTCAAATACAGACGAGCGTGTATGAGATGAGTTATAAAAATGAAAGAAGCGAGTAAAGTGTGTAAGAATCGTGCTTTATGACGCTCTGTTCTATCTGCCTTCCCCGCAACGGACTTGGCATGAAGTTATGTGTGTTTTTTTTTTTTTTTTTAACAATATTTATTTCCAATCAGACCACTACTTCCCGCGCTTATGCACGGTTATGGTCCTTTAAATCGTTTAAAAACAAAATCTTTCACAAACTATAATAAGAAAATTAATTTTAATTTCATGAGTAAAACGCGTTTAAAGTAAGAGACAGATAAATTTAAATGTTACAGCTGTGCTGCACTACCTGGATTTAGCTGGACGTGTCTCCTGCTCACTACAGGTTGCTCACTACGGTATGCTATGTGCACCTGCTTCTGGAATATTTTTATTAGTATGCAGCAATTGCAGGTGTCTCTGCCGGGAGTAAAATGATTTTGCAGCTCTTACGTTAAACAACAATGTTAACTAAATTGATATAAGCCGGTGTATTATATTTATTATCTGCATTGAGTAAACAAATTATATCTATTAAAGAAATTTCATATATTTAAATTAAATGTTAGGAACTTAAACAGTTTCTCTGAGTCTTTTGCTCGGTATAGGCAGAATGATATGGGGTAGCGTGGAACTCAGCTTTATTATACACCGTGAATTTATAGTCGTTTTGGAAACGAAACAGGTGAATTTGGAATAACTCATAGAACTATTAAGAATGGATAAATTAATTGTAATACTTAATATTAAAAAGTTTTAATTTTAATAAATATTTTCACTCGTTCGAGTTAGGAAATAGTAACGCATCGCCATTTTATTCAAACACATTGTGAATGAAGCACGCCATAAGAAAGGACAACGCACCGCAGCTCAGCTGATACCTACCTACCTACCTACGGCGGCGCGACAGAACGAGCGAGCGAGTACTTACCTATCGTATTTCAAAGTTATTATTTAAAATAAAATACATAAAGTAGGTTCAAGTTTTAAGTAGAAATATTTAAATGTGATGTATGATAGAAATATTTAAAAAAGGAATTAATTCAATACACTAGTCCCTCAGCACAGAATAATCAACTTTTAAAATAGGAAAAAAAACATAGCATCACGCCTGTATTCCTGAAAGAGTAGGTAGAGGTGTATTACACACCCACGGTTTCAATCAACTTTTACATACCTCTAACAGTTTGTTTACATTTCTCTGTATCGAAGCAACTGCTCGAAATGGAGTCCCCCGCGTTCAATACACAAACGTGCACGTTTTACACTGTTGTCTTTTAGTTTTCTCAATGTATTTCTATTGCTTTTAACTTTATCAAATGCGTCCACTATCGCTCTGCGTAACTCATCACGGCTTTCGTGTTCACGTGTGTAAACGAGTCTCTTTATTTCCGACCACAAGAAAAAATCCAGGGGTGTTAAGTCCGGGCTTCTCGGTGGCCAAGTCACAGGCCCGCCCCGGCCTATCCACCGATCACTAAACTGATTATTTAAGTATGTACGCACTGCACTTGCGTAATGAGCCGGACAGCCGTCGTGTTGGTAGTACATACCTCTTGTGTACGCTAACGGCACATCCTCTAGTAACTCAGATATGACTGTTTGTAACATCTCTAAGTACGAGTTGCCGGTTAGATGACCTTCGATAAAAATAGGCCCTATTAATTGGTCGTTAATAATACCGGCCCAAACATTTACACTGAAACGAACCTGATGGTGGTCTTCTCGGATCAAAAGGGGGTTAATAAGAGCCCAGTAATGTTCATTATGCACATTGTACAGTCCCACTCGAGTAAACAGTGATTCATCCGTCCACAGTATGTTGGCGTTTGTATTATTTAAAAACCACTGACAAAAGGCGATTCTTGCTGGTGCATCACTGTTGTTAATTACGTGAGCCTTACGGAAATGGTACGGGTGTAGTCCGTGAGTATTTAATATTTTCCATACAAAATATTGGCTAACATCAAATTCTCGTGCCGCCATTCTCGTGCTTCGCCGCGGATCGCGCTCGAAGTACTCCAGAATATCTTCTTCAATCTCCGGCGAATAATTTAAACTTCCTCGGCCTTGCGCATGAGTCGGCGCACGGAATTGTCCATGGTCGAGAAGGCGCTGGGTTACAGCTAAGATGGTGGGCGTAGAGGGAACTTGAGGACTTTCAATTCCTCGCAGCCGTAGCGCATCCAAGTGCTCTGGCTGGGAATACAAACGCCGGGCCTCTTCTAGATTGTAGTTGGCAATAGCATACAGCTGTACCATTGCCAAGTACTCCACATTTGAGTATTCGTACTGACGACTCATTTTCGCGCGGAACGTAAACAATACAAGCGTGTCAACACGGGATTGTCACACAGTACTAAAGAGAAGGAAGAAAGGACGCCTGTTGTGCGGAAGTGCGGGGATGCGCAAGAGTGGTGGTAGGTGCGTGATTGGCTGGCGGCGCCGACAGCGGTGTCGGTGTCTTTAATGGTGAATTTGATTTTGTGTGAAAAATTGTGAATGACATCGATAGTAAAATACATAGTATTTGATTTACGTGAGATTGAGTAGCGTTACTACCGTTTCTCACTTTTTCACTATAAGAGATATGAATCTCGATGTTGATAAAATAAAGTATTTTTATTTTATGAAATTAACGTTATATATAGCTTCTCTTATTGATATATAATTCAAATTTTTCGTTTCCAAAACGACCTTAAATTCACGGTGTATAATAGTTAATATATTTTTTTTTAATTTACACAACACCTTGAACTATTATAAAGCAATCGATATCTTTTTACGTCCAATTGAATTATTAATGACCAATATTTAATGGTGTGTATTTATTTTAGTGTTCTGGCAACATTATCGAGACAAATGGTCCGCGCGGATTCTGGCGGGAATTTTCAAAAGAAGCAGTCGTATTTTTATTTGTAATTCGGAAAAAGTTATAAAACTCCAATAAACAATAGTAATTTTTATATAAAACATGGACGGGGACGAAGACCCTGGCCCAACAGGGGTCGGGCCACCTCCAGGTAAAAGAAAATTTTCTAAAACAAATCTTCCACAAGACAATGATGTTGGGAGCAATGATCCCTACAAGCCATTCATTAAAGAGGGATATAAAAGAATTTATCCTGAAAATACAAACACCCAAGTGTTTCAAGTGTTTGTAGAAAACGCCAATGCAAAAGAGAAAATAGGGAACAAAAGCCCTATTTACTTGAATCACATTTTCTCAGTAGACATCAAAGGAATTCAAAAAATGCATAGGGTCAACGCTACAAAGATAGCAATAATTTTCAAGCAATATAACTACGCTAACAATTTCTTACTAAACACCAATTTTCTAGAAAAATATAATTTGAAAGCTTATATTCCTGCTAAGGAAATAGAAAAAATAGGTATAATAAGACACGTCCCCACAAATATATCAAATACAGAGCTGTACAGCAAGTTGTCATCAAAGTTTGATATTATATCTATAAGAAGATTCACAAAGAAAGTTGGACTAGAGAGGGTACCCCTACAGACGGTTAGTATCACCTTCCTATCCAACACTTTGCCAGAATCAGTACAATATGATTTATTTTCATACAGGGTCTTTGAATACATACCACCTCTATTACAATGCTTTAAGTGCTTTAAATTTAACCATTCAGCCAAGATATGTAATGGAACACAAAAATGCTCTATTTGTTCAGGAGATCACTTATATAAAGATTGTCAGAATACTAGTGCAATAAATTGTATAAATTGTGGTGGTTCTCACCTTGCTATCTCACGTTCATGTCCTATTAAGATTAAGAAGATTACTGAAAAGAGGAATAAAATTACTTATGTTGATGTAACTAAATCAGTAATTAGTGAAAAGGAATTTCCACATTTAATACCTAGAAAAGACACAAATTCATATAAAAATATATCCAACGTTAATAATAATTTAAATATAGTCAATAAGTCACAGACCAAGCCATCTGTGGATAAATCTGTCACTACAATTATCCAAGATAAAAAAATAGATTTAGAACAAATAGCTAATAATGAAATTATATTAAATGCCATAGTAAAATCTTTAGTTCATCTAGCTAACTCTGGCAATGAAGCCATAACTATGAATAAAATAAAAGAAGTTTTCCTTTCTAAATTATTTTAATATGGATAATAACAACAATCACAATAGTTTTGCCATTAAGCCCTATTTAACAATAGCTCAGTTTAACATTCAGAGTGTCAACAACAAAAAACCCTTACTAATTAACTTTCTATATGATCAAGATATAGATATATGTTTAATAAATGAAACCTGGCTAAAAGAAGGAAGTAGTTTTAGTGTTCCAGGATTTGATATCATAGCACAACATGGCCCTAATGGTCATGGTGGAGTAGCAATTATAGTTAAAAATACAATTAAGTATGAGACATGTAACACTCCTTACTATGAAAACTTACAAACTAGCGCAATTACTATTAAAACTGATGCAGGTAACTTATCTATACTATGTGCCTACAGCCCTCCTAGGGGCAGATTTAAATTTAGAAAATTAAAACAAATTATTGATCATTTGCCCCTTCCAATTATGGTCTTAGGTGACTTAAATGCACATCATGTGGCATTTGGGTGTAGATCCACAAACGCTAGAGGTAATGATGTATATAACCTTTTAGATGAATGTGATCTATGTATCTTAAATTCAGGAACAACTACCACCTTAGGTTCAATTAGTCACAATCCTTCTGCAATAGATGTATCATGTGTAAGTCCAACAATAGCACCCTTGTGCACATGGCATGTTCATGATGATAACATGGGCAGTTATCATTTTCCAATAATAATTAACATTCAATGTGCTATAGAGAAATATATTCAAGGCCCTCCTTCAGAACGATTCATTTACAGCCAGGCAAACTGGACCAAATACCAATCTGAAAGTGAAAAGGCATTTATTAATATGAATTTTAAAACAGATCATCCTATTCATTTATACAACACTTTTTGCAATATTCTAAATAAACTCAAAGTAGATTGTATACCTAAAAAAATTAATTCAACATCTTATAAAATTAAAAAACCTGTTCCTTGGTGGGATGAAGAATGCTTAATAGCAGTTAATAATAGTAAAAGAGCACTAAAAAATTACAGGGTCTTTCCCACAATTGAAAATTATATTCAGTACAAGAAAATTGATGCAATTAAAAAGAAACAAATTTTTGAGAAAAAAAGATTAAGTTGGCAATTATTATGTAAATCATTTAATAGATACACACCTGTTAGCAGGATCTGGAACTACATTCGTAGATTTAAGAGAGCAGGATCGCAAAAAGTTCCGAAAAATGATGAGTGGATACCTTCATTCTTCGATAAATATGCACCAATCACTCCAGCTGAAAAAAATTTAGATGAGAAAGAATTAAATCGACTGTTTCAAATACCAGGAAACACTAATAGCTACTTCCTATCTGCCCCTTTTACTATGCAAGAATTTAAAATAGCACTAAAATCAAGAAAAGATTCAACCCCAGGGCTTGATGACATACCTTACAAATTAATTTCCAACCTACACCCCACGGCTCAAACTACTCTTCTAAATATTTTCAATATATTATGGTCAACTGATAATATTCCAGAAAGTTGGAAAACACAATGTGTTATCCCAATTCTTAAACCTGATAAACCAACAAATGATAGTAGTTCATATAGGCCAATATCACTCTCATCATGTGTAGGAAAAATATTTGAATGCATGCTAAAATTCAGATTAGAATACTTTTGTGAGAAATACAACATATTATCCATTCAACAATTTGGTTTCCGAAGAGGCAAAAGTGCCTCTGAAAGCTTTACGTCCCTTATTGCAGATATCAAAAATTCTTACCATGGCCATTCAAATACTGCATGCGCCTTCCTTGATGTGAGTGGTGCTTTTGACAATGTAAACCCTTCTATATTAATTGAAATACTCAGCGATCTTGGTGTACCAGGAAAAATCTGCAAATGGATATTTAACTTCTTATTTAAAAGAACAATGTTTATTAAATTTAATAACATACTTCATGGACCTAGACTAGTATATAAAGGGACAATGCAGGGAGCAACAATCTCCCCTTTACTGTATAATTTGTACACTTCACAAATTAACAAGTATATAACAGACCCATCTGTTAAGTATTTATTATTTGCGGATGATATTGTTGTATACACTGTGAATAAAGATGTTAACATTGCTGTACAAACCCTAAATAATGGTCTCAAACAAATACACAAATTCTATGATTATCTGAAACTAAACATAAATGTAAGTAAAAGTGGATCCATGATATTTAGCAAAAGAACAATACCATCTATAGAGAAAGACCCAATATTATTTAATAATACTCCACTAAGTTGGCTAAGTGAAAAAAAATTTTTAGGGATATGGCTAGACACAAAATTGAAATTTGAGACCCATATTAATTACATAATTAAAAGTGCTTCTAAAGGACTGAATATATTACGTTCTTTAACACGAGTACATTGGGGATCTGATCCCAAAATACTATCAATGTTATATAAAAGTATTGTTAGAAGTCATTTTGATTATAGCTCATTAGCATATATGAATGCAAATTTAAGTCAACTAAAAAAATTAGACATTATTCAAAATAAAGCACTTAGAATTATAACAGGGGCCATGTGTTCCACACCAATTCATGTAATGGAAGCAGAAACTGGTATAATGCCTCTAAAATTTAGACGTGTACAAATTGCCAACAATTTTAGTCTTAAGCTAATAGCTCTACAAAATGAATTTGTCATGAATAACATCTTGCCCACTCGGGATCTTCCACGCGATTTAATATGTGATATTAATATTACATCCCAGTTGCTGTTCGGGCAAGTCCCTGAACTATTATCCATAATGCTAAATATGGAAAATTTATGTAAAAATATCTATATATCCAAGTTAACTTTGTATACTTTAGATTTTAATGTTATAATTAACAACTTGTCAATAGACACAAATAAGGTTATGAATAAATATGAATATCTCAATTTTGTAAATACCCAATGTAATACCTATATACTATATACTGATGGATCTAAAGCCATTAATAAAGTAACTTCAGCATTTTATGATCCACAAATAAAAGAAACAAAATGTTTCAAAATAGACACTACATGTAGTATATTCACAGCAGAATGTTATGCAATTTATAAAGCCTTATTGTATATAGAAACTGTAAATCACTCAAAATTTTTAATTGTTACTGATAGTCTAAGTGTTTTGTTAGCATTAGAGAGTCCTAATATTAGGTTTAATTTAAATTATATTCTATTTAATATTAAGCTAGTTGTATATAATTTAAATAGACAAGGCAAAGTTGTTGGCTTTAAATGGGTACCCTCTCACAGTGGTATTACAGGAAATGAAATAGCAGACAGAGCGACTAGAGGAGCTTTTGAAGATCACACCAACATAGTTAAGGTTCCCTACACCGATTACCATATAAATATCTCTGGTGAGCTAAGATTACTTTGGCACAATTACTGGTCTCGTGTTAGCGCACAGAAAGGAAAATGGTATTCAAAACTTCAAGAATCCCCGCCGCCTAAACCTTGGTACAATAAAACTCAAGATTCACAAATAGACCACAGAAATTTCACATCCACCATAAATAGACTCAGATTTGGACACTGCAGAATACCAGCACATCTAGCGAAACTCAAAATAATACCACAATCCGAAGGAATATGCAATACTTGTAACGAAATCAATGACATAGACCATGTCATTATGAAATGCCAAAAATTTAAACTCCAACGGTTAATTTTAGTATCCAATTTAGAATCATTATTAGGCAATAGTGTAAACATTCCCAATAATGTACAACAAATTTTATCAAACATTTTATTTTATAAGCCCATATATAAATTTATTGCAAATACTATTGGAAAAATTTAATATTTAAGATTATTACTTAGGTTTAATAATATTTCATTTGTATTATAATTAAGATAGGCTTAAGGACTTGTATCCACTGCCGTAAAATAAATTTAAAAAAAAAAAAATGGTCCGCTCGTTATTGTCTATAAATGTCCAATGTATTATTCAACTTGTTTGTTATATACAAGATATTGTCTGAACGATGTTTCATTTTTAATATGCATAATAAATTAACATATTATCCTATATAGTCTCGGTGGTCCAGTGGTCGAGCACCCCGCTTCTGAATCCAGAGGTCACGGGTTCGAATCCTCACATTGGCATTGGCTGGCCAATGACTTTTCGAAATTGCTTTTCGGAAGTTATGTGTGGTAAATATCGATTGCTAAAAATTTTGCGCCCGGTATTGCAATAGGTTTACACCTATTCCATCTGGGACGCAAACATAACGGCGAGACGAGGCTTAACAGCGGCTGCCTATACCTTCGGGTAAAAAAGGCGTGAAGTTATCAATCAATCAATCATTTATTTATTCATTACATTTTGGGTTATCAATACAAGATCACAATTTACATTTTGTTTCGCCAAAATCTGCCAGTAATGGCATATGAATATTTTTACATTATTTAATCAGATCAAACACTAAAAAAACTATATCATTACATAGTATAGAACTAAGTCACTTTCCGCTGTCTGTCCCCTTATATGCTTATATCTTTAAAACTATGCAACGAATTTTGATGCGGTTTTTTTAATAGTTAAAGGGTGTCAACGGGGTGGTTTTGATCTATAATTCTTATGTGATGATGTTGTAAAGAAAAAATGATAATTTTCGAGATTTAGCACTTAAAGTCTCGGTGGCGCAGTGGTCGAGTACACGGCTTCTGATCCAGAGGTCCGGGTTCGATTCCAGACACTGGCTCACACCAATGACTTCGAAATTGTTTTCGGAAGTTATGTGTGATAAATATCGATGACTGAAAAACTTTTGTGCCCAGTATGGCAATAGGTTCCCCACCTATTCCATTTGGGACGTAAACATAACGGTGAGACGAGGTTTAACAGCCGCTGCCTACACCTTCGGGTAACAAAAAGCGTGAAGTTATGTTATGTTTTTAGCACTTTAATTGGAAACGCTGGCTGAACCTTAAGTGATAGATCAAAACAATCTTCTACATTATTAAACACCTTCAGAAGGTCTACAAAAAAGTTCGCGAGGGCATATGTCTATCTCTTAGGGATAACCCACAATGACCATTTAGATTTTTTTATTTTTTACCTGAAATAATGGCTTATTTACGAAGCGATTTTAAACATTACCGCATTAATTTTCATCTAATTAAATGTCTTAAATAGATTGCGCTTGTAATATAGATAATCCTGGCCCTTTACAGTATGCAATTTAAACGAATATTTTCGTAGATATTGCAGTATTAACATAGCGGGACAGCAGTTAAAGCCGATAAATAGCACAAATTGAACCTCATGATATCCAAAATTCACTCATTTATTACTTTTGATGCGGAACAAAGTTCGCCGGGTCAGCTAGTATATGAATGAATAAATCTCAATATAATGTAAATTAGTAATAGAACAATTGCAAATAAATAGAAATAGATAAAAAGATATAGGTATTGGAGACTGCGATAGGAACACATATTACACAAATTCACAAAGTTATGTCACCTTCATTGAGATATATAATATTAAATCTTAATTTGCACTGTAATATTTGATGGCCTACTTTAGGGTGGATTATGATTTATTCAGGCAGAAGGGATGAGAGCTGTACTTCTCAATGTAAATTGTAAAAAAATCACTGAACTACTAGAAAAAATATAAAAAATAAAGTCACATGTACACTCGAGTACTTACTTAATAATATAAGTACTGGAAAGTTGTCCGTGTATGTGTACAAGACTGTTTGTTTCGATAAAAGCTCATTTCATTTGCTCCCATCGCATGTACTCTTTACAGCAATGTCGGTATAAATGCAAAGCACACTCACGATATCCAATATCACTTTGCGAATATTGCATTGGTTTTAATATGAAAAGTGCATGTGTGCAGAGTACCTATGTATTTTTAAAAATATATCTGAATACCTGCAAGCCACTTGCTATACTTTGCTGAAATCAATACGTTTATTTTGCGAATATATCTAAACATCATCTAAACAGGTATAAATAAGCTTATCACCAAAAAATATCACATCACCAGGCATGGCATGCAATTTATTAAGTAACTATGTTAGTACAGAACAATAATTTATGACTAAATGAAAAACTTAATTAAATAAATACTATTACAAGTCGGAATATAAAATGCAGAAGTACTTTAGTAAGTTTTTCATTAATACAATTATATCTTTTAATCATTTCATCATCATCCTCAGGCTCTCCCAATTTGCGCCACAACATCCGATTAACTGCCTTCCGCATCCAGTCTTTTCCAGCAGCCTTTCCATCGGGCTGGTGGGCGTCCTAAAGTACGCTTACCAAGTCGCGGTCTCCACTAATAAATTTTATTTAATCATTTATTAAATGAATTGCCGAGTCCCAGTGGTAGAGCCACACAGTTTGCGGCATAAACGCGCCGGCCCGACCGGTGAAATATCACGTGATCCCATTATCTATTCCATAAAGGTCGCATTTGCCACTGCAAATACTTAATCATTGTAATTATGTAAACTGATGATTTAATAATGACAATAATATACGGTATTGTATTATATTTTTTTTAATATGCCCTAACTCTGCCCGAACTGAAACAGTGTGGAAATATTCTCATACACGTCCACGGTGACGTCACTGCCGACCTTGAACCTTGAGGTCATTACATTCGTACCCAAAAATATTGTTTCAAATGTCAAGGTGGCTTTTCCAAGTGCTCACAACACACTGGACAGGACAAAATAATGAACATTTCTCTAAAATATTTTATACGAACATTAAGTTTTCATTTTTTATTTTTCTACATGGCAACACTATAAATTTACCTACTGAAAAAAAAACATCCAGTGACATTTTGGCGGTACTTTTAGTTTGCTTCAAGACTTTTTGCATTTGTTTCATAGATAATATGGAGATCGGTCATCAACTGTTATATAGAAATACAACAGAAGCGAGCATACGCCCTTGTAAATATAGTTCCATATAATTCATCATGTTTTTTTTATGGGTAAACGTGCAAGTGGGTCACCTGATGGTGACTAACTACTCACTGCTCATGGACACCGTGGTGCGTTGCCGCCCTTTAAGGTAGTAGGAGGGGAAAGGGGCTCGAACCTCCGGATAACTCTCTTACCGAACGAAACGCGGCACGAGCCATATTCAGAGAGGTCGTGGTATTTCACCGGTCGAGCCGGCCCATTCATGCAGCGAACTGCAAGAATAATCTATTTATAAGTGTGTAAATATACAACGTGCCTGCAAAACCACAGTCTTGACAGCTGCCGTTGAGGGACATTAGGGAGGTTCCAAACTTTTGCAAATGAAAACTTTTTTTATGTTTTGTTTGTGGATTTTTTTTTATGTTATCTTTCAGGCAATATTTTATTTGAATGTGTTCCGTTGTGATTGGATATCGTTCTCCATAGCTAACTGGATTGAACCGGAAAATTGCGATACACGCACGGATATACCGTCGCTATGAATGGGTTTTCGTTACGGTTCATCCGACCCTTTGTTTGAGTTTTAATGGAATCTTTCAATCAACCGTATTTCGCAGAGCTTTACAGAATGTTTAACCGACTTTGAAAAGCATCCATATGTATGTATGTGGAACTCTAGGTATTTTTTTGGTTAGACAGATAGATTCTACTTCTACCTCTCAATCAGAAATCGGAGTGATAATATAGTGTCTAAAGTACTTGAAAAAAATAAAATTTAACTAGTTGACCCGGCGAACTTTGTTCGGCATCAAAAGTAATTAATAAGTAAATTTTTTATTTGTCGCTTTTTGTTTACTACATCATACATGAATTGTAAATAAAAAGCACTCCGTTGACACCCTTTATCTATTTATAAAGCCGCATCAAAATCCGTTGCGTAATTTTAAAGATCTAAGCATATAAGGGGACAGACATCGGAAAGCGACTTTGTTTTATACTATGTAATGATATAACCGTTTCTAAACTGAACCTCTATACCTACAAAACAAATTGTGTTACTCCACTTCCTTTTGTACGTGCGTAAGTGCGTATATTTGTACGTATTCTTACATTATGCACCCCACTTGTGATGTATCGTACGTGGTGTACGCTTTCGTCAAACGCGCAAGTAATCAATATTAATAGGTCGCCTGACAAAAGCTTTATGTTGTACTTTAATATCGACGAGGTTTTACATTATTCTGTCTTTAAAGACGAAATATAGAATGGATTCTATCATATATGATGTACTTAACTAATCGAAATGCCAATTGCTATTATTCTTTTGGCTGTCCATATAAAGAAACAAAAACATTTTGCTAGGAGCCAGGATTCGATACTAAGATTTCTTGATTCCGAAGCGACCACGACTTCAGACGACCGAGACTTTAGTTTGTTATAATATCAAATTGACGAGTTGACGAGCCTCGTGGTGCATTGGTAAAGCTACCGACTGCAGGATCGTGGTTGGCGTTTTCGTTTCCCACCCGAGTACAAATATTTGTGACAAGCGTGAATGTTTGGATGGCGTCTGGGTATTTTTCTATGTATTAAAGTATGTATTTACAAAAGAAAAGTATATACCTATGTATTAGTATCCGTTATCTAGTATCCATAGCACAAGCATTTAGTTGCTTAATTTGGAACTAGAGGGCGCAGTGTGATTTGTGTACACGATATATTAAGATTTTTTTGTTCATGTCTAAAATATATACTTGATACGAACACAACCAATGGCCAAACTTACCTAACTATGAGGAGGTCATTATTTCCATTCGCTACGGGAGACTAAAAACGAGTAAAGTAAAAAAATACAAATACTTTTGCATTTATTTTATTTTTTTACTATAGATACACACCTAGTGATGTGCCAACTCGGGTAAATCCTAACTCGAGTTGACTCGAGTTAAAATACACGTAACTCGAGTTGCAAACTCGAGTTAGAATAATTTTAAAGTTAATATAAAAAAAAATTTTTTCGCCCATCAAGCATTAATGGTCTTATCTATGTTGTAGTTAAAATTATCTATAAAAAAATCTATATTTCTATATATCCGATGGTTCAGACAATTAGACATGACCAAATAGAACGACTCCTGGAGGAACGTAACGTCAGCAGATTTAAAAATCCACAAGGGTGTTTAACAAGAGAGTTATAAAAATCAAAAAAGTGAGTGAAGCGCGAATACTGAACCGCTACTCAAATATATAAGCGCTACTTAAGCGTTTAAGTAGCTGTCACATTAGACAGAATACGTCAAATCTGAGCAGTAAGTAGCACTTTATTGATTGTCAGATTTGAGTGGCGGTTCAATATTCGGGCGTGAGGCGTGTAATAATCGCATCTTATGGCGCTCTGTTCTCTCTGCCTACCCTGCAATGGACTTTACGTGAAGTTATATTATTTAGGAACTAAATATTACAATTTCATTTTGCTATGGGAAATAAATTGGAGATGAAAGATAATTGACAAAAACAGAACAAAAATAAGTTAATATTAAATCTAAATAAATGTGATGCTTTGTTTGCTATGAACGAATATAGTCATAAAAAAATTGTGTGGTTTTATGAAACCACCGTAAAAGTGAAACTTTTTTTCACATTATAGATATTTAACTAAAAATTTTCCAATATGTTCAGATACAGGCTCACCACTTTGAACGGTACTAGTACTCGGCATGGCATCTGTTAAAAAATAAAATTAAATATATTGAATGGACCGAATATAAATAAAAAGACTTAATTTAATATTCATACAAAATAAGTTAATTAATAAATTCAAGCACTCAAAATTGAAATAAATCCATAAACAACAACATGCACCAGCAAAAAGTTCTAAAAATATGTTCTGGATCTACATCTTGTAAGGGCTTAATTCTTTTTAAAATTGGAATATGAAAGTCGTTTTTGGACATTTTTTTGATGAGTCATTTTATAACGTAAATAAATAAATGTATATATATATTGATCTAGTTGAATTTATTATATCGCAATTAGTTATATATTTGAAAAACTATGTTTACTCACCAAGATCTTTTCTCCTTTTTCTATAAGCACGTGCTCTGTCGGCGTTCTGTTTTTTACGGCGTAAAATTAATTCATCGTCATTCATTTTTCCTCGTTGATCAGTTTTTTGGACTCACTAGCTGTGTCGTTGTTTACCAAAAGCGAATAAATAACAACATTTACATTAAACACTGACAAAAACAAACAAAATAGCGTGGAGCACTGGCACAAATGAGTAATAGTCTATACACTACACGGTCAGCTGATGCTAGCGTTGCCAACATTAAATTTCTACTCCCGCTGTAGAGAATGCTACAATCCCGTCAAAACCCGTCAAGTAAGAATTTTCGAGTTGTTACTTTTCCCTAAATTTTAAAAATGAATTATTTTAAAATTGAGTCTTGGGTTATTGATTTTTAAATCTACTTTTTAAATATACATAAACAAAATATTTTTTCAATAATTATTTTTCAATAATTTAGTTAGTAAGTTTTTTAAATTGATGATTCTGATAAAATGATTAACATTTATATTTTTTTAGAGTGCAACAGTGTAAAACAGTTACTTCACAGCAATTTTTTTTAAAGTTTGCTTTGGCTTCGTTTTCGAACCGGACGTCACCGGCTTTCAGGGGATTGTGCGATAAGGGCTATTTTAATTTACTTGCCATCTAGTATTTGTTAATAGGGTTTCATAAATGTTTTTTATTTTACGTGGTCACGACAATAATTCCTAGATGGCGCTACTAGGTTGCTACTATTGATGATTCTGCCGTAATATCGTATTATATCGATAGATGTCGCCCGAATCGACAAGTATTCCAGCTACGGCACTAGGGATAACGCGACACCTATTAAACGTTAACAACATTACAACAAAGGATCTTTACAAAACAAAACGATATTTTTTCCTCCAGTAAATATGATATTTCGATTTATTATGAAAATGTGACAAATACATATATAAAGAGCACTATCTTATCTTATATCTTTAAACGAGCAATTCTTGTATATATATAAAATTGGAATCTCGGAATCGGCTCCAACGATTTTCATGAAATTTCTATTCCAGCAGATGGCGTTGTTAACTAACACGAAGTCAATGTGTGTTTGCTTTGCTTTTATTACAGTTTATCACTGCAAAAAATTAAGTATATGTTTCTAATATAATATGTTAGTACATAGTATATATTAGTATATATTTATTATTCTGTCGGTAAGATCGAAAAATATTATTGATATTTCATTATTTTATTAGTATGTAATTCGTACTTAAATATAATTTTCAAATAGTATGTAATTCGTACTTAAATATAATTTTCAAAAAACACAATTTATAAAAACACAATTTATAAATAATATAATTTTTTTTTTTCTCCGCCTGCAATACGTACGTACGTATATGTATGTATGTAAAAAACAAACAAACAAACAAACCCGATCCTAGAAAATGTGTCGAAATTGGTAAAGAGGACGGTAATTAGACGATTATACATACGGCCCTCGTGGTGCATCGGTAAACCGCACTACCGATAACACAAGGTCGGGGCGGGTTCGATCCCTCGTCTGGGGGTGTTTTTCTACATGTTTTTTCTACATGTTTTTACGGTATTTATTTACAAAAAAATTGTGTGGTTTTATGAAACAACCGTGAAAGTGAAACTTTTAAAATTGAGTCTTGGGTTATTGATTTTTAAATCTACTTTTTAAATATACATAAACAAAATATTTTTTCAATAATTATTTTTCAATAATTTAGTTAGTAAGTTTTTTAAATTGATGATTCTGATAAAATGATTAACATTTATATTTTTTTAGAGTGCAACAGTGTAAAACAGTTACTTCACAGCAATTTTTTTCAAAGTTTGCTTTGGCTTCGTTTAACTTTAAGTTAAAGATTTAAATCAATTAATTCGATAATCTCATCATTTTCAAGTTCTTTGGAAGTTAACGACTGAAGATTAAGAATTCCTAGATGGCGCTACTAGGTTGCTACTATTGATGATTCTGCCGTAATATCGTATTATATCGATAGATGTCGCCCGAATCGACAAGTATTCCAGCTTCGGCACTAGGGATAACGCGACACCTATTAAACTTATAAGTCAGTGGCAGTTTTGCAAAGAGAGAGAAAACTAGTTTAATTTGAAATCGAACCGGACGTCACCGGCTTTCAGGGGATTGTGCGATAAGGGCTATTTTAATTTACTTGCCATCTTGTATTTGTTAATAGGGTTTAATAAATGTTTTTTATTTTACGTGGTCACGACAATAATTCCTAGATGGCGCTACTAGGTTGCTACTATTGATGATTCTGCCGTAATATCGTATTATATCGATAGATGTCGCCCGAATCGACAAGTATTCCAGCTACGGCACTAGGGATAACGCGACACCTATTAAACGTTAACAACATTACAACAAAGGATCTTTACAAAACAAAACGATATTTTTTCCTCCAGTAAATATGATATTTCGATTTATTATGAAAATGTGACAAATACATATATAAAGAGCACTATCTTATCTTATATCTTTAAACGAGCAATTCTTGTATATATATAATTTAGGGTGCTTTTTTTTTTGGAACTATTTTTTTTTTTCGGCCCCATAGTGAAATTTTGTTGGAAGTACCATAAAAAAAATTCCCTCAAAGTTTGAGCCCTTAATATTAATATTAAGTACTAGACCAAGGCGTGTAAAGATTTCCCATATAAAATACACGTAAATCTTGATTTTTTTTCTTTTAAATTTTATAACTCAGAGGCATTTAATGGGATTATCTCGCCCATGAATAGGTCTTTCTCAGAATTGAACGCTCTACAAAAGTCTCCATTACAGTTAAGTCATAACTTTCACCTACGGGGTAGTACGGGCCCCTAAACCTAATTTTTCCATAAAATTTGCGTTTTTTTGGATTTATCTCGTATAAAACACTAGCTACAGAAAAAGCGTAAATGACAAACTTGTAGGAAATTTAATTTCCTACAAAAAAGTCTTTGGCACCAAATCGTGAATATTGATACTTTTTGAGATACAGACATTTTGAGTAGAAGTGGTATAAAATTCTCAAGTTACCACCACATACACATACGTACATACCACTTCTACTCAAAATGTCTGTATCTCAAAAAGTATCAATATTCACGATTTGGTGCCAGAGACTTTTTTGTAGGAAATTAAATTTCCTACAAGTTTGTCATTTACACTTTTTCTGTAGCTAGTGTTTTATACGAGATAAATCCAAAAAAACGCAAATTTTATGGAAAAATTAGGTTTAGGGGCCCGTACTACCCCGTAGGTGAAAGTTATGACTTAACTGTAATGGCGACTTTTGTAGAGCGTTCAATTCTGAGAAAGACCTATTCATGGGCGAGATAATCCCATTAAATGCCTTTGAGTTATAAAATTTAAAAGAAAAAAAATCAAGATTTACGTGTATTTTATATGGGAAATCTTTACACGCCTTGGTCTAGTACTTAATATTAATATTAAGGGCTCAAACTTTCAGGGAATTTTTTTTATGGTACTTCCAACAAAATTTCACTATGGGGCCGAAAAAAAAAAAATAGTTCCAAAAAAAAAAGCACCCTAATATATATATATATATAAAATTGGAATCTCGGAATCGGCTCCAACGATTTTCATGAAATTTCTATTCCAGCAGATGGCGTTGTTAACTAACACGAAGTCAATGTGTGTTTGCTTTGCTTTTATTACAGTTTATCACTGCAAAAAATTAAGTATATGTTTCTAATATAATATGTTAGTACATAGTATATATTAGTATATATTTATTATTCTGTCGGTAAAATCGAAAAATATTATTGATATTTCATTATTTTATTAGTATGTAATTCGTACTTAAATATAATTTTCAAAAAACACAATTTATAAAAAAAAAACAAACAAACAAACAAACCCGATCCTAGAAAATGTGTCGGAATTGGTAAAGAGGACGGTAATTAGACGATTATACATACGGCCCTCGTGGTGCATCGGTAAACCGCACTACCGATAACACAAGGTCGGGGCGGGTTCGATCCCTCGTCTGGGGGTGTTTTTCTACATGTTTTTACGGTATTTATTTACAAAAATAAAGTGTATATGTATTTGGGTAATTAATTAATAATAAATAAACGATAATAGACGTGAAAGGCGCTCTGACGAGCGCCTTTCACTTTATCCCTACTCCGCGGCCGACCGTCACGCGACATGCAACACGCAGACGAAAAAGTTTGAGACGATGTAATAAAAGTTTCACTTTAATAATCACGGCCCAAATAACGGTCCCACTTACTCCGTTACAGGTCGGTTTTAGGACTGTTGTTAAAATATCGATATATCGAAATATCGATATTTTTCCTTAAAAATATCGATATTTATCGCCGATATTTTTTTTCACGATATAGCGATAGTTCGATATTGAAATGTACATATCGACTTTCGATATTTTTATGAAAATATTTTTTTTTGGACACAATACCTTAAATTATATCGTCATCGCAAACTTAAGGTTGTCTGAAAGAGATCGCAACATGCGATAAGACCGCCTTTTGTACTTGATCGACATATACTATGTACTAATTACTTCAATGTAATGTATAAAAATTGCGTACAATAAAGCGTATTCTAGTCTAATCTTAATATACTGTATTTAAAAAACTAATAAACAATCGTCAAGTCATCCCATAAGCAATGACAAACAGCTCCCGTTTACGAGTTCAAGCTAATTCTTGGCAATGAAAAAATTTTGCATCAAATTATAACTGATTAGTGTTTATAGGTATCGCGTATTGTTTTTTTTTTGCTTAAAGACTTTCACAGGGGCAGGGCTTATGGAAAACTCTTTGAACAACACCCTCTTTCTATTAATAGACGTAACATATGAATTTTCTGTACATGCATTTTTAGGAGTATGTATTTTTATATGTACCTACATAATTGATTAGTATCTATAATTTTAATTTCCCTAAATTATCTTATGTTATGTCATAAATACATAGTGAAACAATTGTCAATGAATGTGTTAAGCCACTGTTAACTATCACAACGATATAATTTACGTTAATATTTACATTTATATGTTTGCTGGATGCAGCTGCGGCAAAAAAAATCTATTATATGCATGTATTTTAAGAAATTATATTCAAGTAGTGTTTTTTGCACTTTGTCGTGAAAAGTTATCAAAGATGTGGAAATGCAACAAATTTAGCAACCCATTTGAAAAGGAAATCCATCATGCATTTGCAAAACTATCCATCAGAGTAAGTATAAATACTAAGAAAATAATCACGAAAAATGCAGAAGGAAACTATCATAATGAGTCAGTCGTATAGTTACTACCACCAAAATCAAATGTTGACCTTACTGACAACGATACCGAAAACTAAATACATGGTATATGAAAGAGAAGATATCTTAATAAATAGTTTTTTACGATCTTAATTTACTACCTTTCGTCCATAGATGTCACTACATCTGAAATGAAATCAATTCTACATCGGTAATCTTTAGAGTAGTTTTAGCTTATGGACATAGATGGCGATACGTTAGAATAAATGGTTAATATATTGACTGGTTAATTTACTGCCTCTATAACCAACGCCCATAGTATATTGGACTCGCTGGTCTTCACCGATCACAAAGTTAAGCTACGTTGGGCGTGGTAAACACTTGGATAAGTAACCGTTTTTATTTGGGTAAAATTGTTCACAAACAATATTTTAAAGCATTGTAGTAAATACGATTAATTTAAAACGGTAGCAAACGGGGCGTTTAACGTTTGCATGTCATTTAAGAAGTTTCACTTCAAATTATCGATATATCGAAATATCGATTTTTTTTTTGATATATCATACCCCGATATTGATATTTTTAAAAATATCGATATATCGAAAATCCGATATTTTTAAAAATATCAACAGTCCTAGTCGGTTTAGCTAAGTATTTCAACTCGAGTTGGAGGTATTCAGCTCGAGTTCACTCGAGTCAGGCCCAACTCGAGTTGGTAACTCGACTTGACTATCACTATACACACCGGCTTTTAGATACATTGAATCCTTTTTTGTGGTTGTAATTAAACCAAATTATGCACACAGTGGTCGAGGAAAGTGGTTGGTGGTGAATGGCGAACGTCTGAATGCAACGCAAATGAGAGCAGTGCGCAGCGCTTGAAGTTTCAGCTTTACGAGCTCGCCTCCCAATTGGCTAGTTAAATTTTATAACCGTTTTGCACTAACGATGTCGTTGGTTAAATGAATGCCATGATGAATTGAAGTTAATACTTTTGTTTGTTAAAAGCACCAGTTAGTTATAACTAGTTGATCTTTCTTATACCTTCATGCAATTAACGACTGAAACTCTTTACTCATTTCACTAAATCGGAATCTACGTGGTTAAACGAGTTAAGATTCCTAAAATCGATGTAAAGCGACTCAAGCCGCATTTCTTCCCGTAAAAGATGTATCTGGAGACCCCAACCCCTTTCCTCTTCCCTCCCCAATAACGCAGCTGTGGCCTCCTCAGTGTTACAAATGTCCGTGGGCGACGCTAGTCTCTTGCTACCAGGTTACACACTGGCACGTTTGCTCCCTATCATAAATAAATTCAAAAAATAAATGTGAAACCTAATTATGCAATTCCGAGTAGATTGATCAATGAATAATTAGTTTTAGGAATAATTAGTAGCACCATGAGAAGACCCACGCAAGAAGCAAAAGTGCTGAACACTCATTTCTTCGACATTAACACAGCATAACAAATTGTTTAGACTACTAGTTTGTTGGTACATACCAAATATTATAATGTGAAAATATCGTAGCCCTTACTTACCCTCATCTTTAAAATCAATAAAACATCATATTTTTATTAGTCTTCTCATGGTGCCATTAACATAATTTATACAAAACGGAACATTGTAGGGAGAACAGATCCCTCTGCTCCTGGTGAGTATTCTTTTAAGCGGAATACTAAGTGCTACTTGAATATTATAATTAGGGCTCGCCATTGTTAGGTACTTGTTTTAGTTCCGAGTGTCCTTGATGCGAGATGATCATATTTATGATGACGCTCGAAGATTTCTGGGGCTCTCTGAATATCTAAGGGGTTCAATATTAACCGTAAAACTCAAACGGTTTGAGGGTAAAACACGAAGTTTCCTGTGCAGGATACTTTGAGTGCCATTCGCATTCCAAGTATACTTATTCTGGCCATAAATACTGTTACAACTAAAAATAAAAATATATTACATTTGAATTTGGAATCTGTCAGTTTTATACGATTGTTCATTATATTTTCTCGTTTTGGCGCCAATACATTGTACAATATTTTGTGATATTAAAATGGAGTGGGGTGATAAAAAGAACCAAATCGCTGTGATTGCATTACACAAAGTAGGTATGGAGCCAAATGCAATTTTTAAAACTCTCCATACACTTGGTATTAGTCAAATGTTTGTGTACCGGGCTATTAATAGGTACAATGAGACCTCCTCTGTTTGTGACAGAAAAAGACCTGGCCGTCCAAGTAGTGTCCGTACGAAAAAGGTGGTCAAAGCAAACTGCCCGCAAGCAAAAGATTTTATCTCGGGAGATGAAGATAGCACCTAGAACAATGTCGCGTATTTTAAAAGATGACTTAGGACTTGCAGCCTATAAGAGGCGCACTGGTCATTTATTTACTGATAATTTAAAAAAGAATAGGGTGTTAAAATCTAAACAACTACTGAAGCGGTACGCAAAGGGAGGTCACAGAAAAATATTGTTTACGGATGAAAAAGGTTTTACAATTGAGCAACATTTTAACAAACAAAATGACCGTATTTATGTTCAAAGCTCTAAGGAAGCTTCCCAAATAGTTGACAGAGTGCAACGTGGGCATTATCCGACTTTAGTGATGGTTTGGCGGGGTGTTAGCTACGAAGGAGTGACTGAGCCATATTTTTGTGAAAAAGGTATCAAAACATCGGCACAAGTGTATCAAGATACCATTCTTGAAAAGGTAGTCAAGCCCCTTAACAACACCATGTTCAATAACGAAGTATGGTCCTTCCAGCAAGACTCGGCACCGGGTCATAAAGCTCGGTCCACGCAATCTTGGTTGGAAGCGAACGTTTCGGACTTCAGAGCTGGGGAAAGACTGGCCGTCGTCTAGTCCCGATCTTAATCCACTGGATTATGATTTGTGGTCAGTTTTAGAGAGTAGGGCTTGCTCTAAACGTCATAATAATTTAGAGTCCCTAAAACAATCCATACGATTGGCAGTGAAGAATTTTCCCATGGAAAGAGTGCGTGTTTCTATTGATAACTGGCCTCAACGTTTAAAGGCCTGTATTGCCGCCAATGGAGACCACTTCGAATAAGCTTTTTATATTTTATATCGTTTTATATTTATGTATTAAAGTAACACACTGTAAAAGTAATAAATGTTATTTGCAATTTAAAAAATATTATTTTCTTTGTTACAATATTTATGGCATGACTAAGTTTATATACGGATATTGATATACGGAACCTCGCCCGTGTTTTATTCAATATGGTGCGACGCCTACTCTACTACTATTTTTATATATATATATATTTCTACTTTTATTTTGCCTATTTTAGCAAATTGTAAAGTTTTGATCAATATAACAGAGCCTGTGTCTTAAAGTCCTAAAAAGTCAAAACTTCCGCAAAAACGCATTTTTAGAGTTGTAGAGCCACGCAAATCCTCTCAGAACATCGACGTATCTCCTACCACGTTTCGTTTGGAGACTCCACTCCATTCCACTCCACTGCATTTTCCCCATCCCAATTCAAACAAATAAAATATCTGTTTAACGGTAGTGTTTCAAATGGTACATGTCGTGACATTTCAGACATGTGTAGTTGTTTGAAGGTTGTTACTTTAGCAACACGAGACGATGACAATTACTTACAGAGGAAGCCTCTTCTTAAT
Source organism: Euproctis similis (assembly GCA_905147225.2). Taxonomy (NCBI): domain Eukaryota; kingdom Metazoa; phylum Arthropoda; class Insecta; order Lepidoptera; family Erebidae; genus Euproctis; species Euproctis similis. Next base: position 1,069,752 of record LR990122.1, on the reverse strand, counting down.
TGAGATTCGAATTGTTCAAAGATTATAAAAGGCATAGGTGGAGTGTTTGACATGACGAAGTAACTGAATTAATTATTGAACAATTTAGTACAAGCTACATTCAAAGATACTCCAATCGGTTTGTTTGAGACGTTATGTACGTAATTTGAATATCGGTGGCGCAGTGGTCGAGCACACGGCTTCTGATCCAGAGGTCCGGGTTCGATTCCAGACACTGGCTCACACCAATGACTTTTCGAAATTGTTTTCGGAAGTTATGTGTGATAAATATCGATGACTGAAAAACTTTGTGCTCGGTATGGCAATAGGTTCGCCACCTATTCCATTTGGGACGTAAACATAACGGCGAGAGGAGGCTTAACAGCCGCTGCCTACACTTTCGGGTAACAAAAGGCGTGAAGTTATGTTATATGTTGAATCTGAGGTACACACAAGTGACTTTTTTAACAATCTTTCTGGATGTTGTATGTGAGATAATCGATGACTGATCAATTTGAGTCCGATTTATGACATTAAACAGTAGTGGTACAGAAAAATACCTTAGTAAAGAAAAAGCATTTCTTGGTGAACGTCCAAAAACTTTTTTATTAACTTTATTGTCTACAACTTAAGCCACTGAGGGATTTTACCAAATAATGATTATGGAATATTGTCATTTGGCTAGACAACAACCACAACGCACTCGAAGGTGTGTCGAAAATTAAAGGCGTGATTTTTTTTGTGCATGCTTCAATCGATTTTAAGGGCTCGGTGGTCCAGTGGTCGAGCACCCCGCTTCTGAATCTAGAGGTTGCGGGTACGAATCCTCACCCTAGCTCACACCAATGACTTTTCGGAAGTTATGTGTGAAAAATATCGATGACTGAAAACTTTGTGCCTTGTATGGCAATAGATTCGCTACCTAGTACAGTTGGGACATAACGGCGAGACGAGACTTAACAGCCGCTGCATACACCTTCGGGTAGAAAAAGGCGTGAAGTTATGTTATGTGTCAATCTATCATCCAATTAATCTCTTTTAATATACATTTTCAGTTTATAAATTGTATCATTGGTACATGTTTTGGGTCCTGTGGGTGAACGAATTTATAGATGGATATTTGCAGATGTTCGATATTAAACAGACAAAGTACATACGATAGACGATTGATTAAATTAAATTGAAGTCGAGTATTAATGGGAAGGGATCAAGTCTGGGTGCAAGAAGATCGAATTTGCTCATCACTCGTGAAAATGATCTCTGTAAAGAGGTCACACCGTCGAAAAATAAATAAAAATAAGTTCTAAATAAACGCTATAAAATCCTAAAAAGTTGTTTTAATGTTATGAATTTGATTCACGAAAGTCTGAGAAATAGATCGCATTCCCTCAAATATTACCTCTACAATAATAATTAAGTTTATTTCTATTCGAGCGCACACACGCACTCCAAGAGTTTCAATCAATTACGAACATACTGACCTTTCGAAGTTTTGTATGTGAAATATTGATTGCTCGCCAGCCGACCCGAACCGAACTTTGCATCGCTCCAGAAACTAAAAGTTTTCGCTAATTCTGCTGACATTTATGTTTACTGCTCGGCACTGTTTGTTTGTTTTTGTGATGGTATTGTTGTTACAACCTTTCTTACAAATCCAACCATCCGATCCGAAAATCATCATCAACATCATCATGACCAACAATTAGCATATTAGCGGGTTCAAACAGATAAATACGCTTCACTTACAATATTGATATAATAGTGGAACAAAATACATTCTGCAAATTACCCGAGTAATCAAAAAATGTCCGAATTTTGAGAAACTATGTCTCTCTCGGGATTAAACGGCACTACCACGCCTCTGAATTCTTTATAAACCACGTGATGAACACGTTTCTGCCATACTTTTATTTAACAAGTATTTTAGTAAAAAACATTCAATGTATTTGTTATACATCATGTTATTACCGTAGTCAGCGTAGGCTAGGACACCAGGTGCGTGGCCGACTTTCTGGCCTATCAAAAAACACTACAATTGCTTAATATAATCGATTAGAAAAGAACTTTGGGAGCTCCCACTTTTAATAGGACTGCAAACACAATATCAAAAAAGAGATGTTATGTGACTACGATCTCTTGCGATGCAGGAGTAACTATCAGATCGGGCTGCTCCTATTTGGACAAGATATCTCTTTCATTCACTTTGAATAGAGTCAATGTGAAAAACAAAAGGCTCTTAGTGTCGCCAGCTACTGCTCTCTCACCCCGGGGCTGCCCACCCACGGCGTCATGAGCGCATTCAGAGAAGTGCATACATGCAAGGAGATCTAGGTCACAACACTCTTAGGCGTACTCTACACCCTCGACTAATTGACGCGGGAATAAAAATAAACATTATTTATAATATTGGTGAAAACTGAAAAGGCGTATGCCAGTGTGACCCGCACAGTCCTGTAATGGTGTTTAAAAGAAAAAAGAGTGCCTGAAGGTATGTTAGACTGGCTTTGGGACTAGTAGCGCCAAAGTTCCTCCACACTGTTAATTCCTTGATTTGCTTATTCTAACTAATAAATGCTATAAAATAAAGTTAAATTATAACAGAGGGAGAATACAATTGAGAAAGAGGTTATAATAAAATATTTAGTTGTGTTGCAAAAATGGAAGAATAATTTCACAGAAAAGATTTGATTACCATTGTTTTATGGGATAGGAGAGCAAACAAGCAAAAGTGTGTCACCTGATGGTAAGTGAACAGCGCCGCCCATGGACACCTGCAACACATATTGTGTTACAGTTGCGTTGCCGACCTTTAAGGGAGTAGGATAGGAAATAATGGGAAAGGGGGATGGGCTTCCGAGTACCTCTCTCACCGAACGAAACGTGGCATGAGCCAATTTACGTCGATCTTCTGAGAGGTCGTGGTATTTCACCTGTCGAGCCGGGCCATTCATGCAGCGAACTGCTTGACTCTACCACTGTCCGTGTAACAAAAACTGGATCCTGCTGATTGGGTGATCGTCTGTCTGTAGCCGCCCTAATCGTACGAAACGTACATTACGTAGCACCGTATGTGCTACGAAACTCTACGACGTAGCACATACGTAGTATGTTAGAAGTGTTTCGACATTTGCTGCACTTGTAAATGCTACCGTATTGGTAATCACTGCTCATTATATTTTAAACAGAGGTGAATACCTTCACGCTTTAAATACTCGAAAGTGTAGGAGATTTTTTTTCTAAGAAAAATATTAATAATATAACAGAAATAATTTAACAGTGGTAGAGCCAAGCAGTTCGCTGGATGAATGGGCCGGCTCGACTGGTGAAATACCACGACCTCTCAGAAAATCGACATAAAGTGGCTTATGCCGCGCTTCGTACGGTGAGAGAGGTACCCGGAGGCCCACACCCCTTCCCCATCATTCCCTATACCCTATAGCTTAAAGGCCGGCAACGCAACAGTAACACTATGTGTTGCTGGTGTCCATGGGCGGCGTTGGTCTATCCCATAAAAAAAAAATCTTGTGAATATATTATGTTAATTGACCCGGCGAACTTTGTTTCGCCTCAGAAGCAATAAATGGAAATCACAATAAAGTTCAAGTGTTCAGAAGCTGTCCCATTCACTCGAAAGCTCTCTCTGATTTTAATAAATATCTTTATGTCATCTAAAAAGCACAGTCGTCAATGCTCGTTATTCATCTCCTTTTTAATAGTATTTAGGTCATCCAAGTGTTCTATATCAGTCAGACCGCGAACAATTCACATTTTAAACGGTATAATTGGCCATTACGGGATTTAATCGTCTATCCTTACGGAAAGTTTTATAAATTGCGCCGACAGATGTCGCTGTTAACAAGAATTAACATACATTTTTTATTTTCCTAAAGTACCCTCATAAATCTTTTGAAAGTCGCCCGCCCGCCGCTATTCAGGCTTTGCGTGTCCATTGAGTATAACTAACGCAGCTGAAGATCTAATCTCAAGCAATAACGTCCTTGTAAATTAATAATGTGGACACGACAAGTGTGAGTCGTGCTCCATCGCCAATAATTCCGTAGTACTTTTTAAACAAATTTCGACTGACTTATAATAATAATAATAATAATAGGGGAAATTAATGTTATGTTTCTACATTGCTTTTATGTTACGAAATATACAAAGACATATCTTCGCGCCAGTTCCAGAAGGGATCGGTAAAGAGAACCGAGCGCCATAAAACACGATTCTGATATATAATGCTCTTCCGTTATTTAAGTTTCAGACACCCTACCTATAAAACATGACCTTTTTGCACTTAATATTAACTTAGTTCCATTCTCTTCCATTTATCTTTCATTATTTCCACAGATGCATAATATCTACGATATTTTATAAAGTAATAGCTATATACATGAATGGTAATAGAGTATGTTTTGGAGATATGATGATTTCAATTTACTGAAAACTTGATCTTTTTAAATATTTTAATAAACAAGTTTTATTTGCACTTTTAAACGTATTGTTTTAGACATATTTTTTATGATATTTATTATTTTAAAGGGTTCTTATTCTGTTGCTATATTAAAATTGGTTTATTTTATAAATGGATCTGTCGATATCAAACATCGACAAATCCCTAAAAGTAGGAAATAAAGCAGAATAAGGATATAATAAAGCTAATCGATTGTCTTAACAATAAATCTAGTAGTTTTACTTTAAAATAAGTAAATAATAATAATATTTAATTATCCCTCTATATAAATTTTTGGTCTCTCTCTCATCTTATATTCGTTACAGAATCCTAAAAAGCAATCAGAACAGGGATTGTTATTTTATAAACATTACTGTATTAATAATGTAAAGGACTGTTCATTAAGAATTTTAGTTACCAAAAATAATAGTCAAAATGTAGCTCCAATTTCTTTTCGCCGAGTGTGGGAAGTGATTTATGAATCGCTTTTATGAAAACAAAACAAGTTTTATAAGAATTACAAAGTGACTAATGAAGAAGCAGAACCAATCACCAGCAGATATTATGAATGTTCTTTGATCATTATCAAACCTGTAACAGCCGGTGGCCCGGTGGTCGAGCACACGGCTTCTGATCCAGAGGTCGAGGTTCGAATCCTGATACAGCCAGTGTCGCATCAATGACTCTTGATAAATATCGATGACTGAAAACTTTGTGCCCGGTATGGCAATAGGTTCGCCACCTATTTCATTTGGAACGTAAACATAACGGCGAGACGAGGCTTAACAGCCGCTGCTTATTCGGGTTATAAAGGCGTGACGTTATGTAACAATAACGATATAAAACAATCATTAGAACTTACAATATTTACATTTATATGAGTATTTTATTTTTTACATATTAAATATGGACGTGTCTTTCACAGATGGTGTGAACATCGACCGTCTGCCATTTTGAATCGCGTCATGAACACAATTAGTCTATGGTAAGTATTTCACTCTACTCTAAATCATATAGTTTTGGAGTCCTAGGGACATGAAAAAATTAAATGCCCGGATTCGAAGTTTCTCTCAAAGATACCTGTAAGATGTCGCAACAGCCCCACTGTGGGAAGCAAAATGCACAGATAATAAAATCGATAATATATAATTCCATAAAATCAGATTACGTTATAAGGAGACGGTTCAAAAGGGAGAGAATAAATGATACCCGGCCGGCGGGCGACACTGTTATAAATCCACAGTAGGTACGTCGACAAAATGTCGACCGCCATTTTTCTATCCACTTTGGGCTCAGTAGTGGCAGCAGTAGTGCGGTGGCTTGTGACGGTTTTAGACGAGAAATATGGACGTCACTTTATTTTCTCTTTTTGTACTTGATGTTTCAATCTCGTACTACACGACTCATGCCATATTAATATTATTTTGTAAATTTAGTATATCTAAAGGAAAGGTTTATCTGGCTTGAAATGGAACAACCATTGTTGGCAATTATCCTTGTTTTCTTAATAAACGGTCTCGATCCATTGGTCGAGCACCCGCTTCTAAATCAAGAAGTCGCGGGTTCGCTGGCTCACAGCAATAACTTTTCGTAATTATTTTCTTGAGCTATGTATGATAAATATTGTGACTGAAAACTTTGTGCCTGTTATGGCAATAGGTTCGCTACCCATTCCATTTGGGTCGTAACATAACGGCGAGACGAGACTTAACAGCCGCTGCCTACGCCTTCAGGTAGAAAAAGGCCTGAAGTTATGATAGGTTGTGCTATAAAAACCAGAGTACAAATACAAGTACTTGTTCTGACAGCAGTGTTCTCCAACATCCGATGTTCCAGGGCTCAACGAGGACAGATACTCCGTGATCGTAATAGAAGACCCAGTGTCCTTTCTACTTTTATATATACATAGTGAATATTTTCTGAAGCCTTCATGCGACCCTTTTTACCGGAATGCCAAACAAGGCTATTGTATTCCGTACGTATCATGTATGTTTATTAATCTTTATGGCCATGTATGTTCCAAATGGTTGGAAGGGCTTCAACAAGTAACATAAATAGGTGTTCAAACAGAAACGCAATCTTTAAATGTATTTGTTTTGCCAAATGTTTCGTGGACGGTTTCGAAAGGAAAAGAGATTACAAAAATACACATAGCATATAAAATAAAGATATTTGAAAACGTTTGTATGAATAGGATTTCAAGTGTATGTATTAATATGTCCCTGGGTATTGCATCAGATATATTAATACTTTAGACAGACTTTTAGACAGTGGTAGAGCCAAGCAGTTCGCTGCATGAATGGGCCGGCTCGACCGGTGAAATACCACGACCTCTCAGAAGATCGACGTAAAGTGGCTCATGCCGCGTTTCGTTCGGTAAGTAAGAAAGGTACCCGGAGGCCCACCCCCGTTCCCTATCCTTCTCTAACCCATATCCCTTAAAGGTCGGCAACGCAACAGTAACACTATATGTGTTACTGGTTTCCATGGGCGGGGTTGGTTGCTTACCATCAGGTAACTCGCCTGCTCGTTTGCCCTCCTATCCCATAAAAAAATCCTAACAAAATTTCCAAATTCATAGATTAACTTGTGATTGTAGGTCTTTGCGGAAATTTATATCTATAACTTAGGTAAATCGTAACCGTTAGCGGGATTTGTTGAAATTAAAAAAGTTGAAAAGGTCAAACTTTCCCTTAGATGTTCGCAGGTCATTTTAAACTTCCGGCTTCACAGATTTCACTGCATTTTGTAGTCATTTCCCCAGGCGCCGCGCGTCACCGCGTGCTCAGGGATGGTATATGACGGTAGTTACACAACCATCCTCCAGCGGGTAGTTTATTTACAAAGTTCAGCCTCGTTTGTGTCCTAATTAAATATGTTTGAATGTCTTCACACCTTTTACTACTTTGAGGCTTAGACTACCTTACCTATCACATCGTGAAATGTGCCCATGGAATATATGACTCTCATATTTAGACAGAATTTGTTCAGCCAATAAATATTATCATACCAACATATAAAAACAACTAACACACAGATTTAAAAAAGCAGTATTAAGTACACATACAGTAGTTTTTAATCTATTGGGCTTCATCTACAATAACTCGTAAAATATTTGCATTACAAGTGTGAACAGTATTGTCTGTACTGTCGTAAGCTTAAAAGCGTAACATTAATCTAACGCTCTCCCCCATAGAGAGCGTGCAGCGCAATTACTGTATAACCGTTGCCTCACTATTGGCTGACGGCCAACGATCTGACTCTCTAGTGTCACCTTTATTGTAGGTACACGACACGACACGACTCGACTCGACTCGACTCGACTCGATACTTGACAACAATTTGATTACTCGATAGTGTTGATTAGTGTCGAGAGACATTGAAGTGCTCAGTAATGCCGTTTAAATTACATTATTTGACGCGACTTGAGGACTAGAATAATTTGTGACAGGAAATTTCAACATAAATATTGATTGCCGTGTAAAATATAATAGTAATAGTATATACATAGACAATAATTTAACTTTTATTCGTACATAAGAGATTATTTGATAGTTGTAAAAAGTAAAGAAATAAAAATGGTTAATGCGGTTTATCCCTAACAGATAGACATACACCAGCGCGGACTGTTTTTGGAGACCTTAAGGTGTATAATAATGTAATACGTTATTTTAATGTATCCCTTAGGGTTCAGTCAACGTTTCCAATTAAAGCTCAACACCTGGAAAATCGACATTATTCTCTACTATATTATGCACTGATTATACATACAAACCACCCCTATGAAACTTCGTTTCTGTTAAAAAAACACATAAAAATCCGTTGTGGATTTTCAAAGATCTAAGCATATAAGGGGACGGGCAGCAGAAAGAAACTTTGTTTTCTACTATGTAATAAGGATGTATGTACTTAAAAATGACAGCAAAAATAGCATATACTCGTATATATATTTGGTCTACATAGTACGAGTACTTGGGATTCAAAGTGCCAGGTTTGATTCCCGCAACATAACAATTTTTGGAATGATTTCTGGAAGATTATTGTGGTGCAATGTGGACGGAAATGGACTCCATATCCACCATTTCCACGACACAAGACCTTCGGATAATTCGGAACTAGTCAATGAATGATGAATTCGCACGATTCAATTCCATTGTTTGTTACCGAAGGTATTTAGACACGCTTTAATCATTTATCCTAAGAGCTTGGATCTAATTAACGAATCAGTGATATTCTCTCTTCTATTGTAAATTTAATTAAGTAACTCTTATCGTGAACATCCTGATGAAGTTTATTAATTAAAGTTATAAATTCTCGTTTAGCCGTTGAAATAATGAACTAGTTTGTTCTTGAACAATAGCACAACTCGTTCAATATTTCAGAGGCTCTCGGCTGAGTTGTGCTGATGGAAGTTTCTTCACTACAGATCATGTTTCGACTTAGTAGTGATAAGGGTTGGTATATACATAATTTATGTATATACCAACGTATATAGGTATGTAAATTTCAGTTTGCATTTTGTGTATTACATAACTGCATGCCCAGTGGCAGGGGGTGTAAGAAGGGAAAAAACAGCTCTCGACTCCTACATCCATCCGCTTTCGCATTGTATATCTGCTTAATCAATTTTGACATCATCCATTCTTTCTACATGTCCAAACCATCGCAGAATGCCCTTTCTTACTTTTTCACCGACACACTCTTTCAATCCAACTTCCTACCTTACAACTTTGTTTTCGACGCGGTCCGCGAGAGGGCTCACTCCGCAGATTTAGGGCAGTGCCCTCAGTCAGCCCTCAAATCAGTACCGCATTTTATATAATACATAAATACATAACTTCACGCCAAATCAATTTTCAATTTTATATAATAGTTCAAGATATTGTAATTTCATTCAACCATTCATTATAAAATAAAAACTATGCAATAGATCTGGTTAGAGAGCGAAGCGTAGTTCGAAATTATTCCATTCCCATCCCCAGAGCTCGTTCAGTTCATACTGACGGTAATGGCGACGGCCGGGGTGGTGTACCCGCGATGTTCCTCCCTCGGGACTCATACACCAGTAATTATTTATTCACAATATAAAAACACCACCAGGATTTTACTGCATTCTGGGTAAATGTTCGCGTTCTGGATCATTTTTATAATGGACACGGATAATATACACCTTGAAAATGTTGTGGATTTATTTTCATTTTTTTTTATTGTGTTGGCGGGAAAACGAGCAGGCGTGTCACCTGATGGTGAGCAACAAACGCCACCCATGGACACCTGAACACATATGTATAGTGTTAAAGTTTCGCTGCCGACCCTTACAATAGATTAAGGAAGGGATCGAAAGTGGGATAGAAATGGGAGGTATAAAGGGATTAGGCCTCCGGATACGAGAGATACGGCAAGACCCACTTTACGTCGATATTCTGAGAGGTTATTGAACCGGTCGAGCCGGTCCATTCATGTAGCGAACTGTGCGACTCTACCACTGTTAGCATCGTCAATCTTGATTTAAGTACCTACACTACGATTTACTTTGATATTTTTACTTTCAACACGCTTAGTATTCGCATAGTTCTCGGTACTGTTCGCGTGATATATTTGGTCTATTCGTTTTGACCAAAAGACTGAATTTTACATCAGCATTTATATTATCTGGTCCAGTAGGCGAATCCGAGCTCACGCCAATGACTTTTTGAAATTCTTTTCAAGAGTTATGTGTAATAAATATCGATGACTAAAAACATTGTGCCCGGTATTGGTTTGCCACTTATTCCATTTGAGACGCAAACTTACCGGCGAGTCTCGGCTTAACAGCCGCTGCCTACACCTTTCGGGCAGAAAAAGCCGTGAGGTTATGTTATGTTACAACAATATTTGAAATTCTATTTGCTATTACAATGAGTAAGTGCCTTATATGAACCTTTTTCCGCAACAGATAAACTGTTTTCCCGCCATTATTTACCGCTATTAATCACGTCCTCCATTGAGATTCCCGAGATAAATATTTTAGGTGCTTTACGTTTGAAAAAGGCTTCATTAAAATTCAAACACACACAACCTCGAATATATTACTTCACCAACATCAAATATAAAGTTTGATGTTTCATTTGAGTTGAGAAATTTAAATGAAAACAAATTGCCCGCGGTCTGCGTTTGCCGCCATTTATTTGCCAAAAGTTTTTTTTGTCAAACAAAATTTAAAAAATCACACTAAAGAAACATGTAATAACTGTCATTTGGAGAGATACTTTGTTCGGCAAACGTCCACGGGATGGATTCTCACCAAATTATTCAATTTGTATGCGTGATGTTTCTATTGCATGTGAGTGGAGTGCGTTGAGGATACCGCCCATGCCTAACATTATTCAAATGCGTTAAGATTTTCTTTTTATGGGATAGAAATGCACACGAGTAAGTGGGTCACCTGATGGTAAGCAACTTCTTAGGCCCATGAACACCGTGGTGCGTTGCCATCCTTTAAGGTAGTAGGAGGGTATAAGGGATTGGGCCTGCGGACACCACTCTCGCCGCCCGAAACGCAGCGCGAGCCACTTCCTCCCGATATTCCGAGAGGTCGTGGTATTTCACCGGTCGAGCCGGCCTATTCATGCAGCGAACTGCAAGACTCTACCACTATATATAAATAGATATAAAAAATACGAAATTTTGAAGTTGTAACAATGTTGAAGGTGTTTTGTTTCGAATTTTTTTTCGGAAGTTATGTGCGATAAATATCGATGACTGAAAAACATTGTGCCCGGTATGGCAATAGGTTCGCCACCTATTCCATTTGGGACGTAAACATAATGGCGAGACGAGGCTTAACAGCCGCTGCCTATACCTTCGGGTAACAAAAGGCGTGAAGTTATGTTATGTTGAAGTTGTAGCCCGTTGAGAACCCCTGATAGTTATTTGTTTGTGTATTTAAGACATTTGTGAAGTGTCTCAGGCACGTTGGCCACGAAATGCTCTAGGAGCGAGTGGAGCGGCTGAAGTGTCCACAACTGTGTCGAGTGGTGGCCTGGTGGCGTGGTGTAATTGGAGCGAGTCAATAGTCTCCACTCACATTCTTCTACCACGTTAAAATGTCTAAAGGGCTCCTTTAGGGGCGCAGATATTTTTAGTTCTGTACTTGTATATATTCCCGAGTGAGTTTTATGTTGTTTTTTTATATCTACCTCACCTGCCTTCTGTCAAACGAATGAAATGTTTTTATGTCTGATAAATTCCCACACGTGCTTCCAGAGGAAGTCTGAAGGAAGAATTTATTATGACGGCCATTTCTAGCACAAACTTTCATTATTTTATCAGTATTTCATACCATACTTATATACTTTTCGTGTATTTAAATAAGAGAAGTAGTAAGTACGGGCTTTACATGGGTGCAGACTATCAGATTTTTGTACATTTTCCAATATCGATCTGTAATAGTTCAGTTATCTAAAATTTATCTACATCACAATAAAAATATATAAATCTCTTCACATTTGAATAAGTATGTTTATGTTTTGTCCATTCCCCGGTCACATATATTTCTTCCCACTTGACATAAGTACGTGGGTAGCGCACCGTGGTACCAACCGCTTGTGCCTCAACTATAAGACACGTGTAAATTAGCTTTTAAAGAGAAATGTATAGCTCCATATACTAGGACCCATAGATTTTGCATACAGCAAAATGAACTACTAATCATCACTGACAGCGCGACCGCGAGTTAGTGATTCTCAGGATATTTATAATACAACACATGAACAAAACCAAGTTGACACTCGGAGTTGTCCTTTTTACGCACACATTGATAATTCACTCACACATCAACAACCCATTTTTGGTCTCGTCGTTTGGGTGACTATTCCCGATCTATTCTTATATACCGATTCTTATATCTATGTTAAGACCAGTATCAATGGTCTTCAGTACAGTTACCCTGCTTCTAAATCAAGAAGTCGTGGATCGGATCCTGACTCACAACAATGACTTTTCGTAGTTCTTTTTCATTTTTATATGTGACTAGCTGACCCGGCGAACTTTGTTCCGCATCAAAAGTAATAGATGAGTAAATTTTGGATATCATGAGGTTCAATTTGTGCTATTTATCGGCTTTAACTGCTGTCCTCCTATGTTAATACTGCAATATCTTCGAAATTATTCGTTTAAATTGCATGCTGTAAAGGGCCAAGATCATCTATATTACATGCACAAGTTATTTAAGACACTTAATTAGATGAAAATCAATGCTGTAATGTTTTAAATCGCTTCGTAAATAAACCATTATTTCTCGTAAAAAGTTAAAAAACAAAAATGGTCATTGTTAGAGATAGACATACGCCCTCGCGGACTTTTTGTAGACCTTTTTAAGGTGTTTATTAATGTAGAACATTGTTTTGATCTAGGGTTCAGCCACCGTTTGCAATTAAAGTTCTATATTTCGAAAATTATCATTTTTTCTTTGCAACATCATATTTCAATAATAGATCAAAACCACCCTGTTGACATCCTCTAACTATTAAAAAAACCGCATCAAAATCCGTTGCGTAGTTTTAAAGATATAAGCATATAAGGGGACAGACAGCGGAAAGTGACTTTCTTTTATACTATGTAATGAGAAATATCGATTACTGACAAAATCTATTCCGTTTGGGACGTACAAGTTAGTCAATTTGAGGATGGAAAATTACCTCTGCACTTGCAGTTAGAATAAGTCATCAAAAAAAAACATACTTCTAATTTATGATTTGCCCTATTCCTTCGGCTTTTGATGAAGCGAATGCTCCCAAAATCCTTCGCCTCACAAAGTCACAGTGTCCCTCAGACCCTTCCATTTGTGTGTATATATATACTACGTCTGTTATAAACAGTTTGCATTCCTCAAGCCGGTATTCAATTACATTAAAGTCGTCCGGCAGCGCTCAGTGTTCATTTCCTCAAGTTCAATGTCTGCTCTCTTACTCTTAGACAACATTTCTCATTTAAACTTGCCCATTGTTGTTTAAATGTTAATAAACTTGAACTGTGAGAGACGTCGAGACATCATCTTCGTTCATTATGCAAATCCCAGCTCCAGGTCCGTCCGTGTATGATTCCCTTGTAAACGGATTTTGGCACGAACGGCCATTTTGAAATTTTGACACTTGCATCTTAAATTTAAATTGAAGTATGGCGACTCGGGAATTTATTGCTCAAATGCTGCTATTTATGATAAGAACGGCGATAAATCTTTTAGCGTATTCATGCAAGTTGTGAGTGCAGAAAGTAAGTCGTTAAAAAAAAAAAAAAAAAAAGTTTTTATAAGTAAGCCGTTGTCACGTCCTGAATAGAGAGGATTATTCCATGTTTAAATTTAATATTTATATTTTTATAAACTTCGTAATCGTGTCTATTTGCCACTTTTAATTGTGCGTTAAATTATTTTAATGTTTCTATTTTTTGTAACGGCTTGATAATGTTTTTTCTTTCTATTTTATTATTTTAGTTCTGAGTAAACCTAGGAAACATTAGCATTTTGCTTATAATTGGCAAAACTCGTATTAACGTTCGTGTTCGTATTATCATAAAACTCACAGAGTTTTTTCTTTCTTCCACAGACCTATCTGTAAAGGATTCGGGAGGTCCATCTAAGTTTTGAAGTGTTACGATTGCCAGCAGCAGTACCACGAGGTCGGATCGTCTGGTGATAATATATGGATAGCGCTCGTGTTCTCTGTACGAATATTTATATAAAGTAAGTTCATTTATTTATTGTTTGCTATTAAATTTTATTAATCCAAGATGTAAAAACATTTCACTGTAGCAGAAGTGTTTACTGAAAAGCTGGCTTGGTTTTTTTTTTCGTTTTTACCGAGCTAAAGGCCTCTGTGTCGTAACTATTTTTAAATATGAACATAAGGTCTTTGTATTCAGGGGTCTGCTGTTCTTAAATGTTGGAAGGTGGCCACATAAGGATATCCGTTTATATAAATATTATTGGCATTTAACGGCCTCCTCTCACTCCCACGACGCGCGACCACTAACGACCCTTAGGTATATCTGCCCACGAACTGTCGCGCAAAAATGAAAATAGGACTGGCTATGATATTTTGGCATAGAAATCTCTGGAAATTTTCGTGAATAGATACGGTACTTGGTGGGATGAAGGATTTATTTTTATTTTATCTTCAAGTGTATCTTATATGAGAGAGGTAAACCTATGTCCCACTCTTGGGCTTTAGTATCGTAAAACCCTCAAAAGCAGACATAGTTATTTGCGTCATCTCATGTTCAATAATACATTTGTGGGTGTTGGTCCTGAGAGTCGTTATTATGAAAATCTCAATTGAGGTGTGGAAGTTAATCTTTATGGTCGACGCTTTCGTTTTCGGGTCGACCCATTACAGGAATGACATTTTCAGTATGAAGTGACATGTATTTAACGAAAACTTGCAATATGCTATGATAAACAAATATCTATCAAAGTTTCAACTTGTATACAATTTCAAGGCATTTCTTGTAGAACTTCCAACAACTTTTTTTCCTCTGTGTCTTGAAGCAACTTTGATAGTATTGCGTATGGTGGTCAGGTAGGGGTGGTCGATGCCCCACGCGGCGCCACCAGCCACCGCCATGTCGGCCGCTCCGCGCCACCCACACTTCTACACGGTCGAGGTCGGCGACACCAGGTTCACAATACTGAAACGCTACCAGAACTTGAAGCCCATCGGATCTGGCGCACAGGGGATTGTGTGGTAAGCCATATACTTACTTTCATTAATAAAATATCCGTCCGCTTATATTCTTAATGTATTAAAATTAATGCATTCAAATTTCGATTTCTGGCATTGCCTTGTAAACTTGTATTGAAAAATATTCATTTTTTTGCATGAGAACTCTATCTCAAATTATGATGACTCAAACTGTTGACGCTTCTCTTTTTTTGTTAATGTTTTGACGTGTAAACTGAGAAACCGCACCAGCTAGTAAATCAATTAGCTAATTTAGTTTAACTAATTAATATTAGAAATCACACTGTATAAATTATTGTTATTTAGTACAAGCACGGAAGCTTTTGTAAATTACACTCTAGGTAATGGAAAACTTAGAACTTTAGCACGCACTATTCGCACCCACATTGGTAGTTAGTAGTAGTTTTTTATTTATTTTTTTTATATTCACGCTTTTAATACATGAAGGGAATGTGTAGGCGGTGCGAACTACGCCGTATTTCTGTTGTGTTTTAAAAACGTGAAGCTAGAAATAATAGTGGTTACATATAAATATATTGGTAATATGCGTACATATTAGCTTTTCTTTTGAATAGTTAATTAATTTATTACCCTACTGCGTTAGTAGGTTGGGTATCTTTTTCTAGTTTGTATAGATTTATATGAACGTATAATTGAAGTATTTTCCAACAGCCTGAAAGGCTCGGTTAGGTTCCTCTTAACCCTTTCAGACCGCAGACCGGCTCAGACCTACGCTTTTTCGGATTATACTTGTGACGAATATCTATGATTAACAAAACTGCGTCCGATGGTAATGAATTTCGCCATATTTACGAGTACAAGCATAATTTGCCTGCCAATACCTTCGTATATTAAGAATGTAAATTTACACTACAACTAAAAGAAGATCATAACCCGATATGGTCGCACCGGCATGACTCTGCCTTCTTCTGGTTTCATTTAACGTGATCAGCATTCTAAGATGCCTGTTTTTGTTTTATTTACATTTCTCAAATTGTATATATTTTTTCAATAATCTAATATAAAAGCTTTGAATAAAAGTAAAAATAAAAATTTAAAAGATTTGAATGATCAGCTTGTGTGAGGAACATCATTAATGTGCACGACGTCACACATCATGTTTTTTTATTGAATAGGAGGGCAAACTAGCAAGGGGGTCACCTGATGTTAAGCAACGACCGCTGCCCATAGACACCTGAAACACATATAGTGTTACAGTTGCGTTGCCGTCCTTTAAAGGAGTAGGATAGGAAAGGGAAGGGAAGGGGGGTGGGCCTCCGGAAACTTCACTCACCGAAAGAAACGCGGCATGAGACACTTTACGTCGATATTCTGAGAGGCCGTGGTATTTCACCAGGCGAGCCGGCCCATTCATGCAACAAACTGCTTGGCTCTACCACTGAAGATTCACTGTTCATTGTGTATGGCGAAGGTTTTACATCTTGCATATGTGGAGAAGCCTCTATATGCTGACCAGTATAATAACGTTCAACATAATTGTATAACAACATATGTGATAATAGAAACCCTATTTTTACATACATACATAGCTTGAAACGAAACTATCACAAATCCGAGGCAAGACTAAATAATAGCACGTTTACGTAACATCAGATTTTAGAAGCACTCGACTCATATGTCTAATTTGTTTTATAGCTGACGGAGTAGTGATTGGTATAGCAGTTAGAGATGATTCAGTATTACTCGGTAACGCTCGGTGACACCGTGTTCACGATACCCATACGGTACACTGAGCTAGTGAGTCGAGGGAAGGGCGCACAGGGAATGGTGTGGTAAGACAACGGCGCTATCTTGCAAAATGGCCGCCGATTTTAATGTCTCCGTCCGCTTTGGTTTTAGGATTAAATACTAATGAATACACACCACAGATTAGCCACAAGTTCTGAGTATAAATGTAACATTACACACTTTAAAGAATCATCGATCTATTGAGTTTAAATTTTATTTACCCATCAATGAATTCTTCACAATCGAATGCATCTTAGTCGGTAATATATTTCGTCTAAAAGTGTAATCAATATTATTTTGTGTTTACAAAAAAATTGCGGCAGGTTTTTTAAATAATTTTTAGAAGTAAATTCTATTAATAATATAATCATCATCATTCATCATTAGCCTGTTGCAGCCCACTGCTGGACATAGGCCTCTCCCAATTTGCGCCACAACATCCGATTATGTGCCTTCCGCATCCAGTCCTTTCCAGCAGCCTTTCTGAGGTCGTTTGACCATCGCCTGGTTGGTGGGCGTCCTACACTTAATAATATAATATAGGGGATAAATAAGAAAAAAAAATCCGCGTGCCTCTATTAATTGTCTTATTTTTCATTTCTTTTCATACACCTCAGGTATATAGCATAATTTCAAAGTATTAATAATTCCAAATCCTAAATATTTAAATTAAATGCTGACAGTGGTGTGTCACGTTCTCAGTAGGTCGAGAAAGTGGCCTTTTGTCACATCAATTTTGTAAAAAAGGGTGGGTTTAAATGATCGTGTCGTTTGGTCAATAGCAAATTGGACATTACATGATACATACGTGACTAACATTGAATTATATTATATTATGCCGATACTAAATTGTCGCCTAACATGTCATTTAATGTACCGACTACCGCAGATGCGTTTCGCAATAATAACTGCTTGGATTATAATCGCTTGTAATATTCGCGGTTTTGTATGCTCGACAACTTGCATGGTGGGCGATAATCATAGAAGTAGGAGTATACAAAATGCTGAGACAGTGAACTAATAAAACTTTTCAAAAATCCATTAAAATGTATGTCTTTTAGTGAATATATGAGTTACCGCGATGAGCCCACATATTGTTCGAACGTAGTAGGTTGATTACAGCGGAGATAATGGACTCCAGAAGTTTCCGATGGTAGATTTTGATAAATAAACTGAAGTCGAATATAGACCAGATGGATCTACCTCATGAATTGCCTCTATTCTGGACTACACTATATCATAGAGCTACAAGCTATTTAACCACGAAACTAATGTATATTATGCTTTTTGCAAAACAAACTTATTGCGATATTTTTGCATGCCCCATCACAATACTTACCCTTTTGTGTCAATTCCCGCCAAGCTACCACTTCTGTATAAGTTCCCAATAAAAATATTGTGGTCAATGTTGATACAACGGTCACCATTGACGTACATATTTGTTTGGTGATGCGACTTCCTGTTTGTTGGTTCCAGCGCTGCGTACGATACAGTGACACAACAGAATGTAGCCATCAAGAAATTGTCGCGACCTTTCCAAAATGTGACCCATGCGAAGCGCGCTTACCGCGAATTTAAACTTATGAAGCTTGTAAACCATAAAAATGTAAGTATGCTTACACAATTTGATTAATATTAAAATCGTGGTGGACTAAGGATACTGAAAGTATGAACATTTTCTCCTTCTTTATCAGATTATTGGTTTGTTGAACGCGTTTACGCCCCAGAAGAGTCTAGAGGAATTCCAAGACGTTTACCTAGTGATGGAGTTAATGGATGCAAACCTCTGCCAGGTGATACAGATGGACCTGGACCATGAACGCATGAGCTACCTGCTCTACCAGATGCTTTGCGGCATCAAACATTTGCATCTCGCGGGCATCATACATCGGGTATGTCCCACTTGCGATTGTTTTCTTGGTGGATAAGTCAATTCTATTTTAGAATACATTCTATTTACTAGTTTGCAAGAAATGTACTATTACGTTATTCTTTCTGGAGAAAGAATACGCACTCCGAAAGCTTGCATTCTTGTACTAAATGCATTTCACAAAACTGGATAAACTCCAATGGTTCTTTCCATAATAGTTTTTTTATTCCGTCGTTAATTTTTTTTACCGAAACTTTCGACAGGATCTAAAACCGTCCAACATAGTTGTGAAGAGTGATTGCACGTTGAAGATTCTGGACTTTGGGCTTGCGCGTACTGCAGGAACTACTTTTATGATGACGCCCTATGTTGTTACCAGATATTACCGTGCTCCTGAGGTGAGTACCAGTTTTACTAGTTATTCAATCCAAATTTAAATTAACTTAAATGAATTGTCAGTATCTGAAAGAATTCCTTTTTTGAGAAATTTTATTTGTTTTCTGGAACAGGTAATTCTCGGCATGGGCTACACGGAGAATGTAGACATTTGGTCTGTGGGCTGCATTATGGGTGAGATGATCCGTGGCGGTGTCCTGTTCCCTGGCACAGATCACATCGACCAGTGGAATAAGATTATTGGTAAACCATTTTATAAAACAATCCATTACTATATTGAAAGAAATAACAGATTATTGTTACAAAAATTGTTTTTTTAAATTCCTGTATTCATCGAATCCCATTAACTGTCTATTACTAAAGAACATTATCAGTCCTGTTTTTAATCTCAATTTTTTCTTCATACAGACACTTGGCAGCCAGTAGTTACTCCTTATATCTAAAGTCCTGTCTATGTCCTGTTTCGGTTTTTTACCTGTTCGATCTGCGTATTCAGGTTATGAGTATTACCTAAAAAGCTATAAATTTTATATTTAATCGATTATGATGGGATAGGGAATCCATCGGAATCATTGATATGTGTGTTACAGAGCAGCTGGGCACGCCGTCGGGCGCGTTCATGGCGCGGCTGCAGCCCACCGTGCGCAACTACGTGGAGAACCGGCCGCGCTACACCGGCTACAGCTTCGAGCGCCTGTTCCCCGACATCCTGTTCCCCAGCGACAGCAACGAGCACAACCGCCTCAAGGTACGACACGCGCACACCATGTGACGCGAGCTGACAGTAAGCGTCGGCCACGTCTCCATCTAACTATATATGGTTTCCAGGCGTCGCAGGCTCGTGACCTGCTCTCTCGAATGTTGGTGATAGACCCCGAGAGACGCATCTCCGTGGATGAGGCTCTGCTACATCCCTACATCAATGTGTGGTACGATGAGGGCGAAGTCAATGCGGTGAGTCACATTATTTTTTGTCATATGAATACTATGATATTTTTTATTGAACGGTGTTTTTATAATCCTTAAATAGAAGTTAATTGAATTAGGGAGGGCAAACCTGTCACCTGACCCGTGTCACCTGATGGTAAGCAACCTGTGCCGCCCAAGGACACCAGCAATACATAATGTTACCGTTTGTGTTGCCGACCTTTAAGGGAGTAGGATAGGAAAGAATGGGGAAGGGGAGTGGGCCTCCTCGTACCTTTACGTGGATTACGATTACTTTACCGGTGAAATACCACGATATCTCAGAAGATTGACGTAAAGTGGGTCATGCCGCGTTTCGTTCGGTGAGAGAGGTATCCTGAGAAATATCTCCTTCCCACTCTTAAATAGCTGCGGACGTAAAAAAAATATACTTACCCCAGAGGGGTACCTATTGTTACACCACTGGAGCACTCTCACCTCACCTCACCAGTGTCCACGATTCTTACGTCCCATACGGTCCTTTTACTCTGGAGAAGGCAAACCTTCGCACTATACATAAAACTGTCCGGGGCAAAAGGAAAGGCATCGCGACCCCGTTGAGCATGGGCTTCTGCAAAATCTTCTAGCATACTTAACTCGTCGGTGGGGGGAAACGGTTAAGAGTTAAAGAGAGGCACTGGCCGTTAATTGAACGTAGCGAAAGCTTTCGATCAGGTTTAGCACTAAGCACTTCTCTCGAAGCTTCCTTTTATGGGCTTCCTGACAATTTATGCGATTGGGTTTCCAGATTTCTCACAACTCGGTGAATTAAAGTCGTTGTCGACCACAGTCACACTCTGACTTAAAAAAAGGCGAATGATGGAGACTCCTAGGGCTGGGTGCTCTCCCCTACGCTGTTTCTTCTACATTTCTTCTAATGACATTCCGCATTTCATCAATCTTCATTGTTATGCAGATACATAGCAGTAAAGGGGATGCCTTATATACCGGCCATTTGGAATTCGTGAATCTAAACAAGCTTGTGTCTGAAATCGAAAATCTGCTTGGTAAAGTGGACTGGGCGGACTAAACTTAGTCCTATTCAACTCTTTGCAGATCCCCCTGTTTTGACAACACTTTCCTATCCGCCTCCGCCATTATTGGTATCCTTGGTGTCGACTTGTCCAGTGACGTCCAGTTTCGCGGAGGGCAAGGCCAAATTGACCTCATAAAAGCTTGGTGTGCTCAATAGATCGGGACGATATATCACCACAGGTTATTGCATGAACTATATAAAGCGCAAGTCCGGGCCTCACGTGGAATACTGTTCTCATCTTTGGGCAGGTGAACCCCAGTACCAGCTTTTCCTATTTGACCGCATTCAACGACGCGCGGTTCGGCTTGTCGATAACCAAGCTCTTTCCGATTGGCTGAATCATTTGGCGTTGCAGAAAGATTTTGCATCTCTAGGCAACATGTACCTGTGTGCCTATACAACGTGGAGTGCTCTGGGGAATTGTTCAGACCTATACCACCAGTGCTATCATCCGCCTGTTCTTTACAGTGGGCGGTCGATACCTGTGCGTTTTAACCTTCACTTCTTGATACGCACTGCATATGGAACCCGTTGCTGGCGACGGTATTTCTAGACCGTAACGATCTAGGAACCTTTGAGAAATTAGCGTATTTTTATCCTAGAAGCCGACAACGCTGATGTGACGCCCCTAGTGTTGCGGGCGGTACGTGGGCGGCAGTAGTCGCTTTCGATCAGGTGACCCGTGCGCTCATTTCCCATTTTTCACGTAAAAAACGTTTATGGTTGATGATCCCTTATCTGGGGAAATCCGCATTCAGTCCTTATATCAGAGTTTGTACCATAAGAGTGTGTGTGTGTGCAGCCGGCGCCTGCGTCGTACGACCACAGCGTGGACGAGCGCGAACACACCGTGGAGCAGTGGAAGCAGCTCATCTACCAGGAGGTCGTGGAGTACGAGTACGTGCCCCCCGCGCCCGCCGCGCCCCCCGCGCCGCACGGCGACCACGCGCAGGCCGCCGCCACGCTCACCACATAGGTACGGCACGGCCGCACTAACACAGACGATAACTTTTAGATTTCAATATTTCATACTAACACCCGAAACTATTTCAGGTATCAGCGCGTGTGACCGCCGAGATTTTATCGACGTCGGTGTAAAGACATTTTTAATATCAACATGTCGAAATATCGCGCCTCGTCGCACCCCCTGGCGGTGTAGCCCTGCGCCCCGCCCTTGCGGTTTACACAATAACTGGTGTATATATATCGTGGAAATGTTATGTGCAATACTTGAGAACAATACCGAGTGCAACCAACACTATGTAATGAAGAATAATAATTGGACTTGTTCATTTTCACGTGTAATTGAGAGTGAATGTTCGGAAGACGACGTCTCTGTTGCCTGATGCGAGAAGTAGCGTCACCTACAATTGTAGTATACAGCTGGTTCAGAATAACACTAAACCTCGCTATTCCTCCACTTGTTAGCAAACGTGGGTAAAAATTTCGTTCAACAGTGAAAAACTATAATTTTAACTTTACTTTGTGATATATATTTTTTTTTAAAGCTTCTTATACCTCAACATCTGGGGATTTGTGTTGTTTTTTTTTTTGTCAAATTCATTATATTGTATATCACTGTACAGACTTTTATTCAATCTAATATATTCTTAGCAAGTGAACTACAAGAATGAATGTGAAGAAATGCTGTTTATTTATGGTCCTGCCGGGCCGGACTAGTCGGTGAGTGATGACGTCACTTTGTAGAGACTTGAAGTTAGTTACATTAGCGTGCGCACGATCTGTCCGCGCGCTGTAGTCATGTAGGATACTTGTTTATTGTAACGTGTACCGGTCATACATATTATGTTTAACTACGTTATTGACTTTGTAGTTTCTTCCTGTTTTTTTACTATAAATTGATTAATGTAAGATGAATTATTTTTAATATTTACCTATGAAAATTATTTTGTTATTTAAATATATCTTTCTAAGCGTTTCAGTTGTATAATTATTAGTATTTTTACAATTTAATATTGATGGTTTAGTCATCTGAGTTTTTTTTTCATATTACAATGTTTTTCCTAACAAACCATCAGTGTTTTTATGTATGTTTTGCTGGACAAATTTAAAAATTTGACTGTATATGTAATGTTTTTAATTTCCAAAATGTAATCAATTATATAATTTTATTTTTATACATTGTAACCAGTCATCGGGATTACTTCTTTGATATGAGATACTGTTATAGCAATGAAATAATTCTATTATTTGGTTTGATATTTTGTTTATATTTGATGCAATATTCGGATTAAGTAAGGTTTTTTTTATTAAATATTTTAGATGAAAGCTGATAACTTTATGACTAATAGCTTTTCCTTTCAACTGATTGCCACCAGAATGGAATTATAGTAATGATTTCGAGGTGTCCATTGGTAATCTCATAACATATAAATTTGTACGAGGCTATACTCTTTAACTTGACTGTTTTCCATAATATTTTAAAAGATTTTTGCATTGAATTTTGCATTGTTAACGCTACTTTGTATTATTTTAATAATTTGACATTTCCACTGCTTTTTTTTCTTTATAGAGAGTTTGTTTGTTTGATTATTCCATATCGATTGCGATGTTCAAATTTTTATTGAGTAGACACCTAGTTGTTTTGTTATTATTGTAATGAGTGTAGACTATTAAGTATTGTACCTAATTAGTCTCCTGTAGTCCCCCTCACACGTTGCTGATGGAAACTACCAAGGTAACGCAAAAAAGCTTCACGCGTGAGGGGTGTGT
Source organism: Euproctis similis (assembly GCA_905147225.2). Classification (NCBI taxonomy): domain Eukaryota; kingdom Metazoa; phylum Arthropoda; class Insecta; order Lepidoptera; family Erebidae; genus Euproctis; species Euproctis similis. The sequence goes on along the minus strand of LR990122.1, from coordinate 1,045,852 downwards.
AGAATATTGTTTATAACCTCACTAGTTAACTACTAATATAAATTATAAATAAGAGATAATAAAACAATGATAGTGCAATGCAGGGTTTCTCAAACTTAAATCCAACATACCTTCAACAAATGTGATGTAAATTTTAAGAACTAAAATGCAAGTTTGGTCTCGCTTCTAAATTTGTGTGATACGATAATGACGACTCTTCCTTGATATTATTGAAGTGGTAACATAACATAACATAACATAACTTCACGCCTTTTGTTATCCGAAGGTGTAGGCAGCGGCTGTTAAGCCTCGTCTCGCCGTTATGTTTACGTCCCAAATGGAATAGGTGGCGAACCTATTGCCATACCGGGCACAAAGTTTGTCAATCATCGGTATTTATCACACATAACTTCCGAAAACAATTTCGAAAAGTCATTGGTGTGAGCCAGTATCTGGAATCGAACCCCGGACCTCTGGATCAGAAGCCGTGCGCTCGCCCACTGCGCCACCGAGACTAGGTAAAGTGAAGTGGTATTATAAAAAAATAGCTACCGATTAAGTAACGTAACTATCCATCCTGTATAGCATAACCCAACAGTCTATGATGAATTTGGCAAATTGGATATTTTATGTTAAATCAGTTTGAGTAACCCTGGTCTGACGATCGGTTTGAGAGTATAGCACAATTTATTAGCTATAAAAGTGAAAACTGGACGGTAATGTTTGTAATGTGATTTTGTATAATTATTAATGTTATTACAAAAGCAATAATGCAATCGTCATTAGGAGATACCACGTATGACTTTTTATCTTGGCTATAAATATACCTGAGTCCTTAACTTAGTCGTTACTCGAGTTTTACGGTCAATTTACACTTAAATCTGACAAATAGATTTTTTATATCCATTAAAACCTGTCTATTGCTCTGTACATGTATGGACAGTAGTACAAGTAGCCGTGCACTGATTTATATGTAAATTTATTGTAAAGGATAAGTGGCTCTGCTCCATCCCATTGTGGTCTGCCCTTGAGTTTAATTTTTGGTAAAATAATTATTATTACACTGCTAACACGTTTGTTTGTGTTACTTTACTTTTGTTCCATTACGGTGATAGGTTATTCTGATATGTGTAAGGTCCTATTTATTACATTTGTGAATCTTCTTTTCATTTATCCATTTTTTTTTTTGTCTAGGAATCTGAAACCTAACATAACATTTGAAATTAGTTCTGTAGTGTTTTATAGAGCTTCATTAACATAACTTGTTGAAGATGTAGTTGAAATAATATATTATGGGCTTTTTATACTGCCCAGTGAAAAATTGCATGTTCATTGGAAGTATATCGCAATTATATAAACATTTAGCCCTATTGTAAAATTTGTAAATATTAACAAATATGGAACGAAAGTGAAGAGAACACATTGTACAGGTGATTTTGTGGTAAAAATTTGTGGTCTTCATCATCGAGGACCCCCTCGTCTTGAAAGGAAGCACACAGGGTTTTTAAGCCGAGAATTTCCCTTGCAGATTACCAAGTTTTATAATTATTTACTATAATATTAACTTTCTATAATTATTTTACATATCGATACCCTAATTTGTTTGTTAACTCCCCTTATTTTCAAAAATGGTATTTTCATACCGGCAGATAGTAGACATTGTCTAGATCCTATTAGTATCAAAATTTTCATTTTCGAAAAAAAGTGGAGTTAGTAGGTTTGCAAATTAGGTATCGATATGGATGGACCTCATGATAACAAAATAGAATATAATGAATATAAAGAATACACTAGAACTGTTTTCTTAGTTTGCGCTTCAATGTGTATTTGTAATTAATTTTATAACTTATGATTTACCAAGGGAAATAGTTAATAAAAATCACCATGTACCAACTAAGGGCGTTCTAATATAGTGAATAAAAACCACAACTGTACGTCCAAATTGTCCATTTATACGTTAATGTACCTAATACAAAATACAATAATATAATCATTAGCAAGTACTTTAGTGACTCTTGGTCAACAAGGTGGATAAGTTAGTCGCAATGTTGAGAAACGCAGCCCCGCGGCTTTTAGCTCTTAAGTATACATAATTGGGTTAACACTATTCAGTGACTATTAAAAAAAATAACTTATTTTTACTGTACACGTGTAAGTTAATTCATATTTTAAATGAATAAATCGAAATGGTTATTATAAGGGTGTGTTTTATTTTTTAGACTAGGTACCTTCTAAATCCACAGGCAAATCTTTAACAACATGGATAGTACGAAAAGATGACATGTTGTGCCGACCCCATTTAAGTGTAGATTAATTGCGGGAAAATTATGATTATGAAATTATTGCCATAATTTCTAGAAACATCTTAAAGTAGCTCAATAGAATCAATCATGAACTTTAAATGTCCATTTTTTTGAGAAATACTATTGAATAACTATAAGTTATGCGTAGTTCAATGAAATACTGATTGCGATACGCGTGTTGGTATTGCAAGTAACTCGTGCAAAATCTTTGTACTAATCAACACTTAGATGCAAAATGAATAAACGCGATGTGACTAGAAGGTGCTAGCGTATTTTGATGTATTATACAAATTAAATATTCAGATCGAGTATGGACAAAATTCCACATAGCAGGCACAGTCAAAAAGGAAACAGCTAGATTTAAGATAAATACCGTGGTATATACTATTTTATTGTTGTTTAATGTGCGATGTTGTGCCTTTAAATTTCCTTGTAACTTCACGTTTAGTGCCAAGAAGGGGAAGACTGTCGCCGCAATGTTGCTTATTGAAGAAAAAGGTTATTGTCATATTGAAGACAAAAAAATCTGTGTGACTTCTAATTTTAGCCTGTCCGACATGGGCCAGTGCAAAAAAATATTTCACTGTTGTGATGTTGTCAAAAGTAGACATGGGTCGTATCGCCTTTTTGGAGTACCGTATCTATAACAGATTTAGATTTTCAATATCAGATATCGGAACTATATATTAAAATATATAGATATTCAAATATCTAGAAGATTTTCAAATATCTGAATCTAAGAATTAACAGCCTCTCAGCCATATTGCCTCTACCTATATATATTTTATGTTTACCAATTTTAAGAAATCATCTTTATTTTTATGGCATTAAGATTCAATTTACAATTTTAAATCCGTTAAACCGTCTATATACTGCTATTTCACTCCAACTAACCTTTTACTTTCAACATTAAAAATCTAAAATAAGCTTTAAAAATATAGCAATAAGGTTCAAATCTGTCTGATACAGGTATCGTGCATATATTGCTGTACCACTCTAATATATATAGCTCGCGCTCACTTGCTTCAACTATATATTCGATGCGGTATGGTACTGAAGGTACGGTAAAAATCTAGAATCTAGATATTGTAAGTAACATATTTTTGCAATATAGTAACAGATTTCTTTTTATGGGATAGGAGGGCAAACGAGCAGTCGTGTTACCTGATAGTGAGCAACCAACGCCGCCTATGGACACCAGCAACACATTTAGTGTTACTGTTGCGTTGCCGACCTTTAAGGGATAGGGGATAGGAAAGTACGGGGGTGGGCCCCGGGTACCTCTCTCACCGAACGAAACGCGGCATGAGCCACTTTACGTCGGTCTTCTGAGAGGTCGTGGTATTTCACCGGTCGAGCCGGCCCATTCATGCAGCGAACTGCTTGGCTCTACCGCTGTTAAGATTTCGTGCGAGCCAGTAACAGATTTTTAGATATTGCTACGAAATCGGATTTCGTATCTTTATACGATTTGTATCACCCATATCTACTATCTAGAGTGCGTTCCACATAAAGCCCACAAAGACCGCGACCGCGGAAATTGCCGTTCCACTAACGTTAAAACGCCGCGGGCGTTGTGGGCGAATGTTATAAGTGGAACGCAAAACTTGAGCCCTGTGTGCTAGCAATATGGCGGCTCGGAAAGTTCATCAAGTTCTGATGACATATGTAATTTTTTATTGAAAGCCCACCAAGACCTACCAATATTTTGCGGGCGAAGTGGGCGCGATGCGGTCGCGAACAGTGACGTCATCTATGACGTCGAGCGACCGCTCGCAACGACCGCGGGCTTTATGTGGAGCGCTACTGTGGGCGTTACGGTCGTTGTGGGCTTTATGTGGAACGCGGCCGTGAAAAGTGTCAAACTGTCAAATATAAAAAAAATTGAAGTGTAACAGTAGCTCGCACTTAATGTTAGATATAAATTGTGTTTGCGATATATATTAGACGGTAAAGGTTTTTGACAATGTCGGAAAAAGACAAATCGAAGAGCAATGCCCAAACAAAACACATACCTAAAGATGCTCAAGTAATCATGTCAATAATGAAAGAAGTCGGTATCACTGAATATGAGCCTCGCGTTGTGAATCAATTACTAGAGTTTACTTACCGATATGTCACATCGGTTCTGGATGATGCTAGAGTTTTCGCCAACCACGCAAAGAAAAAAACTATTGATTTAGACGATGTGAGATTGTCCGTGCAGATGCAATTGGACAAATCATTTACCAGTCCACCACCCAGAGAGGTCCTTTTGGAGATATCACGAGTAAAAAATGTTAATCCATTACCATTAATCAAACCACATTGTGGACTTAGGCTACCTCCAGATCGGTAAGATGTGATGTTCTTAACTTGTTTATGTTTATTGTATTAATTTTGTAGACCTATTTAACTATGAAAAAGCATAACATGTTGCCTAACATGTGAACTCTGATCTGGGAATGTCAGTTTTATTTATTCATATTTAAATGTGTTAGATTTTATTATTCTGTACAAATAGCTTAAATTGTAGGTTTTTCAAAAGTTAATTAACAATGTTTGTGTAAATATTTTTTTTGCCTCCTTGTGTCTTTTTATGTTTTAAAACTGTTCTTAGTAGCTACAGCTATCATTTAAGGGTTCTTATATTACATTCTCACTTGATCAAGGGTTGGTTTATCTTTGTGAGCTAACATGAAACTTTTGACTTTGCATGTGTTTGGCTATTATGCCTGTAATGGTCAACAATGGCATTTAGTGACCTGGAAATATGTTGTCTAGATACAGCCATAAATAAGGGTAATTTTCTACTTTTCCAGCTACTGCTTATCAGCCTGCAATTACCGTTTGAAGCCAGCAGCAACAAAGAAAGTAATTACTAAGACTACAGTCCCCTCAGTACCAACTCTCAAGACTGTGACCTCGTCTAAACCAATGCCAAACCAACAAAATGTTGTAGTGAAGAGACCTCCTAGTGCTATAGTTAATGTTAATACATCTAAACCTGCTGTCGTTCCTAAACCTGTTCTCAAATTTACATCTGGTAGTAAGGTAATACATACAGCTTTGTATTTTAAATAGTTATTTATGTAAGAAGGCAGATTTTATTATTTTTTTTACAAGAGATTTTTTTTTTACTTTTACATTCTGTCCATAGGTGGTAGCCAAACCTGCTGTGAGGGTCACTGCAGGTCCGTCAGCGCAGATGCCAGTCAAAATGGAAATAGATGATCATAAGACACAGAAACGTAAACGGGAAGATGATGATTATGACACATAAATAATTGAAGCATTATTATAATTTAAGTTTTATTGTGTAAGCTTTATTTTAATATACAAGGTTTTATATAAAAAAACATGTTCTTTGATTTTAACATTCACTAGCAAGCTTCAACTATATAAATATAATTGCCAGGTGTCCCGTGACTGCTCACAAATTTATATCATTTCTTTCTAACTCTCTACATATAACATAACTTCACGCCTTTTGTTACCCGAAGACTGTTAAGTCTCGTCTTGCCGTTATGTTTACGTCCCAAATGGAATAGGTGGCGAACCTATTGCCATACCGGGCACAAAGTTTTCAGTTATCGATATTTATCACACATAGCTTCCCAAAACAATTTCATTGAAAAGTCATTGGCGTGAGCCAGTATCTGGAATCGAACCCGGACTTTTGAATCAGAAGCAGTGTGCTTGACCACTGCGCCACCGAGACAAACTAACTCTAACTCTCTAACTTAATAATAACGAAGTCACAGAGACTTAAGTATACTCAAGACATTGAGTTTTATGTTTTCTTTATTATATTAATTAAAATAAAATAAATTTTTGCTGTGCCACGCCTAGTGAGCCATAGGCGTGTTATTTGCTTGTGGTCCGTTCAAGTGTTACGTAAGCAGATTTATTACAATTATTTACGCCCCCAACACCCTTGTCAGCAAAAGTAAGCAAAGCTCGTACCCCCTCCCCCAATAATTACGTAATCAATTTTCAAGAGACCATCTACACAATTGGTGTAAGGTATTTTTGTAAAATTGAAGAGCTACTGATGACGTAAGCATCATCTGAAACCCCCCTACCCCCCGTGTCATCAAAAATAAGCCAAGCAAAGACCCCTCCTCCCCCTATAGTGCTCTATGTAAGCACTTTATGTTATACTTGAACGGCCTCTTGGTGAACTTCATGATTATTAAATCTATATTCTAAATTGGATATTTGAAATCAGCCTCTATTTCTATATATTATATATATTATATCAGTAGTTGCTGTTATAGAAAACAGAAGTTAAAAAAAACCATTTCAAGTGTATAACATTTGATAAACTTCTATAAAATTATTCTTAATACTTAAATTTTTGTATCTGATTTGAATGATTTACCTTATTTTAGAAACATTTTGTTTACTTCAGAGTAAATTTATTATAATGCAATGGACATAATTAAATTAACAGTCTCAGACTTAGTTTGCCAATATTTATAGTTAACTTAAAAAAAATACAATAATTTATAAACACTGAATAAAAAGAATATGATTTAAACTTCATAAATAATATACTCCTTTAAAGTTACACTTCTATCATTGATAGAAAAATAGTAAGTCTTCAACATTACTTAGAATACTTATAGAAGCCCTCTCCACTCTTTACACCAAGTTTCCCTTCAGAGACCAACTTGTTTAGCAGAGGTATGGGCTTGAAGAGTTGCTGATCGGGGTACTTGTTATGCCAACCATCTAATATGAACTTATTGGTGTCAAGTCCCACATAGTCTGCAAGCTCCAGCGGGCCCATCGGATAGCCAGCTCCAAGCTTCATTGCGGTGTCGATGTCGCGAGCTGATGCATCTCCTGGATATCAAAAAAATAAATTTCATATTGTTTGGGTATAATCAATAATGCTACTCATTATCAATATATCATTCTATATCATTATCAATATCTTATTATGTAGAGTTGTGTCATTGTTTGTCCGCGATGGAAAACTAAATTTGCACACCATATGTAGGTTGATCCAACAAAGACAGGATAGTTCATTTTTTTTTTCTAATTTATTTGCTAACTGAAAACTATTCTAACAGTTGAAGGATATCGGTTGACTGGATAAGTAAGTATTCGGGATTATAATAAGTTTCAAATTATTTGTCTTTTTTGTTGGTTAGTTCTAATTAGTTCTAAACAAAAGCAAAAAAAATATTATACATACTATTCCTGACTTTGGATAATATTCCAATTGCTTGATATATCATGCAGGATATTGTTAGTAGGGTCTGCTAGTATAATATATAAATAAGGTTGTACAATAACTTAAGAATACTCTACAAAAATCTTCTTGGTATCAAACAACTAAATGGCATGCCATGCATTACTTAGCAATCTATAACTATGATTAAACATACTATTCTTTAAACATTAATTGTAATAATTACCTCTTTCAAATAATCTAATAGCTTCACAGATGTAAGGCACCAAAAGTCTGTTGACAACAAATCCTGGTGTGTCCTTGCATGTAATGCAAGTCTTGCCCACAGCCTTGCCCCATTCCATCATTGTGTTGTAAGTAGCCTCAGAAGTCTCAGCCCCTTTCACTACTTCTAAAAGTCTCATCACAGGTACTGGGTTGAAGAAATGAAGACCACCAAACCTGGTAAAGAGTAAAACATTTGGCAATGTCAGTAGGGTGTGTTGCAGCTCTCTTAGAATAGTGCCACTCCATCTTTTCCCATGTTCCATTTCTACCATGAAAAGCCCTGGTGACCTAGTGGTTTTCACTCATATAAAAGAGAGTCAATAAATCATAAATATGATCTCTTAAAGAGTTGCTAGCTAAAGATAAAAATAACATAAAGTACTCACTTGTCTTTCCTGTTCACCACTGAGGCAATTTCATTTATAGATAAAGATGATGTGTTTGATGCAAAGATAGTATGTGCTGGAGCGGCCTGCAACGTTAATAATAGTATTTAAAACAGTAGTTTAATATCGTATATATTACATATTCCTTCACTTACTACTAACTGGCCATTAAATAGTTATAAATACAGACATTGACTCGCTATGATCTATAATTTTCAATTATATATTATGTTTTTAAGCCATTGGGTTTAAACACTAACACAATAATCCCAGAACATTGTCACATTATGCAAATTACTCACCCCATCAAGTTGTTTAAACAATTTATGTTTCACATCCATATTTTCAACAATAGCTTCCACAACCAAATCAGAGGTCTTTGAGGCTTCCACTGGATTTGTGGAGGTCTTGATCTTAGCAAGTGCGTTAGCTACAAACTTCTCCCCTTCTTCAGGTTTATCTTTATAAATTTTTTTAGCCACTCTGTTCAAGTTGGCTCCAATAGATTTCTGTGCTTTGGCAAGTACATCTGAACTGACGTCCACCAGTGTCACATTTTGTCCTGCTTGAGCTGACACCTATCAGGAAACATCTAAATTTATGAAAAGTATCCATCTCTTTGAAAGATGAATATGAAATCCCTGATTTTAAATTCAATTGTATGGTGATATGCTTATTGACAATTGAGAAATACTGAGTTACAGAAAATTCGAATATTTACAAATATTAGCAGAAAAGCCCAGATAGCAATCCACAATGCAATACTGATCCCAATGTTAACTTATGGAAATGAGAGCTGGGTATGGCAGAATGTACATGAAAGTAGGATAAACGACGATGATGCAAGACTAAGCAGATATACAACATAAAAGCAGATGGATGTAGAAGTCGAGGAAGGCCAAAACACACATTCCATTACTAAATAGAGGAAGTGATAGTGAGTGTTCTGGAGGAAGGTGATGTTGGGAGCCTCAAAAATCAACATGCATGCATGAAAAGAGTTATGAAAGTCAACGAAGAGAGTGAGGTATGTAAGAATCGCACCTTGTGGCGCTCCGTTCTCTCTGCCTATCCAGCAAATGATTTGGCGTGAAGTTATGTATGTATGTACAAATTTATAGCGACATTTTGTTTTAATTTTAAGATGAATCATATGATTTTCTTTGATTTTTAATTATTTTAACTGTTCAAGTTTGATTTTTTCAACAATATTTGAAACCACGCAGTTCGCTGCATGAATGGGCCGGCTCGACTGGTGAAACACGGTTTTACACAGTGGTAGAGCCAAGCAGTTCGGTGCATGATTGGTCTGGCTCGACTGGTGAAATACCACGACCTCTCAGAATATCGACGTAAAGTAGCTCATGCCGCGTTTCGTTCGGTGAGAGGTACCCGGTGGCCCAGACCCCTTCCCCATCCTTTGCAATCCTCTATGGTCTATCCCTTAACGGTTGGCAACGCAACAGTAACATTGTGTTGCTGGTGTCCATGGGCGGCGTTGGTTGCTTACCATTAGGTGACACGCCTGTATGTTGACCTCCTATCCCATCAAAAAAAACAACATATCGGCGTAAAGTGACTCGTGCCGCATTTCGTTCGGTGAGAGAGGTATCTAGAGGCCCGATCCCTTTTTCCTTCCTACTCTCGTACTCTCATAAAGGACGGCAACACATCACGGTGTTCATGGGCGCCAAGAAGTTACTTACCATCAGGTGCCCCACTAGCTCGTTTGCCCTCCTATCCGATAAAAAATATACTTCTTTATTAAAAAGTAATGTATATCTCGAAGTTATTTGGTATAAAATTCTGCCACAAATAACTTATAGTTATTACGAACCTGAGCGATGCCGGAGCCCATCAAACCTCCTCCAATAACAGTAACATTTTTAATAGTGCCCTGAACTGCTAACGAAGTTGAAAAACTCCTAGCTATTACACCGAATGGAATCATTTTTATATGGGAATTTATATTTTAACAAATTTGATATACTTAAATTATATCACAGTTCAAAATATGCCTAATAAAAAGTATTCAAAATATTTCAAAAGTTCTTTGCAAAGAGGAAAAGAAATTCCAAAGTTCACTTCTGTATTTTTTTCATTCGTCCACTTTTGGATAGGCTAAAGCTATGAAGCCATACTGCCTAGTCACCTGTCTCATATGTCTATTATTTTTTTGAAGTAACTAACATAAACGAACCTAAAATAAAATAACCTAACCTAATCATCCATAAAATCGTAGCACTTTAAGTCTTGTAGAATATCCACATTAGCACACATATAAGAAACAAATTAAATAAAACGCCACAACTTTCCAATAATATCCATTGAAAAACAAATTTTAGAAAATAAGGCAAAGAACAGATAGACAGGAATCCTTTACATTCCCGCCAAAACCTAACCTTTCTCAGTCAATCTCAGTATTGTAGATAGATACAGTACAGAGTACAGACCTACAGTAAGGTACATACTAGTGATGTTACGAATGTTAGATATTGGACATTAGCGAATGCGAATATTTCTTTGAAGCCTTCAAAAACGCGTTCAAACGATTCTCCGACCTACATTGTACACAAAATTTCATCAAAATCGGTTAAGCCAATCGGCTCCGATTTTTAGTGATTAATTAGATGCCAAGACGCGCGCGAATCACGTTCATGACATTAAAACAACTTTTAGGATTATATCGCGTTTATTTTTTACTAATTTTATTTATTTCCCGACGTTTCGAACTCCTTACAGAGACAAATTTCACGAGTGATGAACAAAAAAGATGGTATTTGTTCAATAGCTTTTGAACAAATACCATCTTTTTGTTCAATAGTTATTGAAAATTGCAAAAGCTACTTGTTCAATAGCTTTTGAACATCATCTTAACATCACTAGTACATACCATACATGTACATACCGATCTACCTATATTGACATATACTTAAATCTGTCAGCTGGACCCTAATTATTCTAATTGTTGTAATGTAATGTTACCATCTGACTGTATGTACTACATTACATTACATCCTTGAAAATTTATTTTGTATACTTGAGCTGTATTTAGATTATTTATATTTAAATAAATATTTTTTCATAAATACGTACTGTATTTTAAAAATAAGAACTTAGTAAATTGAGATCATTTTTAGCCAAACTTATTAAATAGAAACAAGACTAATAAAATATTATTTTAATCAATTTATCTAAATAGAAGAATAGAAAGTCAAAATAAATGATCCCACTTGACTTTTATTTCAATATTGCTATATTTACATCTTATCAGTGTTTGTGCTATCAAAATGTGTTGTGATAACATGCCAAATAGTAAACTCCTACATGGCAGGTATGTAAAACAACTACAGGTAATACCCTTTAGCTGATATTTTATATTATCGCATAACTTCTTTAGGTACCTGTAGCGCATAGTATGTTTGTATGGTAAATTCGATACACGATTTTTAGTCTAAAGTTCAAAGATCGGGTTGTTTTATCTTTGAAAGGCACACTTACATGCTATAACAAATACGTATTTCGCGGCCGGCTTTGCAACGTATTACACGTACACATTCAAGATGAATAAATTAATTGGTATTACGAGAAATTTCTCAAGTTCATCGTCTTTAAATGCCATTAAAACAGTCACAGTTGTCGGTGGTGGCCTTATGGGCTCTGGAATAGCACAGGTAAGTGCTATAAGCCTTATGTTTCTTGTTTAAATTTAAGTAAATATCATGCTATTTTAAATAATGAATGTTATTTTTCCTTCATAACTTCACAACTAACTGTAGCTGTCACATTTTATATAGATATAGTACAGTTGGATTAATATCTTGTAGCTTCATCCCTTTTATTTATACAGTAAAATCCTGTCTGGATATGCCGAATACCTTTGAAACTGCATTATTTTTTCGTTTATATTCAAACCCAAGAGATTTGATACAGAAGCAGAGTACTGAACCACTAGTCTAACTATGTAATTAAATTATGTGAAAAATCAACTTATTTCACTGCATTAGCTAATCACATAAATTATGACAAATTTAAGAGAAACAATAATTTAACCTTCAAACTACACTACTGATATTGTACTTAAATATTTAACCTAGTGTATTAAATAAATATTCAACATCATCAAAACTGAGATATCTACTATCTAGTTCTGCATAGTTGATAATTTAATGTTAATATTTAAAATTAACTATCTATGACAGTTTTTTTTAATTTACTATGACACAAAAATAATTGTCATCAAGCAGCAAAGTAATCCATCCCATTATTATGTTTCAAATGATTTAGTTTACAACTTTACAACGATTTATCACAATGTTTACATGGAGAATATTATTTTTTGTACATTATAATATAACAATGCATTTATAAGGTTACCTATTCACATAATTATAATACGGCCAAAGTACAAACAATTAATATTGTTCTATACAAACATGTCACATCTAGTATATTCAATATAATATTACTGTAACTTCAACCCCTTAATGCGCAAAGTTATAGGCAGCAGTAATTAATAATTTGGTAAAAGTAATTGATGTGAGCCAGGATCCAAATTTGAGACCTCTCAGAAAAGGTACTGCTTAACCACTAGACCTTTAAAACTTCTGATACAAGAGTTAGTCTGCGTCAGTTCAAATACCTGAATCGGTTCTTACCACCCACACCCACAAACAGAGATGGGCCATTCAATATAACATTGATAAATATAATACATGAGGATAACACTTAATACCTGTCAATATATTAATATTATCTTGCGCGTGATATTATTGTTACTATCTGAATGTAAGTAGCTGTTATGAAATGTGAACTCCATTGTTTCGCAATATTCAGTATCACATGCACATAAAAAATATTCATTCTATTTACTGTATCACAGATTGGTTTATTTATTTAGTGGTATGATATATAAATACTAATCCCAACGTTTACATAAAAAAGCGAGAGTGGGATATACGCGGAAATGAGGGCATTGTGCAAAATTTGATGGAAGATTGACTAAGCAGATGTATGATGTAAAAGCCGATAGATGTACGAGTGGAGGACGCCCAAGACACACATTCTAAACAAATAGAACGTGTTCTGGAGGAAGGTCATGTTAGGAGCCTCAAAAATCAACGCACGTGCATGAAAAGAGTTATGAAAGTCAACGAAGCGAGTGAGGTGTGTGTAAGAATGCATTAATTGCATCGTGCATTATGGCGCTCTGTCCACTCTGCCTACCCCGCAAGGGATTTGATGTGGGATTTGGCGTGAATATGTATGTATGTATGGGCAAAATTCGCTGTTTTTTTTTTTTTTTTTTTTTTTTTTTATTTTTTTTTTTTATTTTTTTTTTTTTTATTATATATCCTGCCTAACACAGCGATCTGTCGTGGACATTTAGCTGCTCCTCTGTCTGAATTTTGTCTGTATATTAAGTTTCAACAGCAGTAAGGAGTCCAGTGACTACTCTCACTATCATTTATCAAATCGGTTAATAAGATTCGGAACGCTGTTCCTCCTCAGTCTTGTGTAATGAATACTTCCGAAACCAGTTAATTTGACAGCCAGCTCATTGACATGTTTTGTTAGTTTATGTTGATAGTTTTGGCTACGAGCAGTAATTTCCTCCTTAACCGTGCTAAGCCTCAGATCATGCAATATATATTTATTGTGGATGCACTTTGGGATGTTGAACATAGATCTGATAGTTTTAGTCTGAAACCTTTCCAGGATCTCTATGTTGCTATTACTTGCTGTTCCCCAGAGTTCTATCCCATATGTCCAAACCGGCTTCAATATAGTTTTGTAGATTGCCATTTTGCTTTCGTTGTTTAGCTGAGACCAGTTAGCCAGTACATGGATCTGAGCTTTGTATCTAAGGCTTTTCTTTTGCACCAGATGTGTTTCTGCCAGGTCAGCCTTCTATCCAGATGCATTCCTAGGTATTTCGCTGCAATGTCATGTGGAATTGGTTCTCCGTTCAGTATGATTGGGGGACAGTCACCTTTTCTTAGGGTGAAGGTGACGTGAGTTGATTTGCCTTGGTTAACTTTTATTCTCCATGTCTTTAACCATTTTTCGATCTTGCAGATGTGTTTCTGCAAGTTTGCTGATGCGATTTCTGGGTTGGCGTTTACTGACGTAATTGCAGTGTCATCGGCGTACGTAGCGATAAGGGTGTTATCGTCAACAGGTACGTCAGTGGTGAAAATAAGATATAGTACGGGCCCTAGAATGCTTCCCTGGGGTACCCCTGATTTGATTTCAAACAGGTCCGACGTAACGTTCTTAAGTTTAACCTCAAAGCATCTTTTCTCTAAGTAGCTTTTCATTATAAAGAAGAAGCAGTGAGGCAAGTATTTCTTGATCTTGAATAGAAGACCGTCGTGCCATACTCTGTCAAAAGCCTGACTTATGTCCAAGAAGACAGCCGAGCAGTATTTTTTGTTTTCCAGAGTGTAGCTGATGGTATTTGTCAATCTGTGGACCTGCTCAATGGTTCCATGCTTTTGCCTGAATCCAAACTGGTGCCCAGGGAGAATAGTGTCTAAGTGAGGTCGCATTCTATTGAGAAGGACTTTTTCGAACAGTTTGCCAACAAGAGGGAGGAGACTGATTGGTCTGTAGGATGACACGTCTTCCGGTTGTTTTCCTGTCTTGAGAATCATGACTACCTGTGCGAATTTCCACTGGCATGGATAGTGGGAGAGTCTCAGGCATGCATTGAAAAGAATCACCAAGAACATTATGCCTTTTTTCGGAAGATTGGTTAGCAGTACTGAATCTATTAGATCATATCCTGGTGCTTTGTTAGATGGTAGGGATTTTATCTCGCGATATATTTCCTTGGGACTGACAATCTTTAATGGGAAAACCAGCTGATTTGGTGAATGTAGGTAATTAGTTATTTCGTCGTCCTTATCGGGATCAGTACTAGGCAGGGGTGTGAAGACCTTTTCCAAGTGTTTCGCAAATGCTGTTGCTTTTTCAACATCAGTTCTAGCCCAGCCCCCGTCTTGTTTTCTTATTGGTGGGATGTGCTCCTTTGGTCTTTTGAGGCTCTTGGTTGCGCGCCATAATGAATAATTAGTATCCTTGTGCGCAGTAAGATGAGACAGGTAACTTTGCACACATAAATTTTCATGCTCTTTAATCATGTCTTTCAGTTCTTTTGTTGTTCTGTTTAATTTACATTTGTCGATAGGATATCTAGTTCTATGCCATTCCCTTCTCAGTTTTCGGCGATCACGGGCTTTTTCGATTATATTGTTTGGGTATTTCTTTTGATTGGTATTAGCTTTTAGGACGTTTTTAGGGCTAGAGATATTAGCAGCCAAGTGGATGATCCTGTTAAATGTTTCGACCCCGAGTTCAATGTCATTGTTTGTTTTCAGTCTAATATTTAGGTCTATGTTATCAAGTATGACTTCTCTATATTGGTCCCAGTTTGTATTTTTACTGTAGATGTTGGGGCGTGGCTCAAGGGGGACAACTTGTTTGTATATATTTAAGATGACCGGAGTGTGGTCTGATGACAGGTCTTCACATTTTTCGATCTTCAAATAGTCACGTCCGAGATTCTTCGTTACATAAAAATCCAAGAGATCAGGTAATTTGTTGTGATCCGTGGGCCAGTAAGTGGGCGCTCCATGTGAGATACATTCCAGATTGAGATCTAGTGTGGCTTTATATAGCTGTCTACCCCTTGGATTGATCAGTCTTGAACCCCAGAAGGAGTGTTTGGAGTTCCAGTCTCCTCCACAGACAAACACTGAGCCTAGTGTGTTAAAGAAAGACTTGAATTCGTCAGCCCCAATTTTGTGTCGTGGCGGGCAATAGATCGCAGTGAGTGTTGTCTCAGTATTCTTGTGCTGTATTTTAATCGATGTTGCCTGGATTTTTTCCATTTTGTATGGCTCTAAAGGGTAATGCTTGATGTTATTCTTGAGGATGACCGCCGTCCCACCATGAGAGTTGCCAGAGGGATGGTCGGTCCTGTAAATTGTATAATTATGCAATTTGACATGTGATCTAGGCGTGAGTCTTGTTTCAGATATCAGGGCAATATCGATTTTTTCAGTATTCATGAATAGCTCGAGTTCTTTCCGTCTGTCCGTCAGCCCATTGGCGTTCCAGGTAATAATACGGATGTTTAGTCCCTCCGTGCCGTCAGTCGTGTGATTAGTTTGATCATTTGATCAATCATGCTGTCCATCATGTCTTTCATGATTGCTTGGAATCTGTCGAACATTGAGTCTATAAGCTTAGTTATATTGTGTTGGCTCGTATCCATTGCTGGGTCGTGAGATAGTGTAGTAGGATGGTCACGTTTGTTTTTCAGCACGTCGGCGTAGCTGGGACCTGCATGATGCTTTGGTAAAACATTTTCAGCAATGTTCGGTTTCGTGTGTGTGGTAACGTGGATTCGCTTTGGTTGTTCGGAGGCCGGTTTAAGTTTGAGAATTTTTTCCTTGTACTGCTTATATTTCATGCATCCTTTATAACTGGCCGGGTGTTTGCCTTGACAATTTGCACATTCTGCCTCTGTTTCCGGGGGTTTGGTGCATGAATTAGTTGGATGATCACTTCCACATTTGACGCATCGGAAAGGTCTAAAGCATTGGTTTTTGGAGTGCCCAAATCTTTGACATCTCTTGCACTGCAAAACTTCTTTTTTCTTGTAGGGTGCTTCAATAGTAACTTTGACATGGTTGATGTATTTTATGTTAAATATGTCTTTATTATCAGCTCCCGGCTCTAAGTCTATGAAATATAGAGGTAGTTTTTCTTTAGTTGCCCTATGCAACACATTAACTATTTGACGTATCTCATGTCCTTTGGATTCCAGTTCTTCTTTAATTATCGCAGTATTTTCTGAAGCATGCAATCCTCTGACCACTACTCTGTATGCCCTTTCACTCTTGAGTTTGTAAGTGTAGTGGTTGATATTGTTATCGATTAGACTATTTCTTATTACTTTATAAGTTTCTATGTCGATAGGCATTAGCTTAATTATATGTCCCGATCTCAGTGTAGTCATGGTCAACCTGTTTATGTCCACAACTTTGGTTAATAGTTCTCTAAGAGGCGTTATATTAACTATACCAGTCACAAAAATGGGTTCCGGTTTAGGTACATATTCTTTGTTTTCGTTTGCAGTTACAGGATTTTCATCATTGAGTAAATCGAATTTGTTCTGGACAGGAACATTATAATTGACTCGTTTTGCCGTTGTCTGTTTATTTTGACTTTCTGTTGGGCTGACATGTCTTTTACGTTTCCTGTTTGGTTCTTTGTCTCGCTGCCAGTCATTATTTGGCTGATCATCATTTTGTTGTTGAGGAATGTCCTTTTGACTTGTCAATACGTCCGCATCTATGTTCGATTCATTTTGTGTTTGTCGTGGTAGTAATTTATTTACGTCGCTACGTAATTCTGAATCATGAGACTGCGTATCACTGCTTGAGCAGCCGCTAAAGGATAGGGACCTTGGTCTGGATTCGAATAGTCCTTTGTGAAAGAGTTGTTGTGTTAAGTTTTTCTGGGTTTTGTTTTCATTTTTCTCCATTTTGTTCCCACGAGTGTGGACGATAGGGTGGTCACTCACAGGGTGACGCCATTCCTATGAGAAGGCTATGTACAATGGTGTTCGCCAGGTTCACCAAGGTTGGCGCTAGGAACTGAAACCCTCAGCCATGCATCCTCTTGGCGCGTTCTCCACCGTAGGATTGGGGTAAGTTTTTATTGAGGCTTTCTACCTCGCAACACAGGCGGTGAAGCCAATGTCCCCGATTCCATGATACTATAGAGTAGCGGGTGATGGAGATCATTTCCTACCTCCATCTGTTTGATCTTGATCGGGCTAATTGACCGCCGCCCGAAACTCGGCGTTGACTTTTTACGACTGGTTGGGTCTAGACTCAGTCAACCCTCCTCCTTTTGCATACGGGCTTGGGACCGTCAACGGCGGAGTTATTCGCTGAGTGTCAGTGTAAAAGTTCGAAAAAGCTTCGATAGTTCGGATAGGTAGAAAGAATTGATGATGCAAGATTGACTAAGTACGAACACTTAAATAATAAGCCTTTTTTTGCGAAAAAATGGTGTTTGCGCATCATATGAGATAGGTATAATATCGATATATGTATATTTTAGTGTATACCGAGCTGCACATATGCTTCTCTTTGTTGAAAAAGAATGTTTAGTTCCTACAGAACTTAATTGCATTTCAACATATTATGTCAAATAGGTTTAGTATAAAGTTGGCCAAGTTGTTTAGTTTATGATAAATATTGATACATACTATTTTGAAATTGATGAAACTTTCTACAGCGAATACTGGTCAGCCAGCCGTTTACATTTCTTAATTAGTGTTCGCTAAGTCGTAAAACTGGTGTCGGTTCGTTGCACAGTTCCGTAGTCTGTTTTAATTTCTTCTGGGATAAATGCTTTGACGTTGATTTCGTATTGGATTCCGTCAATCAATATGTCATTTATAAAGTTAAAACTTGTAGGGTTTAACGCAAAAAGGTTATATGCCTGATGTATACATACGTCATTAGACTCTCGAATTCTGAATAGTCCGATAACTCGCTGGACGGGAGTACTGCAGTCTTTCCACAATTAGGCAGATAGCAACTTACTATGCCTTGGAATTGTGATGAACCGTTGACTTGGTTATAATATAGAAAACAACTACGGCGAATTCTACAAGTTTTCCTAAACTCTAAAGCTGAAATTCCAATTCTGCGTCCCTAGTGGATTTAGTTAATCCGATAAAGTTTTGTCATAATAATAATATTAATTATTATCACACAAACAAGATTCGTTCGCCCTATCCGCACCCATTTTCACAGTCAGAAGAAGGAATATAGTTTCCCAATATTTCCCATCTATCGCTTTCTTTGGAAATTTCATCTATAGCAGTTAAAACGTAAAAAGGTTGCAAGACAAATGTGAAACTAAATGTTTGTCTTGCAACCTTTTTACGTTTTAACTGCTATAGATGATAGCAGTTAAAACGTAAAAAGGTTGCAAGACAAACATTTAGTTTCACATTTATTAAAAGTAAGAATGTTTATTTGTGGAGAAAATTTATATCGACTCTTTGAATTTTGTTTTAATGAAGTTATGTTTAAGAAAAATAACTAAAACCACAGTTTCCTGTAGGTTGCAGCTCAAGCTGGTCAGAATGTTACCATCATTGATGTCAAACCTGAGCTATTGGAGAAAGCGCAACAGTCCATTCAGAACAACTTGATAAGGGTGGGCAAGAAGACATTTAAGGGTGATGACAGTAAAATCAATTCATTAGTCAAGGAATCATTTGATAGAATCAAAGTTTCCACGAAATTGGAAGATGGCGCCGATGTGGACTTGGTTGTTGAAGCGATTGTAGAGAAATTAGATGTTAAGCAAGAGTTGTTTAACAAGTTGGATCAAGTAAGATTTTATACTTAATAATACAACACTTACATATGCCATTATCTTTAAATTACAAAATACATTAGCACACAATACATTGGCATATAAATAATAATAGTATGTTGCAAGAATGAATGAAAGCCGACTGACTAAAAGAATATACGAAGCGAATGTGTGTCCGGGAGGGCAGGGTTGGGATCGGGAGACCAAGACGGAGCTACCACGACCAAATAAATTGTCTGTTTAAAAAAGGCAAAATGCGTAGCACCGGAAACCGACGTGGATGCATGACGAGATGTATGACTGTGGATGAGGCGAAAGATGTGTGTCAGGATCGTAACTTGTGAAAAAAGTCTCTACCTACCCCATGGGATACAGGCGTGAGCTTATGTATGTATGTATAATAATAGTAAGTATTTAAAGGAATGTTTTCGTAAAGTATTTTTTTTTATAGCATGTGAACCTTAAATTTATCTTCTGTTTTAATTAACAACTTGATAAAATTACATAAAAAAAAACGCTTTACTTAGGATAGTCCAGGCGTTAAGCTCCCTAAAACAAATATGAGAACGGATCTAAATGACCAGCGCATGACCGAGGCGACAGGTTTTATAGATTTTTCTTTAATTCTTTAAATCGCTGTGTTTTCTATTCCAGATATGTCCGGCTCATACAATACTAGCATCCAATACCTCTTCGATTTCTATCAACGAGATTGGAGTTGGAATTAAGAGGAAAGACAGGTGATCTTTTGGTTACTCCTCGTGTCTGTGTTTCTGTCCGGTTCTTGTGTGTCCCAAATAAGATATCGGTTAGCTCGGAAACAATTTCTTTATCTGGATCCGGGTACATTTTACCAAATAATTACTATACCAAATATTAACTCTGTGTAAGAAAAAAAGTGAGTTATCACTTCCAAAGAAAAGAGATCTTGAGACTAGATGGCGCTATATAAACTATATTAAATTCCTGTTACAAAAAGTATTCATGGAATATATTATTTTATATTTGTCTTAACAGCCATATTCGAATAATAATAATTATGCATTTAAATGTAACAGCTTTTTTTTTTAAATCTCATGTAATAATTTCCAGGTTTGGCGGACTCCACTTCTTTAATCCAGTGCCCGTAATGCGTCTCCTAGAAGTGATAAAAGGTGACCACATATCCGAGGAGACATACCAGGCCATGATGGAGTGGGGCAAATCCGTTGGTAAAACATGTATCACCTGCAAGGACACCCCAGGGTTTGTCGTGAACAGACTGCTTGGACCCTACAGTGCTGAAGCCATTCGAATGTATGAAAGAGGTTAGTAGAAAAACTATTTGAATTGGTACGTATTTATATCATCAAGCTTCTACATAATTTCTCCGAATTAGCCAAAGTATATAAATTAAATGTTGATTGATCTCTATTAAAGGCACAATGCATTTAAGATACTTAATTGAATAAAAATTAATGCTGCAATGTTTAAAATCAGTTAAAAGAGAAAAATTTCTAAATTAATCGTATTTAGAAGCGGGCTGTTCAAGATTTAGACCAAATTATTATTATAGCAAAAATGCGAAGTTTCTCAAAATTACTCATATGTGAGATTTGGTGATGGTTGGTTACATTATTATTGCACTGTTTTGGTGGTGTAGGCAGTGAAAATGATTGGGAGGGAGGGATATTGTTACACAGTACATACTTATGTTTTTGAATGCATGCAATCTTGGGATAAATATATTGATCCGTGAGTATGTTTTTATATTTTTTGTGGCTTAATGTACATGTGTGATTGCTTTTTAAATTACTTTGCCAAAAAATATTGGGTTCTAATTGTGTATTCACCATGTGTATAAGTGATTATTAAAAAAGAAGTCATAGTCATGTTCTAATGGTCAAGAGAAATTCAACGACACATCGTGAGATGTACTGAATTCAATGGATTTTAATCCATGTAAAATGAACGTAAAATGAATTTTAAAAATAAAATCTTATCAACTAATCGAGTTTTAGGTGAATATAAAATTTAAATTTATATTATTATGCCTAATGGTATTGACGACAGTATCAAATGATCAAAGTTTTGAAATGTTCTTTATATAATACTCATTAAAAAAACATAACTTAAATTAACGCCTTTTCTACCCTAAGGTGTAGGCAGCGGCTGTTAAGCCTCGTCTCGCCGTTATGTTTACGTCCCAAATGGAATAGGTGGTCGTCGATCGACTCATCGATTTTCATCACACGTAACTTCTGAAAAAAAATTCGAAAAGTTATTCGTGTGAGCCAGGATCGGACCCGCGACTTCCTGGTTCAGAAGCGGGGTCCTTGACCACTGGGCCACCTAAATCAATCATTAAAAAAGCTTTAAATTTTTTTTTTTTTTCGGAAGTTATATGTGAAAAATAAGACTGAAAGCTTTGTTTGTGCCCGGTATGGCAATAGGTTCGCCACCTATTCCATTATGGTGAAGTTATGTTATGTTACAACAATATGTGAAATTCTATTTGCTATTACAATGAGTAAGAGCCTTTTATGAACCCTTTTCCGCAACAGATAAACTGTTTTTCCCGATGATTCTTCGATGCTAATATTATCATCTGAACCAGAACTAGTTTCAGTTGTAAATTGTTAGTGTCGAGTAAGTATGAGACTTTGCAATAAAATAGTATAGCAAAGCAAAATTATAAAATTTGATCAATAACAATTATAACTCAATAGTAAGATGTATATGCATGTCAATGTTGCGAACGGTACTTACTGTTTACCTATGTTATCATCACCAACATGGCGGTGAAACCGTTCGAAATATGAACGCGCGCGGGTTAAACTTTGTTTCTATGGTCGCGTCTACACGGATCTTATGTATAAATAGATGTGTCGTCGAGTGATAGCTGTATTCGCGCGCAATTATAAAAATATTAGAAAAATGGATGGCCTTTATTACTTCTTTAATTTTTTATTTGTTTAAGGAAGAGGATTTAAAAATCTTTTGACATATCTTTATTTTAAATTGCGTTCCGTGGAATTCATGTGAATAGGACAAATTGGCCTGCACTGTACTATAGACTAAGAAACCATAATAATTGATTTCAGGTGACGCTTCCAAGGAAGACATAGACATAGGAATGAAGCTCGGCGCTGGCTACCCGATGGGTCCCTTCGAGCTGGCCGACTACACAGGTCTGGACACCAACAAGTTTGCGTTGCAAGTGATGTATGAAAAAACAAAGAATCCGGTTTTCGCGCCAATACCGCTAGTCGACAAAATGGTGGCTGAAGGAAAACTTGGTATCAAGACTGGTGAAGGCTTCTATAAATATAATAAGAAATAATTCTATAATCATCATATAATTATAAATATATATTAAATATTTTTATAATTTTTAACTGTAGTTTTATTGTGCCCTTTTTATTATAAAACTAGTTGACCCGGCGAACTTGCTTTATCACTTTTTCTTTGCTACACATACATACATACATCATGCTACATCATACAGTCTCGGTGGTCCAGTGGTAGAGCACAGGGCTTCTGATCCAGAGGTCCGGGGTTCGAATTCTGACACTAGCTCACACCAATGACTTCGAAATTGTTTTCGGAAGTTAAGTGTGATAAATATCCATTGACTGAAAACTTTGTGCCCGGTATGGCAATAGGTTCGCCACCTATTCCATTTGGGACGTAAACATAACGGCGAGACGAGTCTTAACAGCCGCTGCCTAAACCTTCGGTTAAGAAAGGCGTGAAGTTATGTTATGTTATCATACATTAATTATAGATACAATGCCATCCTCTATCTATTAAAAAACCGCATCAAAATCCGTTGCGTAGTTTCAAAGATATAAGCATATAAGGGGACAGACAGCGGAGAGCGACTTGTAATGATGTGGTTATGATTTTAATAAATTAAAAAAATTGATTTTGAATTTTTACCTAATGTCTTAGGTACTATTTCTAATTATTCATAGAACGCTAAGTGGAATCAAATATAAGCCTTCGATAATTTAAAATCAATTGTTATATAGGTACTAAAACCTTTTTATGGAGTAGGGTCAAAGGAGGGTGTTACCTGATGGTAAGCGACTAGCGTTACCCATGGACATCTGCAAAACGGAGAGGGTAACAATTGCATAAGGTTTAGTCTGTTCTTTATTTCTTTTATATCATAAATTTTTAGGTGACGCATCAGCAGTAGATATTGATACAGCTATGAAACTCGGCGCTGGTTACCCCATGGGACCACTGGAACTGTCAGATTTCACAGGTCTTGACACAAAGAAGTTCATATTAAATATTATGCTACAGAAAACTGGCAACCCCGTCTTCAAACCGATATCTCTGCTGAATAAAATGGTGGCTGAAGGAAAGTTGGGAAGAAAAAGTGGTGAAGGATTTTATAAATATGATAAGTGACTGAAATATTCGAATACTGACAATAATGGCCAATTAAAGATGATCTTACCTATACGCTTGTTAATTGACGAAAGAAAAACATTCGCATTATGAGCCCTATAATGTTATGTTTGAAGAATCTTTACTGTAGGATCAACCTACAATGATTATTTGTAAGGAACATTTTAATTTAGTAGATATTTTGTAGGAAATAAACGTTAAAATTAATTAATTTTGATTTTTGTTTTATTTAGAATTGTGTTCGTTCATTGGTGGAAGTAAGTACCTACAGGGCAAATGTGAGTTTCTATTCGATTCGAATTTCTAATCTGTTATCTTAAAGTTTTATACACACTTTCTCAGAAGAACATAAAATATATAAGCCTGACCTAAAATCTATTCCATTTTATAATGGCTCACAACTCAGTGGAAAAATTAAAACCGAATGGTAGAGGAAAAAGTTATAAAACAATATTTTGTGTGTCAAATTAAATACGACAAAACTCGAAAACAATAATAAGCGGTACTCTTCTTGCTTTAAAAACATTCTCGATATTGATTTGACGAGCCTCGTGGCGCATTGGTAAAAAACTACCGACTGCAGCAACGAGGTCGGGGGTTCGATTCCCACCCGAGCACAAATATTTGTGACAAACATGAATATTTGTGTGGCGTCTGGGTGTTTTTCTATGTATTATAAGTATGTATTTACAAAAGAAAAATATATATGTATTATTATCCGTTGTCTAGTATCCATAACACAAGCATTTAGTTGCTTAGCTTGGAACTAGAGGGCGCTGTGTGATTTGTGTCCAAGATATTATATTATTATTATATGATAACTGAATAAAAATGTAGAAATAAATACAACATTTTACCTTCAGAAAGAGATAAGCATATAGTAGCAACTCTTTATGTGCCTGTCAAGGCCAACACATAAATTCTAAAATAATTCACCATGATATTTTTATCTCTTTTTTTTTCTCTCGACTGTAAAACAATAAAAACAACAAAAATATGAATCATTTATGTAACGGAAAAGATAATATCGCCGATATCGTGGACGTCGTAAATATATGAATTGATAAATACAATTCCATCTTGATTTATTACTTGGTGGATAAGATATAGTTACCATATCCCTGAATGATGTTCAATGTCTTGCGAATAGAAAAAAAAAATCAGTTGCCTTCTGGTATCGATTGGTCACGCAGTCGGTGCATCACTGCCGCGCTAAATCGTTTTCTAGTCGATAGGTACATACCTACTAATCATCTGAGACAGTATTTATGTTTATATGTTAATACTTTATTAGTAGTTTTTGTGTCCATTGTCCTGTGTGTGTGTGTGTATTATAGTTATTTCAAAATATTTTATTGCGCAGTGACAGCTACCCACATTTTAATTTAATGTTACATATGTCCTGATAGGTAATGCAATCGATTAACTGCTTAATTAATAGTTTATTTTTAAAATAATGACGCATGCAATTTTTTAGTAACTCACCGGCGTGATCTTCCAAAACTTTTTGAACCTGTAACACAATTGCGTTTACAAATTGTGTGGTGTATTTTGTGTGTGTGTTGTTTAACGAAAAAAACATGCGATGTTTAAATATACGATTTATATATCAAACTCTTCTCATCAAAGTAAGTAATTTCTAAATCGAAAATACTTCGGAGCCTGGTGCGCTAACGGCAAGTAGTGACTGCTGTGTATGAGCCGGCAGGTTCGATTCCTATCAGCGGGTTCTTATAACGATTACATGGCTAGTCACTGTTTCCACTCTTTTATTCGGGAAGTTTGAAGAATTAATTATATATTTGCATAACGCTAAATCTTGATTACTTATTTATGTACAACTTGTCATAGTGTTGAATTGCGTATTGTAAAAAAATCTGTAAAAAGTATTTTAAAGTATATCGGATGGTACATTAGAAGATTTGCTGAACCTTATATTGATCAGATGTTACGAATAAATTTCACTAACATTCATTATGCGTTATAAATGTGATTTTCTCAGATAATTCAATTTTTGAAATGATTATTTCCGAATATATATGCTATTCCAAATCTGGGCAAGTTTTTCAATGAAAAACGAAAGTATAGAAATTAATAGCGGGATATGCAAGACATACGATATTTTGTCAATAGTTATTTCTGTGAAGATTCCGGGACCGACATAATGTAACTATGTACCGATTTCTATTGACATGGCAATAAAACTGAAAAACCTTAAACGCTTGTATCATAAATAAACGATACGATAAACCTAAAGAGAATTATCTTCTCTCCTGTCCACAAGCTGTAGATAAATATTTCTTAATGGTGCTTGTGATTGATGTTTCAAGGTACATGTGCTATGTCATCCTCTTATTAAAAACCCACCGTGTGTCATCCCGTTATGTTTGGTTATATAAACACCCTATTATCCTTGTATTTTGTACGGCATTACATCAGTTGTACTCGGAATCGTAGACAAGTGGTTCATATTTACAATAGAAGTGGATAAGTAATCTCCATTAGTTAGTACACATTTCTAAAGTTCATAAAGTAAAATAACGGCTAAATGCAACCTGGCCGATTGTCACGTGTTAATTTAAAAACGTAAGAAAAAAATTGTCACCTTTGACTTACCTTTGCTGATAAATTAAAAAAAAAAACAGTAAATACCAAATACTGATATCAATATCGTAATACCTACTGTTCGAATTTTAAAACACCCGCACTAATCAACGCGTACTTTTATGTTAAACACTTCTTCGAGTGTTTTTTTTTTTAATTTGGATGGAATAAATTATTTGAAATTTACAATCGAATTCAAGACATGAAATTGAGTTTAACTGCGTGAGAGTAATTTTTTGTTAATTACTAAATAGTAAATCAAAGGAAAAAAGAATTCGGTAGATTGGAGGATTCCCGGTGAAGTTACCTATTCAAATAAATAACTACGAACATAAAGCGCAGATGAACTTTATTTTATCGCTTTTTAGTGTTGTCGTTAGAAAAGTGAAAACATATGTGTAAATTTTGTGTTCCATTTTGGTACTGCTTCAAATTATTTTGTTTTAACATTTTCCTCTACAGACCGATAAATAAATGAGCGATGTTTCCAAGGAGAACAAACCACGTAGCTTACGACAGCTCCGGTCAATCTACCAGGTGCATTATAATATCAAGAGACGTGACGACGAGATGATGGCGAAGCCCCTCGTCCTGCCTAGCAATCCCCTGGAGCTCCAGGCGTACTCGCTACAGGTGGCCGGTCACAGAAACACTGACGATACCAAGTATTTAGGTAAGAAATGTAGAATGCGTGACCCTGGAAGCTATGATTAAACGTCCAGATTGGAACTGCAATCACTAAGCTCTCGGGGATACATCTGTTGGAAATCAATTTTCATTCATTTTTACTATTACACAGTCTCGGTGGCGCAGTGGGCGAGCGCACGGCCTCTGATCCAGAGGTCCGGGGTTCGATTCCAGACACTGGCTCACACCAATGACTTTTCGAAATTATTTTCGGAAGTTATGTGTGATAAATATCGATGATTGACAAACTTTGTGCCTGGTATGGCAATAGGTTCGCCACCTATTCCATTTGGGACGTAAACATAACGGCGAGACGAGGCTTAACAGCCGCTGCCTACACCTTCGGGTAACAAAAGGCGTGAAGTTATGTTTTACTATTAGCGCCATCTATCAACGGTCGAACGATATTCGCATCTGGGTATGTCGGTCTAAATCTAAAAGTAAATTTCTCGTAGGTCTTCTGCAGTGCAATAACGGTACAATACTCAAACCTATTATAAAAGAAGCACAGAAGCGTGAAGTAGACTTCTATTCAGCTATCTCATCAGCTAACGAGGAGGATCTGGTGGAACTAAGGTCATGCATACCCAAGTATTTCGGCTGCAAAAAGTTTACGTACAATGGATTCGAACAAGATTACATCATACTTGAAGACCTTTCTGAAAGGATGCTGGAACCATGTATCATGGATGTAAAGATTGGTGAGTAAATGAGATATTTGTACAGCTCTAATTTCCTATAAAATATAATTATTTCCTAATATTATAGTTTGTGGATTTCTTTAGTAAAAATTTTGTTACAGGCAAAAGAACCTGGGATCCTCTCGCAAGCCCAGAGAAGATAAAAAACGAACAGACAAAGTATGCTCAGTGCAAAAAGCAGTACGGCTTCTGCATACCGGGATTTCACGTGTACAAACTGTCCACTGGGAAGCTCCACAAATATAACAAGGATTATGGCAAAAAGCTGCAGGGGCAGGCCGTCCTCGATGGTGAGCTGCGTTTTATCACTTAATAGGCTAAGAGTCTGACGATTCCAAAGGCAATATGACGATAATTTAGTGATTTACTATTTAGACTAATTTAGAGGGTGTATAAATAATTGTGTAAATGTGGATAATTATTACAATTTGTAACCGAGGTAAGGCAATGGATGCGTTGTAATTTCTATTCAGATCAAATAATTTCATTTCTATTAAACTATCGCCTTTGCCAGTACCTTCGAATATTAATGGGGTGAATTTACTACATATCTAATGAAAAGCAAGATAATGCACATATCGAACTTTCATAATGTCTTCCCCAAATCCAGCGATACGCAAGTACCTGAACGGAGTGGGGGCGCCACTGTGCCGCGCGCTGCTGCTGCAGTTCCTCTCGCAGCTCTGGAAGATACAGAAGTGGGCGCGGAGACAGCAGACCCTCGCTCTCTACAGCACCTCCTTACTGCTCGTGTACGACGCCGCCCGTCTTCGGGACTGCTGTGGAGATTTACAGAAACCGTTAGTATTTTGTTGTCCACAGAACTGGGTCCATACAAACTATACAGCATTTGTATTGAATGAGTATATTATACATTTTCAGACAAGTAAACTGCCGGCCCCCGACGAGTCCTCGTCGTCGCCACTCCCTGAACAGCATCAGCCCCGGCTCCAACTTCAGTGGACAGCTCAGTTCGCAGGGTCCAGTCTACAAGAAGCTTCAGTCGGTAGCGCTGTGCCCCATGGGGCTGGCGCATTCCAGCTTCAGCCCCACGCCGGCCGCGTCTGCTGGAGGGCCCTGGCTGGAGGCTCTGCATCACATCAACCAAACGCACTCTCCGGACCACAACTACGAAGACAAGTTGAGCAAGATCAAGATGAACTACCGTGCCACCCTCGACCAGCTCTCGTACGATGCTCCAACGCCCAACCCCTGGGGCACCGTCAAGATCATCGACTTCGCTCATGCATTTTTCAACGAAGAAGAGGAGAAAGAGATCGACCATAACTTCAGAGAGGGCATCGATAATTTTGTTGATATATTCGAGACTCTTCTTCGAGAGACTGATGATCAAGTGATTTGATTACAATACAGATGAGTTATTATTGTGGCAGATATTATTGTTAGTTCTATATTATTTATTTATACTGATTAAATTTAAGAAAGGCGTAGCATTTTACAGGAACTTAATATATATGATAAAAAAACTAACATTTATATTATTTTAACAACCCTTGTTGTAACCAGTTTGAAAACCTTGAATGAAAGAGACACCAATATTTTTGCTGTCAACTGTCATCTGTCAAAATTTTTAGTTTTTCTAATGTATTGTAACCTGATATTTGTAGATGTAATGGTGTATAATCTTCTGAGATTATTTTACGTCTTCGCTGACAATAAATGTCCTATTTAGATTGCAAACATCAATCAAACTATGGCTGAGCCACTTCGTAACTGATTCATGAAGGGAATAATGCAAGCAAAGCCGCTGGTGGCGGCTAGTTCAATTTAATCTTGTTTCATAAAGATATCAAATCGTTGACACTCCTTATTAGTGAGAAAAATTATACCTAATCTATATATTATAATGTTATTGCGCTATTTGTTATGTATCATCATAGCTGTGAATTGTTATCTATATTGTGTACACTAGTAATAGCGTATGGTTTTGTTCGCATGGTTGTTTCGCTCTGTATCATAGTAATCAAATTAAACAAAATTCTTTTTTTACTTTTCATGACGATTATGCATTTTTGTATGCCATTGAGTTGTGCCCGATACATGGGCCTATACCCGCCCCTTATTCCAAGCGACCAATTCGTGGTTTCAATGGCTTTTTTTTTATTGTAGATGAAATAGACACAAAGCAATCGGTCAGCAATTTGGTCACTAATTGCTTAAAGATACATAATACCCCCGCAGGGTCCAATCTGCTCATCTTGTAAGGAATTAAATGTGAAGATATTGTTTTATTAATTATGGTTGTGTTCTTATATTTACGGATATTAAGATATCAATGTCGGCCTCCTTTATAAAACGAGGAAAATTTTATAACACAATGCGTATGATTTCATATCTTATCAAAGTCATTAAATTATCGTTAGGCTTTTAATGTGATTCTAATTATTGTATAATAATATGAATAACGCAAGGCGCCGACGGTTTTTGGTCAACAAATCTCAAATTTAATAACAAGTTACTTGGTGGACTTCAAAATTACCTATGAAATGAAGTTTTAGAAACCTTTCAAAATCCTACTATGGTTTTAGGTGCACTGTTCGTAATCTTTAATAGCTTATTTTATTAATCAGTATCGCAAGCTATTCAGGATAAAAACAATAGCAAGGTATTTTATCAAAGTTCAGTATCGAACAATAATACTTTTTATATGGTGATGGTGAAATAAAATTACATGTTCTTGTTACATAAATATTTATTATCGAAATCAGCCAAAATTATTCCTTCCAAATAAAGATTAACTATAAACTTAATAATAGAAAGACAGAATATTCAAACCCAGCTGACATTAAATGATTTACGAACGGAACGCTGCACGTACAGACAGTCAACTTACACGCAATTAGACAGACATAATATAGATCAGATTAATAAAAATATACATATTTTGAAAAAATACAACGTACGAAAATCGGCGACCGTATTAATTACGTTATAAAAAAAAAGAAAATCATGCGTTCAGAAACATTCAACAACAAAAGCGGGTTCCGATTTTAAAAACTCCACACGAACATGAAAACCGTTATTTATTTATTTTTTTGTAACATGCTTTTTATACTTTTAAATTATATGGTAGTTATAAAAAAATATACTAACTAAATGTTGAGTGACTGATATTAAGTCCCGCCACAAAGAAACCTCCATCCACCTACAAACGGACACCATTTTTTTTTTATAAATTTACAAATAGAATTTAGTCTTTTAGGGTTTACAGCCCAATATTTATTATAATATAATAATTGCAAACTTTATTGGTAATAAGGTGATAATAAAAAAAATATTGCTACCATGATAGAGAAGGATTTATTTTTATCGTGAATTTGTATGAATTTTCAACATTTACTAAGAAAATGTGTAGAGGCAAAGTCCGTTTGTTCGTTTGGGGCGAGCTTAACGCCGGTGTCCCAACATCGTAACACTATCGGCCAACGATCAAACATTTGTATATATACTAAAATACCTGGTCAATAAAATATACCTATTCAATAAGTTCTACATTACAATACATTTATTTACAAGTAGGCCATTATAACAACACAACTGTAGGAGAACATTCGTGACAACAAATTTATATATTTATAACAATATCATATAGCATTTTAGAACTAATTTAATTTTTTTGGGTAACAATTGTTTTTTATTTTTAATATGGTGCACAAATTTTCAAAGTATTCCCAGAATTGATAAAGAAAAAATAGAAGACGTATTGTGAAATACATTATAGCTGCGTAGAAATAATTTAATAAACAGTTCTGATATGTTTCTAAGTCTATGGCACACGTTAGGCGTTGTTCATGCGGTGGGGGAGCGCCCACCGACTTCAGAGGCCGCAGTCACGGCGCACACAAGACAACAACAAAAGTTGACATAACAATATTAATATCAACAATCAAATACAATACTATTGCGAGGC
Organism: Euproctis similis; assembly: GCA_905147225.2. Taxonomy (NCBI): domain Eukaryota; kingdom Metazoa; phylum Arthropoda; class Insecta; order Lepidoptera; family Erebidae; genus Euproctis; species Euproctis similis. The sequence goes on along the minus strand of LR990122.1, from coordinate 1,013,999 downwards.
TTGTACACTTGCTTGATAGGGGTCATCCATTAATCACGTGACCCTTAAAAGGGTCATTGATTAAAACAACTTTTAGGATTATAAGGGAGATAAGGGGATTATAAAGGAGATTCGCGAAAATCTTAGAAATAAATACCTTAAAAGGGTGTTTTACAAAAATCACGCAATATAACCCGGAGGGAAGGGGCTTTTGTAGAAGGATATCACGTGTATTTATTTTAGATAAATTAGATATTTTAGAGTAAAATATAATTATACGTTATACCTGTATTTAAAAATAGTTCTCTACAATTTTGTGTCGGTAATAAAAATATACGTGAATAAGTTATTGTTATTTTCAAGTCTCACCACGTTGATCAACAAGCGGGAGGGGGGTTAAAATGCTTAAAATTATCACGTGATTAATGGACGACCACAAAAATTTCTCAGATGTGTATGTATATTAGTTAAGATCAGTTGTACAGAATTCTGAGAGTTCCTAACTAATTTGGAGGCATTATATATATTGTTCGACAGCGTCTATAATGTGTATCGTCACGAATGTTTCTCTACAGTGCAAGGTCACACTCGATGGCGGACCGATAATATTTCGATCGTAGTGACAATTACGAGCTGAGAGGGAAGCGAGTGTAACAAACAATTAATATATGAAGCAATAACTAATAACTATGTGTTATTACAAATTTTACTATACATCAAACAACAAAACCCCGAACGCTTATTCGACCCATCCTGGTTACAATTGAGGAAGGTTATTGCCTTTCTCATAAAAGCATACAATTTTAATAAGGCATTATTAAAAATAATATATAATGATGGCGATCGAAATACAAATCTTTCATAACAGTCTTTAAGAAAAAAATACTGTTATACAATTTGTTCGTTTGACAAAATTGGAGTTCGGAATGAAATTCTTTACAAACCATAAAGAATTCACATAGTTAACATTAAAAATGGATGGAGATAACATCTTCTAAATTCTAGAAGTTTTATATATTTATATATAATACAATTGTATATTAAACACGAAGCTGATCTAGTCATCACAACATTTTAAATTAATAGTCAATAATTAATTTCTGTAATAAAATAAAATAAATGTATGTGTCGCAAGTACCGCGTCGTTTGGCTGCTGACCGTCAGTTTTTGGATTTATGTCTTACTTTCCCGTACAAAAAGTACTATAAATGAAAGTGATAAGACGGCGCAGTTATTCAATAAGACTTTTCAGTGAACGACAGTCCATTATTTCAATGAAAATTTATCAAAATAATTAATTTGTAAATAAACAATGTAATTTTAATTAATTAAATTTTAATTTTAAATAGTAATCGAATAATCCACTGACAGATGTTTTATGACGACTAAAGCACGACTGTCAATGGATGAAGGAATGAAAAATAGAATGTTTTTAAAATATCACAACATTAAGTTGTTTTTTGTGAGACTACAGCCCGAATACTGAACCGCCACTCAAATATTTAAGCGCTACTTGAGCGTTTAAGTAGCTGTCACATTAGATAGGATACGTGAAATTTGAGCAGTAAGTAGTACTTTATTGATTGTCAGATTTGAGCGGCGGTTCAGTATTCGGGCGTAAGTTATTGGTGATACATACCGGTTTATTGAAGAATGATTGGCATTACCAGAATTGTTACCGCGAATCAATATCATAACGTAAAAAGCAAAAGATATATCTTCACAAAGTTCAAAAAAATATAAGGATCAACGACAATCGCAACGGATCACATTCAGTAGTGGGTCGCAATAAGCTCTCGGCACATTCGCAGCGAAGCACCCGGACGTATTTTTTATAATTTTTTTACGAGGGTGAAATAGGTTATACCCTCAATTTTACTTTCTGGAACATACAGTACAATAATATCTATTTTCAAGTACGAGTCGTAAAATAAATTTATTTTGAAAACATCAACGGGAGCGATAAACTTCGAGAACTCGATCGTCCACAAGATCTAAAACGGAACGGCATTTCTTAATAGATCGGTGGCTATTTACAAAATTCGAATGCGGAACGGTACCTCCGATCGGAATTCCTAACCGGAAATCCATTTTCAAAATGAACGCGTTCCAATTTGCAATGTGGTGGAGCGGCGGGGCGGGGCGGGGCGGCGCGGGGCGGGGCGGGGCGGCTAGATGCGCGGCAGGCGCGGCGCGGGGGGGCGGCGGGGGCGCGGCGGGGGCGGCGGGCGCGCGGTAGTCGTAGGCGCAGCCGTGCACCTCGGCGTAGCGGTGCGGCGCGCAGTAGCGCCCCCCGCAGCGGCAGTGGTGCGCCGTGGCGATGCTGAGCCGCTTGCGGCACAGCTGGCAGCGCGCGCGGGCCGCCCGCCCGGGGGGCGCGGGGGGCGCCGCGGGCGAGGGGGGCGCCGCCTCCCCCGCGCCCCCCGCGCCGCCCGCGCTCGACACGTCCAGCCCCGAGTCGCTGAGGTGGAGGTGCGACCTGTTGCGGTGCCGCGACAGCGCCGGCAGGATGCGGCTGCGGACGACACGCAAACTTTTAACATTTTTGTGGACACAAAAACTATGCTGTATTAAATTACCGTCATCCCGATAATCTGACGCTTCGAAACCGCAATAATATGCGATACCGAGCGGACGTCTCGCACGTCGATCATTATCGCTGACTACATAAATTATGGTTAACATTAAGACTGTAACTTTTCTCATATTATACAAAATAGTTTTGGGGCCTTTCAATTATTACGTAAGCACTATAAGGAGGCGAGAGAGAGTCTTCGCTTTGCTTTTAGGAGTAGGGGTAGAGGTGTGCAGATGATAATAACGAGTTATAAAATTTTATAAAAAACCTTAGACCAATCCTGTAAATGGTATCTTGAGTTTTTTTATTTGAAAAATATTTTTATGGGGGAAGGGGTAAGAATTTTGTTTAGTTTTGCTCACAAGGAGGACGGGTAAATAATTCTATTAAATTCGGTTACATTAGAATGGACCCTTTATTTGAACACAAAATCCGGTCGATGATAAGAAGCTCACCACGTTGTATATACAAGTATGTTTACAAATGCTCACCTGTTCCTCTTTAGTTTCTCCAGGTCGGACGTGGAGGAAGAAAAAAGAGCATCGCAAAGAGGAGTGGGGGCGGCGCGACGAGTGGGGGCGGCCCCCCGCGTCACATGCAGCGACGAAGCTGAGTGAGAGTGCGCCCCCACACTCGCCCCCACGCCCCCGCAGCCCCCCGAACCTGCACCTACGCCAAATGACCGCCACCCCACGCCCTCACCACCGACCACTGCACCTAATAAATTACATAATATATATCAAATTAATATCACTTAATATAAAACCAAATCTCTCCTACTGTATGTATAAAACATTTTAAATTTCAGAAAAGATCTTATTGGTGTGCATTTAATATAACAAATGCATATCATGTTATAGATAAGCCAAGAAAAGATTTCATTAAATGATAACACTGAATTAGATAAATGAACTAGTTATTTCTAGATAGATAGAAGACACAAGATAAGTTTAACAATTATATATGGCCACTCACCATATTCGGCGGTGGCGATGGGAGCAAGACTCTTAGCAGCCAGCTGCGGAGAATCCTGCCTCAACCGGCACTCATCACTGTCCAAACATTCCTCGAGTATCGCAGCTTCATCACCTCTCGTGTCCGTTCTTCCCTTCACCAATATGGATCCGGCCAACGCATCAGATAATTTAATTCTTTCATTGTCAGCACTTTCTTGCACAGACTGGTCCGAGTCGGCTCTGGTGCCGATGGGTGGTAGTAACGTGTACCGATCAGAAAAGGAGCAGTCATAGTCATATCTGGTATACCTCCCGTCGTAGAGAGGGGTGAAGGTATCTTCGGCGTCGCTGTAGGGTGCGTACGACCTCTCGAACACGTCGGAGCCTTCGTCTAACAAACTAGGGACGGATAAAGTTTCTTCAGACCTCGTCTTTTGTATTTCTACTTTGTCTCCTGCAATAGAACATTTGATTTTAGCTTATCTTCTGGGTATACCTTGTAAATGGATTATTTATTTTAATAATATGAAGAAATTATAATTCGTCTTCATAGTTTCGGATTATTGAAGTGGAACTTCTAATCTGTCTGGGGGCGTTAAATGTTTTGGCGCCCCCATGCGTTTATAATAGGTAATGTCTAAGTAGACTATAAACCCGGCAATATAATAGAGCGGACACTGTACATTGAGGTAGCGGAGTGTGTGCAGTGGTTTAGTGAACTGTGTACATTGAGGTAGCGGCGGAGTGTGTGCAGGGGGGGTAGCGGACTGTGTGCAGTGGGGTAGCGGACTGTGTACAGTGAAGTAGCGGAGTGTGTGCAGTGGGGTAGCGGAGTGTGTGCAGTGGGGTAGCGGAGTATGTGCAGTGGGGTAGCGGACTTTGTATAGTGGGGTAGCGGAGTGTGGGGTGCCGACCTGGAGTGGGCGCGGGCCGCGGGCGCCGCAGGCAGAGCGCCTCCATGCGGCGGCGCAGCTCGGCCATCTTGCCGAGCGTCAGCGCGTTGTCGTGCAGCGCGCCCGCCCCGCCCCCCGCGCTCGGCCCGCCGCCCGCCTCGCTCGCCTCGCACGCCGGTGTATCTGCCACAGAACACGGTATTACTACACCACGCATACAAATAGTGAGACAATCATATAGAGCTAATCTGAACCGCTCTTACATTTATTTGGATGCAACGGTGAGTATGTTCCGTCGAGGTTCTCTTTCACTCGCAACATGTTGACCCTCTCGCCGTCCCTGAACACCAAGACTGTCACCTTGCAACCGCTGCTACCCCATTCTGGATCATCTCTGAAAATGGATCACGCAATTATTGTTTAATTAGAAACAAAGCAATTTTCGGACAAGGGTGAGATCCAAAAAAGTAACAAAATCTCCCTACCTGTTGGTATCCAATAATCTCTCGATATCCCTCCACGGTTCAGCGTTAGCTGGTGGGGGTAGGCGGCGCGTCGATATAGGCCCGCCGCGCATACCCAGCACCAAACGTAACCGAGCGCCATCACTGATGGAGTGTTCCATCAACGAGGACGAGTCATCCAACTCTTTGAGGTTGTACAACAAATGCTGTTGAGACACCGGGATACCTGGGCAAAGCCAACGTTTCTATATTTAGTAACATATCTAACACCAAACAAATAATAATTTTCTTTCGTATTCCACCACCCACAGATGTATGTATTGACAAAACCACTGCTTTATGTAGTCCCCAATAAGAGACAGGATAGTGTGGAATATCAAGAAACAATGGTGTATATATGTAGTTAAAAATCAAAACATCGAAATACAATGTCACAAGGAATTATTTATATACTATCTACCACGATAAAAATGAAACAAAATGACGTTTGTCCACATAACATTTGCAGCGATAGCATTTAAAATATTATTATGAAACATAATTAGTTAATATTTTTGCATTAGATGCGTAATTTCGCTGTATCAACTAATCATCATTAAACATAATATAAAACAAAGTCACTTGCCGCTGTCTGTCCCCTTAAATGCTTTAATTATACATATCTTTAAAACTACGCAACGGATTTTGATGCGGGTTTTTTTAATAGTTAGAGGGTGTCAACGGGCTGGTTTTGATCTATAATTCATGTATAATGTTGTTGAGAAAAACTGATAATTTACATGATTTAGCACTTTAATTCCAAACGCTGGCTGAACCCTAAGTGATTCATCAAAAGAATGTTCTACATTATTAAACACCTTCAGAAGGTCTACAAAAAGTCCGCGAGGGCACATGTCCATCTCTTAGGGATAACGCACAATAACGTGTAATATAGATGACCGTGGCCTTTTACAGCATCCAATTTAAACGAATATGTTCGAAGATATTGCAGTATTAACATAGCGGGACAGGAGTTAAAGCCGATAAATAGCATAAATTTGTTTTGTGTCATAAAGTATTTCACCACCGGAATACTATAAACAATAAAATTAGTAAATGCTACATTCATATTAAAGTATCATAAGATATTGATGATGTTTAATACCCGATGAAAATAGTTTTTAAGCACATATAAATATTGAAATAACAAGGTCGAAGTTCGACTGCATTTTATTCTTAAAATTTGGATTTAAGTATTCATTATTAGATGTGTAATATTAAAATGAATCTAAACACAAAAACCATTCCGAAATAGTTCCTAGCATATCGAAAAATAATTTTTATACAACACTAGCTGACCCGGCGAACTTTGTTCCGCATCAAAAGAATTTTTTACAGTGTTTACAGTAAAAAGTGCTAAGTCTCGAAAATTATCACTTTTTCTTTTCTACATTATACATACAAACCACCCCGTTTACACCCTCTATCTATTACACAAAACCGCATCAAAATCCGTTGCGTAGTTTCAATATAAGGGGACAGACAGCGGAAAGCGACTTCATTTTATACTATGTAATAATGATGATAGCATGAACCGTTTGCAATAGTAGGACACTAATACCAAATAGTGGTCTCTATATCGTTTAATTTCACAACAGCTAGTCCCACATTGCATCAGACCAGCTGGTCTTGTTGGACACACATACAAACCTAGCTAGACATTTTGGTGAAGTCATGAGTCTACCTCTACAGGTTTGGCAATGACAGTTATTTAACATTGTACGACATCTGATAAGCATGTAGTACCGGCCACGCGACGCGTGGACGACACGTTCTCGACAGTGAATCACCTTTATTGTTGGGATAAAAATATCGATACTTGTCGATATATATATTGATGGGCTGATCAGCTGCTTACAGCGTGTAACAGTAGAAGACGTATAATGATCACAATAGAATAGTAGTTATTTATTTCAGTTTCAAAAGTGATCAATGATTGGTCAATTAGCTTTTCAGACTGTGTGAACTGTATACGAACGATATATGGAAAGGGAATTGCTGCCTTCATTTTTGAGCACTAAGGTAGTAAATATTAAATGTAAACTACATAAAAATAAAGTAAATAATTTGGACACTAACGCTATATGCATAAATAGGTATAATTTCGGACAAGTAGTTATAGTAGGGTACCTAGGTGGCCGGTTTCTTATACACATTTTTCCAAGTTACCATTGAAAAAAAATCGAGACAAGAATTTTTAAACATTAAGACATGGAAATCTCCGCAAATTTTATATGATAAAACAATGTAGGACATTGTTCATGTTAAAAGATGGCAAATTAAAATACTATCGATAGTCGCTGACGTGACGGTACATCACAATTGCAAGTAGCCATAAAGCTGGAGTAGCGCCAAATGAAAATCATCCTGTCTCTATGGTACCTACCTACCTCTACCTAGGCGGCACCAACAACTTTCTTTTTTAAGAACAAACAAACACGAGCAGATGTAATGTGACTAATCAAGCAACTGATCTAGATATTTATATCAATCTTGTTTCTACACGCGAGGCCTCTCCCGGTGTACGAGAATTTTATTTATTCTGACCTAAGACTAAAGACAGCAGGTTTGAATCCCATTATTTTAGTCCGACCGCTTTTTTACACTTGTTTTTTTTTAGTATAGGTATTTCGTTCGGTTTCAATCTGTTCAAGATTGTATTTAGGGCTTAGCTTGAGACTGGAAACCACCAGAACGTTTATAATATGTCATTTAAAAAAAGTTTATTGAGCGGAAACTCGAAGGTATACGGGAATCCCGGGGTATACCTATGCCTATGTCACTCTCTGGATTAAGTTGAAAAAAAATAGATTAAAATCCATCAGATTGTTAAGGGCACAGTGCGTGTCAAAGGATTATTCATATTCCTCGCGCCAGGAGAAATGTATTAGATCGGGTAAGATAATTTGGCAACATACAAGTTGTCATATAACATAATAAATAATCATTGACACGTAAATTGGACTGACGCCATTTCGACATACTATATTAGCATACTAAGGCCCGTAAGATCAATCACAGTTTAAACTATTTTACCTAGTTTAAACCTCATCTGTCGTTTATTTCGTAAGATCAATGCTAGATAAACCTCCAATAACAGTTTAAACTATAGTTTAGCTTACACCAGGAGATTTTGCCGTTTAAACCGTGGTCCTGTCTAGTTTAAAAATGGCGGTCGTTTATCAGCTGACATCTGACACAACGATTGTGGGTTCATACATAGATTTAGCATAGACTACAATAGATGGCACATGTCAGGAAAAATTTACTAATAGCATCGAATCACTGACAGCGCTACCGCGTATATTAGATTTTGGGAACCGCGTATATTTTATTTACATTTTCACACATGAACATTAACTTTGTAAAAGTTAACGTTTTGAAGCGCTTTTTACGCACACATTGATAACAATATTAATAATATCTTGGACACAAATCACACAGCGCCCTCCACTTCTAAACTAAGCAACTAAATGCTTGTGCTATGGATACTACATAACGGATATTAATACATATATACTTTTCATTTGTAAATACATACTTATAATACACAGAAAAACACCCAGACGCCGCACAAATATTCATGTTTGTCACAAATATTTGTGCTCAAGTGGGAATCGAACCCCCGACCTCCGTGCTGCAGCCGGTAGTTTTACCAATGCGCCACGAGGCCCGTAAGTCACTCACACATTAACAACCCATTTTTGGTCACGTTGTTTGGGTGACTATTGCCGATCTATTATTCTTAAATCGATGGTCACACTATATAAAACTTCATAAAAGAAAGAGAAAAAGATTTTTTTTCACGAAAAATGCCACAGACAATGTACAAAAGAGTGAATGATGAGCGAAATATGGACATTTAATAACCAAATGTTGCCATCTGTCGAAAACTAAACCTAGTTTACGTAATCTATGTCCATTTCGCTGTTGATCTTACGGGGCAGGTTTAAACTCTAGATTAAAATTGACTATAGTTTAGAAAATCGACAGTTTTAACTATGATTGATCTTACGGGCCTAAGGCCCGTAAGATCAATCACAGTTTAAACTATTTTACCTAGTTTAAACCTCATCTGTCGTTTATTTTGTAAGATCAATGCTAGATAAACCTCCAATAACAGTTTAAACTATAGTTTAGCTTATACCAGGAGATTTTGCCGTTTAAACCGTGGTCCTGCTTAGTTTAAAAATGGCGGTCGTTTATCAGCTGACATCTGACAAAACGATTGTGGGTTCATACATAGATTTAGCATAGACTACAATAGATGGCACATGTCAGGAAAAATTTACTAATAGCATCGAATCACTGACAGCGCAACCGCTTATATTAGATTTTGGGAACCGCGTATATTTTATTTACATTTCCACACATGAACATTAACTTTGTAAAAGTCAAGGACACAAATCACACAGGGCCCTCCAGTTCCAAACTAAGCACACACATACATATATATATATACTTATATATATATAATAGGTTGGGGAAAAAGTATTTTCGTATTTTTGTATGAAAAGTCAAGACATTTTTTTCAAAGTTTATTTACATTTATTTACAATATATATGTACCGTTTTGTTGAATAACTTTCTGCCATTTTGTGGGCAGAGACATTATCCCGTTACTGTAGAAACTTTGGGACTTCTGATCAAAAAAACGGGACAAATAGTTTTGGCAGTCCTCTCTTGAGGTCAACCTTACAGAACCTAAAGAATTCTGAAGAGACCGAAACAGGTGAAAATCTGAAGGCGCAAGATCAGGGCTATATGGTGGATGCACTAGGACCTCCCAGTCGAACTCTCTTAATTTTTGCTGAGTGGCTAAAGATGTGTGTGGTCTAGCGTTATCGTGATGAAAGACCACACCCTTCCTGTTGATCAATTCCGGCCGTTTTCTCTCGACTGCTTCCTTTAATCTCATCAGTTGCTGGCAGTAAAGATCAGAATCGATGGTTTTGCCGGACGGTAAAAGCTCATAATGAACAATGCCCTTCCAATCCCACCATACACACAGCATCACCTTATTTCGTGTTAGGCCAGGTTTGGCCACAGTCTGTGAAGCCTGGCCAACTTTCGACCACGACCTTTTTCGCACGTTCTTGTCGTACGTGATCCACTTTTCATCGCCAGTTATCAATCTCTTCAAAAACGGCTCGGTTTCATTACGTCTCAATAATGAATCGCAAATGAGTACACGGTTCATTAAGTTTCTTTGAGTGAGCTCGTGTGGCACCCAAATATCGAGCTTTTTTGTATAACCAGCTTTCTTCAAATGGGTCAAAACTGTTTTGTGGTCAATTCCCAGTTCTTCAGCTACATCGTAACTACTAATATGCCGATCTTGCTCCACTCTTTCAAAAATGGCGTCCATTTTATTCGTAACAGGGCGACCAGAGCGAGGTGCATCTTTAACATCAAAATTTCCGGACTGAAAACGTTTGAACCAAATTTGTGCTACTCTTACTGACACTGCATCAGGTCCATAAACATCACAAATTTTTTTCACTGCTTGAGTTGCATTTTTGCCTTTTTTATAATAAAATTTTAAAATGTATCGAATTTCTTCATTAGATTCACTCATTTTTACGGAGAGAAAAACAAATGAAAAATAGCGGGAAACAACTTTTTTTTATTTTTTTCTTTTCTTTATAATGTAACCTTTTTAATGTTACCAAAACCAGCCAGACACAAATAGTACAGTCAGAGAAATTTTATAATAAGTTTATACCTACGTTATGCGAAAAGACTTTTTCCCCGACCTAATATATACTTTTCTTTTGTAAATACATACTTATAATACACAGAAAAACACCCAGACGCTGCGCAAATATTAATGTTTGTCATAAATATTTGTGCTCGGGTGAAAATCGAACCCCCGACCTCAGTGCTGCAGCCGGTTGTTTTACCAATGCGCCACGAGCCCCGTAAGTCACTCACACATTAACAACCCATTTTTGGTCACGTTGTTTGGGTGACTATTGCCGATCTATTTTTCTTAAATCTATGGTCACACTATAAAACTTCATAAAAGAAAGAGAAAAAGAGTTTTTTTCACGAAATATGCCACAGACAATGTACAAAAGAGTGAATGATGAGCGAAATATGGACATTAAATAACCAAATGTTGCCATCTGTCGAAAACTAAACTTAGTTTACGTAATCTATGTCCATTTCGCTGTTGATCTTACGAGGCAGGTTTAAACTCTAGATTAAAATTGACTATAGTTTAGAAAATCGACAGTTTTAACTATGATTGATCTTACGGGCCTATGTGTCTTATCTCTATTTTGTAGCAAACACTAGACAATTATCCTCGATTCGAACAAAACGTCTAAATAAAAGATGTCGCGTCAGTTGTGCTCCACTAATATACTTGTATAGAATGTTAACCTGTAGGACGTTGATTTTAATTTGGTTGGGTCTTAACTGTTATGGTCGAGTATTGTGGCTGCTACACCTTGTAAGCACAAGCTACTGCTAAGTTTTCGGTAGCGATATTAATATTGTATTGTTATCTATTTTACATGGTTTGAAAAGAGTATTTAACACATGAGTTTCTTGCCTGATTACTAGTGAGTGTATTTTTATGTCCGCTGTCATTTGTGAGGGGGAAGAGAGTGGGTTTCCGGATATCTTTCTCATCGAACGAAACGCAGCAAAATCCTCTTTACTGAGAGGTCGTGCTATTTCACCGGTCGAGCCGGCCCATTCAAGCAGCGAACTGCGTGGCTCTACCACTGTTAAAGTGATGAATATAAAAGTTTTTATCGAGTCTGATGTGTGCCTGATACCTGGCAATAACACCGGCACTTATTTTTGGAGTCGGTGCCAACAAGCTCATTTTAGAATTAAATATTTATGTGTATATTGTATTCTTATTTATTACTATTTTTGTATTTGGCGTGGTTTTTGCATATCAACAAACAAAATTATGAACTAATGCCCACCTGCGGGTATAGCTTTTTCAGCTTTAGAATCAATACTGGACCTATATGGTTGTATACGTCATCTGAAGCCGAAATAATCATACAGTATGATGTGCTAATAACATATATTTTTTTATTGTCCACAAATATTTCTAAATAAATATATACCTACATACATAACTTCACGCCAAATCCCTTGCGGGGTAGGCAGAGAGAACAGAGCGCCATAGGGCACGATTCTAACACGCCTCACTCGCTTCGTTGACTTTCATAACTCTTTTCATACACGCGCGTCGGTTTTTGAGGCTCTTAACATCACCTTCCTCCAGAACACGTTCTATTTGGTCATGGAATGGTCCTCATATATTACAGCAATATATAAATTTAAGATATTTTGTTTTTAGTCGCATCATAAGCTAATTAGGGTAAAGTAGAAATATTTATGAATACTCACAAAATATCTAAATATAATATTACTGATCGTACGAATTACCTAAACAATGTTGTAACAAAAGTGCTTTTATTGTTGATTTTTCATTAACATGTTCATTTCTCATAATATATTCGTGGTGATAACTGAATGGAGAGGATATGTATCCCGTCCAAACTTTAGTCGTTCTGTCAATCCCATCGCGCACGTTCCAGAATCGCTGCTGGCTGTAGTGGGCACGACATTGACTCATGACTGCACGTTTTACTTCACGTTTTCATACATAAATACATTAAACTTTATCGGCACAAAAGCCGGTAATTGGTTGAGTATTGTTTAAAAATAGACGAAATGTTTTATAAATTAAAGTCAAACACAACACGACAGGTTTCACAGCCCTCGTTTTTAAAGGAAAAAAGAGCCGGTAATTTCTTTTTATAATTTAATAATTACCTTAACTAGACTTTATATTTATGCACTAGCTGACCCGGCGAACTTTGTTCCGCATCAAAAGTAATAAGTTAGTAAATTTTGGGTATCATGAGGTTCAATTTGTGCTATTTATCGGCTTTAACTGCTGTGCCGATATGTTAATACTGAAATATATTCGAAAACATTCGTTTATATTGCATGCTGTAAAGGACCAGGATCACCTATATTACATGCACAATCTATTTAATACACTTAACTGGATGAAAATTAATGCTTGTAATGTTTAAAATCGCTTCGTAAATAAGCCATTATATCTCGTAAAAAGTAAAAAATAAAAATGTCATAGTGGGTTATCCCTAAGAGATAGACATATGCTCTCGCGGACTTTTTTGACCTTCTGAAGGTGTTTAATAATGTAGAACATTGTTTTGCTCTATCACTTAGGGTTCAGCCAGCGTTTGCAATTAAAGTGCTAATTCTCGAAAATTATTATCATTTTTTCTTTACAACACCATGTATGAATTTTGTTTGAAATTTAGATCTAAACCATCCGTCCAACCATCCCGTTGATACCCTCTAATTATTTAAAAAAACCCGCATTAAAATCCGTTGCGTAGTTTTAAAGATATACGCATATAAGGGGACAGATAGCAGAAAGTGACTTTGTTTTATACTATGTAATGATGATGATGATTAGCCAACTATTCCCAAGTTAGAGATGCGGTCACAGTAAATTATTTTCCTTCAGGTCAAATACAGGTTTTTACAACGTTTGATGTTTTGCCAAAACGATCTGTCTGTAGGTACACCAGTTACGGCAGTGTACACAACACAAGACGGAATCGTGCACTTTTATCGCATTTTATTGATTTACGACTGACTGTACGCTAACGAATACTCGTGTCGATTCCACGTAATGGTCTGAATATATTCTTCAATGATATGTGAGCAAACAGACTGGATACTATGAAATTAAAGAAAAATCATGGTGTCTTTACAATCATTCGATTACTTTTACAATACGTGGAGCGGGGAGACTGACTGGAAGATATACTGCAAAGACCAGGGTTCAAGACTAGGACATTTTAAGGGATGTCAATGTGAGGTCAATTAAGACGAATTTTTTCATTGCTTATTATACTGAAGTCGAATGCAGCCAACACTACAAAATGTGAAAATAAAACTATTTTTTCATATGATATTTGGGGATCTCTAAAATCTAAAGCTACCGACTGCAGAATCGAGGTTGGCGGGTTCGATCCCCACCCGAGTACAAATATTTGTTAGAGGCATGAATGTTTGTATGGCGTGTATGTATTCAGTATTAATAAATTTACAAATTTAATTCGTATCCGTTATATCTAGCATCCATAGCACACGCATTTAGTTGCTTACTTTGGAACTAGAGGACACAATACACACAACAGTGTGTATTGTGTCCAAGATATTATTATTATTATACAATTGATTTACGATTGTACGCTTTCAGGAGCCGCCCGTTCAGATATTAAATTGATGTTAATGTACGGCGCTCCGATATATTTAGCTTTGATGTTAAGCACCTGTTATGTACGTAATATATTTGGGTTGTGATTATATATAAGTCGACATTTCCAATTCACAGTGTGGAAATTAAGGGCACTGTCCTAAATCCATCTAACATGCCTTCACGCCTTTATTTGTCCGAAGGTGTAGGCAGCGGCTGTTAAGCCTCGATTCGCCGAATCGTTATGTTTCATATGGAATAAGTGGCGGCATATATTGCCAGACAGCAGGCACAAAGTTGTCAGTCAGCAATAACACACATAATTTCTGAAAAGAACTCTGAGAAATCACTGGTTAGCTTATCACTTTTTCTTTACTACATTATACATGATTTATACACACAAACTACCCCGTTGACAACCTCTATCTATTAAAAAAATCGCATCAAAACCCATTGCGTATTTGCAAATATGGGGACAGACAGCGGAAAGAGACTATTTATATTATGTAATGCTGACATTTACTAATATAATTCAGATCAACAACATTACTGGTATTAAAAGTACCCTATATGGCAATAGATTTCATCTAACTCTGTTCAACAATTGTTCCAAGACTGAGTAACAAATATGTAAACATCTAAACATCTTCAAAAATTTTCGCACTATTAAATTTAAATTTAATATGTAACATAACATAACATAGCTTCACGCCTTTTGTTACCCGAAGGTGTAGGCAGCGGCTGTTAAGCCTCGTCTCGCCGTTATGTTTACGTCCCAAATGGAATAGGTGGCGAACCTATTGCCATACTGGGCACAAAGTTTGTCAGTGATAACCAGTCATTATCACACATAACTTCCGAAAACAATTTCGAAAAGTCATTGGTGTGAGCCAGTGTCTGGAATCGAACCCGACCTCCGAGAGGCCGTGCGCTCGCCCACTGCGCCACCGAGACTCTTAATATGTCATTGTATCTTTATTATTAGTACGTTTTTGTAACAAAAAAACCTTACACATTGTTAGATTTTTTTTATATGCATCACACATGCATAATTTTCATTATGTAATCAGAAATTTACCACCTTCAATAATGTTATGACTCGTTAAAAAAGTGCTTTTCTTTTAAATAAACTGCTCATTCGGGTTTTTCTATAATTGTTTATATTATACCTATAATTCTTTATACTTTTTGTTTACAAATGTGTGTGTGTGTGTGTGTTAAATGATATATCAGACTAATCTAATTGGCATTGAGTGTACAAGATTGGGGGACATCTTTGGACCGTGACTGTTCAGAAAAATATATACAAATACTTCTCATAACTTCATCCGTTAATTTTTATCATTCCAATAACATTTTAAACTAGAGTTTGTAAGATCATTCAGTTAAAACCGCAAGGTAGAAAAAGCATCACAGGATTTGAAGCAGACCTTTATAGAAACCTCTCATATAAAATAGACAATTAAAATATACTTAATTTTTTGATGCAACAGTGACAAATCCAACAATTTCCAGAATATTCTTTTAATTACACTATTATATTAATTATAATGCCTTTATTTATAATTGCCTCTATTTATTACAATGCCTTAATATTAAATAAATATATAATGTTGCCATATATTTTTAATGCACATTAGAAACTGTAAAGTAAAACATTGACTTATTATTTTAAACAAAGTTATAATTATTTTTATATATAGGTTGCTTTCATGTGAAATGGGACCAATCTTATAATTTATAATAGTCTGTTGTATAATATTGTGTCAAGGTTGTGAAGAAAACGCTGTTGGATGTATGGACAAATTTTGTTTACATCTAACTAGGTCACAAGTGTGATCTAGGTTCAGAGCTGCACATTGACATATTGTCATGTTTTTATGTTAAGGAAATATGGGCATTATACCTGAATAAAGCAATTTTTATGATTGTATAAATTTTAGTTCTTATAAGAAAACTAGTTTATAGAATGAAAAAAAATCTATTAACCTGTGTTGTATTATATAATGTATATATATGTTTAATGTGTATATGAATAACTTTGTTTACAATATATATGAACTTAGATCCTTGAGCAAAATGCACACATGTTAATCCAATTAGGCACACATAATATTTAGGTTTCTTGCCAATATTTGCAAGAGTATTTCATCCATTAAATAGGTTGATATATAATTCCTTTTATCCAAATGTAACGTGCGACGCGTAAATATTAACATCCTTTGTCGAATGTGGATGACGCACCGTTAAGCCTACCCTGCCATAAAATTAATGTTGTGTAATATTTATCAAGCACTACTTACCTTCCACCCTAAATATCTTTGACTTTATGGCAAATATAGTATCTGTAGGCAATACGGTCATTTCAAAGGCAGTGCCTGTGAGGGTTTCCACAAGAACTTCCATCGTAGGCTGACTTGGGCCGTCGTCAGTGTACCCTTTTGATCTATTCGATAGTCTCTCTGGGCATCCATGTTGTGACATTTCACACGCGATTTAACACAATTAACTATCTGCTGCACAACATCGCAATTCACAGAAATGTTTTCACAAATGTTATGACACGGATCACTAAGGAACAATTACACGATGACGGGAGTTAACTTTTAATGACAGTCACGGACAAGCACTAGACATATTTATAATTCTATTTGTAAATCAAAGAGACACTAAAAACAAAGAAAATTTATATCCTATCAGTAATATTTTGCAACACAACTAAATGAAATATGTAGGTACACAGTGAATTAAATTATTTCGTGACAGATGAATTTTTTTTCAGTTGATTGATGTTGAATGATGACCAATTGAGTGAGTCACTTGATCACTCGAACGTGGAACTTTGTGTACATACATGTATTATGTTCACCAGCATGCGTATGCCATTTTATTAAAAATTACAATAACCTAAATTTCAATAATTTCTTTACTAGGTACTATTAGGTAGGTACATACATAGACAGTAAGCATGAAATCCTAGGTAGTTTATGAAAATTCAATATTTAAATAGATTTTATTACTAATATTAATACTACTATTTTTATATAGCAACACTTTAATTGAATGATCGGAAACCGGTCCATTAAACTATTAGGTACTTATTAGCAAGCTGTGATAGCAAGAGAGTAAAAATTTGGTCAGCAAGGAACCAGGACACAAATTACTTGATCACGTTAGATGCTGGAATCAATAGTAATCAATGGAAACTGAAATTACATATGTATTTATCCGAGAGTGTCTTTGAATTAGGGATGTGAAAAAATAATCGATTAAAAATCGATTTTTAAAATTAAAAAAAAAACCATTTTAATTAGTGATTATTTTTATATGACTAATCGATTAATAATCGATTATTTTATTAATCATTCAATTACATATTACTGATTTTTTTTCATCTGCAACGCCCCGATATTAAGTTTGGTCTTCTGGCCCGGAACGAAAACTACTAAAGAATACTTTCTCCATAATGTTATTTTAACGCCATCTATGACCGCATTCCTTCTATACCTTTGAAACAGTTTAGTTATTTTTTAATCAAATATTCACTAGATGGAGTCAATGAATAATACAATTTTATTAGCCGCCATATTACTAAATATTACATGGAGACTTTTCTAGTCACATACCACAAAAACCATCTGGGGTTTATCAGTGGTATATCATCCATCCCACCAAAAGCCAAAAACAATTATGTGATGACTAGGTCGGTTGCAGACATAAGTTCCTTAAGACTATTTTAAAATTTTTCGAGTCACGAATTTCGTTAATTTCGGCAGGCAGACATCAGTTATGTCTGCCTGCTGAAATTAACGATTATCAATTATCGAATAATTAATGACATTATTTATTAATTATCATTAATTATTCGTTGGTAAAACTTCATTTTTCAAACGAAGTTTTTCGTGACTAAAAGTTTTGTTAAAGTTTATAAAAGTATTTTTTGGTTTTGTTTTTGAACAATGTCTACGACTAAAAGGACGACAAGTAGATGCCGTCAATATTTCCATGTTGACAATAAATCTGGCAATGCCAATTGTACATATTGCCCAAAAATTTAAGAATCGATTAATTTAAATAAATTGATATTTTCTTAAATAAAATCGAGTATTAATTAATAATTCTTTCATAGTAATAAATTAATCGATTAATTAAAAATGTCACATCCCTACTTTGAATGGCATGACTTTCTATGAATATATATTTATTTTATTTTACGCCGTTTACGGCAGTGGATACAAGTCCTTAAGCCTAATGAATAATAAAGTTACTAAACTTAGTAATAAGTTTTGTAAAATGTTGCCACTTGAGGATCTTAATGCTAAATTTAGTTAGTTGAATACATCTGTATGTTCCCTTTTTATTTACATTTTACATTTGGCACGAAAACTTCAAAACCATATTTTTATTATTTTCATACAATATTTCAATATGTTCTAACAGCTAGAACTTGAGTAGGTAATTTCACGTTACAGATTATTTGTATGATCAATTACTAAACCTAATAACCTAAAATTAGATAATGTTTGAATTTAGAATTTAGAAATTCAGGCGACTGACGATGTGAAATAGTAATCGAAAATTATAATAGACTAGTTGACCCAGCGAACTTAGTTCCGCATCAAAAGCAACGTAGACGTAATTTTTTTATATATCACTTTTTCCTTACTACATCATACATGAATTATATATAAAACCACCCTGTTGACACCCTCTAACTATTAAAAAACCGCATCCAAATCCGTTGCGTACTTCAAATTTATAACGCACACGCACATAAGGGGACAGACAGCGGAAAGCGACTTTGTTTTATACTATGATATGATAGCACATTACAAATCAATACAAGTATAAAAACTTATATTTAATTTCAAGTGATTATTGGCTTAAGTAATGGATTGTTGGAAATTTTTATTTATTTGACAATATAATTTTTAATACAACGGGCATACTATATAATTATACTATACTATATCATACAAAATATACACTATAGAATTGCATAAATTTATTAAAAAAGGGCGTGCAAAGCAAACACTACAAAGTGATTTAATACTTTCTTTATTCTTATTTTAGGGTATTGCATTTATAATTATATTATTAGTGTGGCACATTGGTTCTTCTCAGCATTTTATTCAATTATTTTTGGTAGTTTTTAAGTAGTTTTTGTCGATGGCGGATTAAATAGTATTTTATAGTATGCATCAACTACGGCAACACCAGTGATAACTTCTTTCCGTTGTTCTTCGTTCACTGAATCGGAGGTTAGAAACATGGTGCGTAAATTTTTTAGAAAATATCATCCGTATTAGACACAAACATGATCTAAATCATCTGAAAATATATTTAGTAATGTGTTATACAAATTTAAAAGCTCAAAGTTTCATGTCTGGTTTTGGTTATCAAGCACGCGTCACCGTGCATCATCGCAAGTCGAGCATGTGGCCTGAAATACTGTAAATTTGGTTTCAGACTCGCAAACGCCGTAATGGAGGTCGGGCTAAACACGGCCGTGGCCACGTTAAAGCTGTAAGATGCACCAACTGCGCGCGATGCGTGCCAAAGGACAAAGCGATTAAAAAATTTGTGATCAGAAATATTGTCGAAGCGGCTGCCGTCAGAGATATCAATGAGGCCTCCGTATATGCTTGTAAGTGTGAGAAATATTAGTGATCTTTGTTTTATATGTTTACGTAAGTTTTTTAACAGTGGTATGCTATCTAGAATTTACTGACTATATTTAACAAAATGCCTTGCCATTAATCTGATCTTAAGGCGTGTCATGTGTTTAGTGTGTAAGTGTCAGGTGTTAAAAATTCTATTCTGAAATTCTATAGTATAAATTTCTGTGTTGTGTAGTAAATTTTTTTGTCTAGCGCTAGTCTCTATATTAATAATATCTTGGACACACCACACACAGCACTCTCTAGTTCCAAGCTAACCAACTAAACGCTTGTGTTGTGGAACTTATGGATAATAATACATACATATATTCTTTTCCTTGTAAATACATACTTATAAAACATTGAAAAACAATCTATGAAAGAAAGGTTATGATCTAGGTACACCAGTGAGCTAGCTCTAGATTCAAGACTTGTCATTCAGGAGTCTCAATACTCTCTCAATAATTAACTGTTAAAATACTATAAAATAAAAATGAGTCTATAGTCTATGTGCTCTCTTAAACCACAAATCTTACTGTCTGGGTTTTCAGTATTGTTTTCTTTTTCCTGTTGGTTTAAATTTATTGCTTCTTGTTAACACTTATATAATATTAAAGCATATATTTGTATATAAATATCTTTTTACAATTATTCTGTATGAAACCAATATTTCCACCAAATATATATTTTTCTATTAGCAACAGGTACAAAATACCAGCAAAGTTATATTGATTATGAAGTTATTAAATATCAGGTCGAATTTAATTTATACATTACTGTTAAGATAAAATGTTATTAGATGCTTGTAAGCTTCTTTTTATGCTATTTCACAATTTACAAATTATATATATATTTTTTTGTTATTTTTTACAGCATTCCAGCTCCCGAAGTTGTATGCTAAGCTCCATTACTGTGTGTCATGTGCCATCCACAGTAAAGTAGTGCGTAACAGATCTAAGAAGGATAGGAGGATCCGTACACCACCCAAGAGCAACTTCCCAAGAGACATGCAACGTCCACAGAATGTGCAGAGGAAGTGATGTTTCATATTAAAATATAAGTAAAACCTACAAATTCGTTTTTTTAAGCTTGATACCCTTAATACCAATAGGCGTAGGCAGCTGAAATCATGCCTATACATGACATTTTTTTAACTGGTATTGCAAGATATTGTCTATTGCCATATCTTTGAAACTATGCTCACAGTTAATGAACATTGCACTAATCACTATAGTTTTAAAAAGTAAAAGATATAATTAAGTTAGACTGCATCCGACTAGATATCAATTTATTAATATCGATTTTTTAAATTACTATAAATTCAATGTCAGGTATCAAATTTGAAACTAGCTAACCCGGGGAACGCATCAAAAACGTTTACGATTAAATTTTTATTACATGTTTTATAAATTATGCCTGAAAACCACCTAGTTGATGCCCTCCATCTATTAAAAAAAACGCATCTTCAAAGATCTACTAAGCATATAAGGGGACAGACATCAGAAAGCGAAAATTTATTTTAAACTACCTTTGTAATTAGTTGACCCTACGAACTTTGTTCCGAATCAAAAGTAATGAATGAGTAAAATTCAATGTGTGATATCGGCACGCATCTTGGCCGGTTCTACTGCGCGACGCAACTGTTATTTCTTGCTGTGATACTGTAACATCTTCGTAAATATTCGTTCACATTACATGCTGTAAAGGGCTATGTTGATCTTTAATAAAAGCACTATCTATTTATGAGACTAAACTGGATGAAAGTTAAAGCTGTATTGTTTAAAATCGCTTCGTAAATAAGCCATTAATTTACGTAAAACGGTAAGAAACAAAAATTATAATTGTGGATTATCAGACTAAGAGATAGACACATGCCATCGCGGACTTTTTTGTAGACCTTTTGAAGGTGTTTAATAATGTAGTACATTGTTTTGATCTATCACTTAGGGTTCAGCTGCAATTAAAGTGCTAAATCGCGAAAATTATCATTTTTCCTTCGGTACATTATGAATGCTTTAAACTATGTAATGATAAAAATTCTTGGTGGTCCAGTGGTCGAGCACCGCGCTTGTAAATCCAGAGGTCGTGGGTTTTAGTCCTAGCTTACACCGATGATTTCTCGGAGTTCTTTTCGAAAGTTATTTATGATAGATATCGATGATTGAAAACTTTGTGCCCGGTATGGCAATAGGTTCGCCACCTATTCCAGTTGGGACGGCAACATATCGGCGAGTCGAGCAACAGCCACTGCCTACACCTTCGGGTAGAAAAAGGCGATATGTTATGAGTTAATGATCATTACATAGTATAAAACAAAGTCACTCTCCGCTGTCTGTCCCCTTATATCTTTAAAATTACGCAACGGATTTTGATGCGGTTTTTTTAATAGTTAGAGGGTGCCAACGGGATGGTTTTGATCTATAACTCATATATGATGTAGTAAAGAAAAAATAATAATTTTCAAGATTTAGCTCTTTAATTGCTAACGCTGGCTAAACCCTAAGTGATGGGTTAAAACAATGTTCTACATTAATAAACAAACTTCAGAAGGTCTACAAAAAAGTCCGCGAGGGCTTATGTCTATCTCTTAGGGATAACCTAATGACCATTTTTAATTTTTACGAGAAATAATGGCTTATTTACGAAGCGATTTTAAAGATTACAGCATTAATTTTCATCCAATTAAGTGTCTTTAATAGATTGTGCATGTAATATAGATGCGATTTGCTCAACGCGGATTGTGTAGTTTACGTATTGGAATTTGTTCACTTATTTTGGAGTGGAGACGTGCTGCAAATATTTCTATTTCTAATAGTAATCAACATTTCTTATTATGTTCTTAGTTTGAATTGATGTTGTTTTGATAAAAGCTTTATATATAATTTTAATTATTGCACTTACTTGTTGCACAACGTTACCATTCTAAATAGAAGATGTCGCGTCAATTGTGCTC
This sequence comes from Euproctis similis, assembly GCA_905147225.2. Taxonomy (NCBI): domain Eukaryota; kingdom Metazoa; phylum Arthropoda; class Insecta; order Lepidoptera; family Erebidae; genus Euproctis; species Euproctis similis. Next base: position 991,206 of record LR990122.1, on the reverse strand, counting down.
GACTAATATCATATAATTTCTCTCATTACTTGTACTACGATGATTTTAAGTTGGTTGGATCATAACTGTGATTGTCGAGTAGTCTGGCTGCTACACCTTCTAAGCGATAATTTTTCAGTAGCGTTGATACTATTGTGTAAATTTTCAATGCTTTTGAAAAGAGTATTGGCACATGAGTTTCTTGCCCGATTCTTCTCATGAAAGCCCCTACACTCGGAATCGGACCGCTCGTGGCGATTGCTTCCGTGTTTTTTGTTCCGCGGAGGCACTTGCTTCAAGCGCTCGTGTCTTAGCTTTTTAAATATTATTTTAATTTTAAACATTTTTGTACATTGACTATTTTTAAGTGTCTGCAGTGAGGACCTATGAAAATAAAACCACTTTGACTTTGATGATCCTGGCCCTTTACAGTATGCAATTTAAACAAATATTTTCGAAGATATTGCAGTATTAACATAACGGGACAGCAGTTAAACCCGATAAATAGCACAAATTGAACCGCGTGATATCCAAAATTTACCACATTTACATTTATTACTTTTGATGCGGAACAAAGTTCGCCGGGTCAACTAGTAATTTATAAAATGAATATAGAAGTTATCAGGAAACACAGCATTACATACATAATGAAGCGCATGCCTGTATCCTATAGGGGTAGGCAGATACTGGCGTTTCACAAGATACGATCCAGACACACATCTTTTACTTCATATACCTCATCATGCATTCACGTCGGTTTCGGGTAATTTTGCCTTTTTTATACAGACCATTTACATGGTCATGGTAGCTCCGTCTTGGCCTCTCGACCTCGACCTCTCGGCCCTACCACTCACATTTGCTTTGTATACTCTTAGTCAGTCGGCTTTCATTCATTCTTGCAACATGACCAAACCATCTTAACATACTTCTCTCCACCTTGGTCATATCATCCTTCAACTTGCACACCAAATTAATATATAATTAATTAATTTTGGAGTCGAAACACTTGGTCGATGGGGGCCAAGTGCACACAAATTGTATAAAGATCTCGCTAAGCGGCTGGTAGGGGTTACACGTGACCAGAAGGCTGGCTTGTTCTTTGTACAGATAATAAGTATTGATTGCCATTCAACGTGGCAATGCTGCCAGTCTTCTGGGCACGTTACCTGTTGACAACGATGCGGAAGAATTTTTCGATGCCTTTTAATAATTCTTTTGTTTTTATCATTTTTTTTATTATCTATAACTCTGTAAATAAATTGTAAATAGTTGGTTTTTAAATATAAATACAAAAAAAAACACCAAATTAAAAGGTAGAATTTTTCTAAGAACATAAAAAGAAACTTTGTTACTGATACCCACACAAACTAAGAGAATTGAGATGATTATGAGTCATGGCAGTGCTAAATGTGATTGAAATAATAATAAGAACATTGCAGATTCTGTGTTTAACTGTAAGCGCATTCATTCTTTAATTTCCATCCCTCAATTCCATCATAATTCCACTAGTCATCTAGCATTAGCATCTTGTAATAGATTAAAAATATGAATGATAATATGGATAATATAAATCAAAACAACATTAACAACAAATCAATACTCCATATATTTATCAATTTGAAAACATTACAAATTCTCCTATATAGGCAACTATTTTAACACAGTTTGACAACCAGGTAAGTTACAGTGGAGTGCAAATAATATTTAGCTTTATGTTAAGACCTTATAAATGGTGGAAACATGCCACATAGAAACCAGACTAGTGTTAGTAAATATGTATAAAGTTATACTAATTCGTAATAATTATTTAAAGATCATCATGGCCCCTTGATTTTATAGATGGTCTGTGGTAGTTTTGCCAGGACAGGTTTATCTACTGAGTCCAGGGCTTGTTTCAAATTTTTTTCAAATACTTTCTTAGCATCACAGAAGCCTTGCTTGGTTTTACCAAATGAGTTTGGACCTGCAGATGTTGGTGTCTCTCTGAAATACAAGAGCATAGTATTAACAATAATTTATCAATTCCACTATGCTAGACACAGTTATTTAAAGTAGTTAATGATTTAAATTACAATTTAAAAATGGTTTTGGCAGACACCAGGTTATTGATACCTTGTATGTAAATGTTTCCTTCAGTTCCTTGTCAGTATTTGTGTTTAGTACTTGGCATCCAACTATGGATTTTTTTTTGAAAACTTTAAAAATATTCACCTCAATAAAATGTTTAGTGCAGCCTATAAGTGTTCAGCTTGATGAGAATTAATGGGTCAATCTGTACTCTGACTGGTTAATATTTGTAGAAATTAATTTAATGATTAAACAAATAAATTACGAGTTTAGCAAGGCCTTACCTGCCAATATTCCTCATTCTCATGCGAGCTTCAGCAGGCATCTCTTCTGGTTCCTCATCATCATCGTCAGCATTAAATACTGATGCTATTGTTGGTTTCGGTACAGCTTTGACTGGAGCGCCTAAGCTCATTTTAATTGGTGCCTTCGGTTTATTGAAGTCAATAGAGATTTTGGTGATGCGAGGAGGCGGAGGTGGAACTGGTGCTTCTGCTGTTTCAGATAGTTCTCTGTGGTATTTATCTGATGGGAAAAATACTTCATTGTTTAAACTATTTTGCTTAATAGGATCTCAAGAAGATATCATGTAGACCTTTCTTTTGTGCCCAAATGACAATAGTCTTGGAAGTTATTAATTTTAACTTATATTTAACCAATAATAATGCGTAATATACATAACAAAGCCTGAATTATAATTGTTATAAATAATAAAACAACATAAATAGTTGTGATAATTGTGGTTTATCCTATATCAATAAGGTTCCTCCTATAACATTAAGGATAAGTTACATGCTTAGTAGTAATGATTCACATTGTCAAAAGACAACTCTTGAAGGCTGTACTAACTCTCAGGGTCAGGCAGTCTTAAGCAGATTACAGAGTTTAGAGAACTATTAAGTTCTTGTATTTTTTTAGTTCGGACATACGCCTTAATGTTTACCTTCATAGTCTCTCTCTCTGCTTTTCGAATCGCTCGATCTCCTCGATGAGTAATCTCTCCTCTGGCTTGGCGAATACCGCCGTGGTGAACGTGATCGCGATCGTTTCCCTCTGCTCTGGTTCCTCTCCTTGTACGGCCTAGAATCATCACGCGTGGATCGAGACGACCCTGCCAATGCGAAAACACTGGCAAAGATAAATAAAAATACATATTTCAATATATCTTAAAGAATTGGGTATTGGATTTTTGAAATATGTGAACATAGATAAAAAATATTTTCAGATATACTTCATGTCATTCTAATACCTTTGTCGTGGTTGTAATAACGGCTACTCATTATTTGATCTTGTGTTTAATAAAAAAATCTATATTTGCACTCAATAGGTGATATAATTGCTTCTCTCTATATGAGGATACTGCAGCTAATAAAATCTTTCTTGGATAGAAAAAATCAATCAGCCATCTTGCTTTTACTAGTTTTTTTTAAGACAATATTGGTATCTGAGACAGTTTGACTAATATTTGCCAGTATCAAAATACTTATTCAAAAGTGTAAGAGGACAAAGCCTTTAAAAACAGTGAAACCGATTTCAAGAAACTCAAACTACAAAAGCAGACAAACTTTTTAATAATTTACATTTTACATCATCATTCTTAACCTAATCTAACCTTAACCTAACCTAACCTAAACCTAAAACTTAACCTAACCTAAAAAAATCATCCATAAAGTCGTGGCACTTTAAGTATGATGTTCCAAAGGAGTTTTGACGGTAATGTTTAAGAGCACGCTACACACGATATTTACATTTTCCACATTTGCAAAAACGCTTATTGAATAAAACGCCTCCAATTTTATTCATAAATATCCATTGAAACACAATTTTTAGAAAATAATGCAAAGAACAGACGTGACTCCTTGACATTCCCACCAAAACTCCTTGTATATACACGATATGTTAGTTTGGACATTCGCGAATGCAAATAAGAATATTTCTTTTAAGCCGAACGAAACAATTCGCAGATCTACAATGCACACAAAATTTTATCAAAATCGATTAAGCCATTTCGGTTCAGCTTCTTACTGATTAATATCATGCCAAGAAGAATATTTTGACAAAGTTTCGTTTTTAAAAACGTGTTTTTTTCTGATGTAACGCTCACGTGTTCCATTTTGCGATTGAATTTTAATAAAAAAAATGAACAACCATATCTTTTAAGTTTGATCAAACTGCATACGGTGTGCACATTTGATTAAAATCGGTTAAGAAGTTTAGGAGTTCAGCGCGGCAACGTAACAAGGTTTAGTTTTTATATTTTGTCGAGGACATTACTATGGAAGGGATTGAATGGTCGATACGAAGTATGAAAAATGACAAGGCAACAGGAATTGATATAATGTCTGTTGAATTCATGAAACGAGAAAGAACCTGTGTCCGGGACGCTTTCCTAACATTGAGCTATCTATGCTGGAGGTCGGATAAGACTCCCATGGGCTGCAGCCGTGCTGTCATCTTGTCCATTTTTTATGGTATAGGAGGGCAAACGAGCAGGCGTGTCACCTGATGGTAAACAACCAACGCCGCCCATGGACACCAGCAACAAATATAGTGTTACTGTTGCGTTGCCGACCTTTAAGGGATAGGGGAAAGGAAAGGATGGGGAAAGGCGGGTGGGCCTCCGGGTACCTCTCTCATCGAACGAAACGCGGCATGAGCCACTTCACGTCGATCTTCTGAGAGGTCGTGGTATTTCACCGGTCTAGCCGGCCCATTCATGCAGCGAACTGCTTGGCTCTACCACTGTATAATGTATAAATATACAAATATATAAAGTATATAAAGGTTAGGGATCATTTCGTATCGTATGCAGTGGGCCAGTTTGATCAGCTTAGCAAAGCAACTGCCTCTGTGCTGAAAGGTTTTTTGTGGTTTTGTGGATCTAAAAAAACAACCTGGGCTACCGCTATGGCTGCGGCACACTGCTATGTGCTATGCAGTCCACTTATGAGGGCTGCACAGCGTGTGTGCGTGTTGAGCGCGGCTTGTCCCACTGGTTTGACGTCAATATCGGCGTCAGACAGGGTTGCGTGCTGTCCGCTCGGTTGTTCATCCTGTACCTGGATGGACAGTTGTCTCCAGAGAGTGAGATCGACGAATATATGGATGGGAATGAGTGATCTAGTTGTGAGCTGCCTGATATACGCAGATGACGCCGTGATTTTAGTCGAATCACCGTCTGACCTGAAAACACTAGTCACAACTATGAAAGGTTTATTTATATATATATATATATATTTCAGGGATAGGAGGGCAAATGAGCAAGCGTGTCACCTAATGGTAATTGACCAAACCTGAAACACATATCGTGTTTCGTTCGGGTCAGCAACGCAACTGCCGGCTTACCGGGAACTTTACCGGCTACCTCTCTTCCCGAACGAAACGCGCCATGAGCCACTTTACGTCCATCTTCTGAGAGGTCGTGGTATTTCACCGGTCGAAGAATAAGTCGCGGGTTCGAATCCTGGCTCACACCAATGACATTTCGAGATTATTTTCGAAAGTTGTGATAAATATCGTTGACTGACACTTAATGCCCGGTATGGCAATAGGTTCGCCACCTATTCCATTTGGGACGTAAACATAACGTCGAGACTAGGCTTAACAGCCGCTGCCTACACCTTCGGGTATAAAAGGCGTGAAGTTATGTTATGTTTACTATGAAAGATGATAATATTTTTTCTTGGGATTACTCGAATACACAATCGATTTGGTACCTTTTAGATAATATAAATATTTCATTTGGTAGCTGATCAATGAATTTCCGTATAACAGTTTAAAAAAAAGACTCGAAAATTCATTGAATAAGCAATGCTAGGCCGTGTACAAACTGCTATGGATATATTTTTAAAATTCACTCCAGTTGCCATTTTATCTCTCAGTAACTTAATTACGAATACTAAGACCTGCCTTGACCTGCTGAACCTTCGATGCCTAAGCTCCATGTGTCCAGCTATAGTTGAAGCCAATGCACTGGCTTGAAAAACAGTTTTTAATTAATGAACACCATTTACTTTTTTGCTTTTCTAACTGAGTTGGCTTACAACTGAACAAACTTCCTTATAAGAAATCTTAATGTATTTTTAGTAAAGAACGACAACCATTATTTAACAATGCAACAAACACTCAATAAACTGGAACACAAATGAGGCACATACATTACATCGTCTGCAGTGAATACGGGTGAATCACCCTCAATCATACCATATCCTTATCCGAACACATACATACATACATAACTTCACGCGAAATCCCTTACGGAGTAGGCAGAGTGAACGGAGCGCCATAAGGGACGATTCTTACACATCTCACTCGCTTCGTTGACATTCAGAACTCTTTTCATGCGCGCGCGTCCATTTTTGAGGCTCCTAACATCACCTTCTTCCAGAACACGTTCTATTTGGTCATGGAATGTGTGTCTTGCCCGTCCTCGACTCCTACACCCATCCGCTTTTGCATTGTATATCTGCTTAGTCAATCTTGCATCGTCCATCCTTTCTACATGTCCGAACTATCGGAGCATGCCCTTTCTTACTTTTAAACCGACGCTCTCTTTCAGTCCGACTTCCTTCCTTACAACCTTGTTTTCGACATGGTCCGCGAGGGTAACTCCGCAGATTTTGCGCAGTTCCCCTTATTTCGACCGCGTTTATCCTAGTTTCGTGCACACTCTGCGTTTCCATAAGTTAGACCGAAACTACCCACTATTCCGATCACTATCACCATTAATTAGTACAAGATGTTAGAGACATGCTTAAACTCAGAATAGTATTTTTTCCTAGTTCGTACGTGAACCAATTTATTTTTCAATTGCTCAATTATATAAGTGACTACTGTGGCAGAAGTTTTCTGATTTGCTAACCTTAAGGCTGTGCAAATTTGAGGGGATTGTATTTTATATTATATATTTACAATATATACAATTAAAAAACTACCTGAAATCAAATTTCTCCGCATCTCGGTCTACTGGCAGCGTGCCCAGAAGACTGGCCGCATTGCCACGCTGAATGGCAATGCTAATCCTCTGTGCGAAGAATAGACCAGCCCTCTGGTCGCGAGAGGCTTCGATCAGCCTCTTTGCAAGATCTTTGTAAAGTGCACGAGCACTCGGACCCCATGTCTCCAAAGTCTCAACCCCAAACGGCTCAAACACATAGTCACCTACAAGGTTTCTGTATTTGTGCCGCTTGAGATTTTCTGCCGAAGCAGCAGCAGCACCGGCCACCTCCACCGTGCTTGGAAGATGCGATGGCGCAAGGGTGTCGACACCAAAGCGTAGCGTCCCACACCAAAGGCCTACCCATCCTCCAAGGCAAAAGAGACATCCCGTCCGGTCTCCTGCCATCATCGCGCACCAAACCGTTCGGTTCCAGAACGGCCGGTACACCGGCGGTATATATATATATTATATATATATTATACATAACATAACTTCACGCCTTTTACTACCCGAAGGTGTAGGCAGTGGCTGTTATACCTCGGCTTGCCGTTATGTACGTCTCAAATGGAATGAACCTATTGCCATACTGGGCACAAAGTTTTCAGTGATTGATATTTATCACACATAACTTTCGAAAAGTCATAGGTGTGAGCCAGGATTCTAACTCGCGACTTCTTCATTCAGAAGCGAGGTGCTCGACCACTGGATCACTGAGACTATATATATAACTAGCTGACCCGGCGAACTCTGTTTCGCATCAAAAGTAATAACTGCTGCCCCGCTATGTTAATACTGCAATATCTTCGACAAATTTGAAGTCGATAGCAGCTATAGGTTAAAAATGGGAATTTTCCATTGTTAACACCCCCGCAACCCCCCTTGTGGGTGGAATTTCGTAAAATCCGTTCTTAGCTGACCTCTACTCGGCGAAAGGAATAATCCTACCAAATTTCAAGTCGCTACGCCTTATGGTTCCAGAGATATCGTGATGAGTCAATATATAGGTGGAAATCTCTTATATATATATAGATAGTACTATACTAGTACTTATTGTTTAGCATAAATGTATGATGGGAATTTTTAGACTTTACGACTTACGTGCCTCCTTTGAGGCCGAGTGTTAAAGTGAGGAATGAAGAAAGACCATGCTACGATGGTTGTGCGGAAGGATGTAAGAGTTGATTAGTATTTTTGAGGCAGATAATAACAGGATCCTTACAAACCTACTAGCGTGTTTCATAAGAGTTATGAAAGTCACCAAAGCGAGTGAGGTGTGTAAGAATCGTGTCTCTATTCGCTTTGCCTACCCCGCAAGGCACTTGATTATGTATATATGTAAAGTAAATATTTTCTTGTTTACTCTTGGTGCAACTTCTGATCTTTTGAGAGGTCGTGGTATATGACCGAGCGGGCCCATTCTTGCAGCGAACTACTTGGCTCTACCACTGTTAATATTTTAGTAATAAAAATGTCTCTTTTGTTTCTTAGGTTTTCGCAAATAAATTACACTTGGTGTGTAATTTATTTGCGAAAATCTAAGAAACAAAATAGACATTTAAAACAACTTAAACATTTTGTCGTTTTCTTTTACTCACTGCCATCTTTGTATAATAAACTGATACAAGTCGGCTTGGCAGTCTGGAGATCGAAAATCCCGCTTACGAATTGAGAAATCTCGGGATCAAATCCTAGCTCGTACCACGACTTTTCACTTTTCTTTTTGGAAGTTTTTTTAGATACTGAAAACGTGCGTCGAAAAAATCATTGGTATAAATATTTCCTACTATGAAGATTGTTATCACAAAAGTAGATCAAGAAAGAGATCTTGATCTATTTCTGTGATTGTAATATTAGGTACTAAAATGTTCCGATGATTACGGTTTTTATTTTTTACTCCGTGTCCATGTCTACTAGAGTAGCATCATTTACCAAGAATTAAATTGATTCGAAATCGTCACCCATGATTTAAATTTAGCAAAAAAATATATTCAACACGTAATAAATTAAATTAAATTTGTGATTGGAAAGGTTTCACTACAATAATAAATAAATAAATAAATAAAATAAATAAAATTTTTATTAGTGCAAAAAATATTACAATATTCCTGAGGGTACAATAACACTGAGCCTCACACTAGGATACCCTGTGTTGTGAGGTTCAGTCTCTTTCATCACTGTTGGAAGCATTTTACACCTAATTATACACTTAAAATAAAGCATTTAGAACTATTGTTGTACTTAAAATAAAACATTATTTTAAAAAGGAACACATGCTATCAATGACATTCTACAAGCGTTGTCTATTTTCTAGTTTTGATTGGATGAGTGTTTGTGGTATGTATGTGTATTATGTGTGAGTGTGTTTTGTGTGTGAGTAGTGTGTGAGAGTGTCGTGCATGAAATGTTTATGAGAGTGTAGTGAGTGAAAAGTGTAATGTAGTTATGTGTTGTGTATCATAATAAGATTTTCGGTGTCAGTGTAGTCCAAATCCAGTAACCAATTGGTAACTTTTTTCTTACAAATGTTTGTCGTTGTCGATACTATTTTAAGTTCTTTGTTAATTTTATTATAAACGTGTGGACCAATAAAAGCAATAGCTCTGTGGCCAAACTCCAGTTTACAAAAAAGTTTTTTCCATTTTGATCTTCTTTGGGAGCGCTCATTGCTTTGGACGGTCAGGTTTGCAGTTTTGTGGAACCTGACTACTACTGAGAGTATATACATTTGGCGAACTGTAAGCACCTTGGAGTCATAGTAGAGTTGGCGTGTTGGGTAGCGCATAGCTTTTTTGTACATTACCTTCAAAATTGCACGTTGAGCGCGCTCTGCAATAATAAGATGGGTTTTCTTAGCTCCTCCCCAAGCAACGACACAATAACTAAGTACTGACTGACATAAGGCATGGTAGATCATCTTAAGCGTCTTTGGGTCTGCTAGCGACCGTAGTCTTTTGAAGATAAAGAGAAGTTTTCTAACGCGAACACTCACAGTCGCAATTTGCTTCCGCCATGTCAGATGCTGGTCAATTATCACACCGAGATACTTAATATTGGACACCTGTTCAAATTCTGTGCAACTGCAGGTGTTACTATGAGAAGAATCACATAAGTGTAGCTTAATAGATAGTGATTTGGGCGCTACAGTTCTTTTGCTAACACTAAAATTTAACATTTTTGTTTTTTCTACATTTAGTGTAAGCAGGTTGTGTTGAAGCCAAGTTGCTATCGTTTGCACACCAGTTTTTGCTACATTGTAGGTATCATTCCATGTTTTGCCGTGAAAAATGATAGCAGTGTCGTCTGCATATGCAAAAATATGGGCCTGGCTTAGATTTAGCGAACACAGTCCGTTAATATATACGAGAAACAGTGTCGGGCCAAGGACACTGCCCTGAGGAACTCCGTATTTAATGTGCGCTAAAGAACTTTGAAAGCCACCCAAGCAGATTTTCTGTTTGCGGTCCTCAAGAAATGAGGTGAACCAGTCAAGGCAGTTCCCCTGATCCCCAGGCATTCAAGCTTTTTTATAAGTATGGGCCTAGAAACGGTGTCAAAAGCTTTAGCCAAATCGAGGAAAACGCCCAGGCATTTTTCACCAGCATCTAACTTAGTCGTTAGCAACTCTACAAGGTTAGTTACAGCATCTTCTGTCGATCTATCATTCCTAAAGCCATATTGATTTGTGGATAGAAGATTGTGCTTATTTAAGTAAGACAGTAATCTTTTGTTTACTAGTTTCTCTAGTATCTTTGACAAAGATGTTAGGAGAGAAATGGGCCTATAGTTAGATGGCTCAGAAGAGTCACCTGATTTATAAATGGGGCATATATTGGCTGCTTTCATAGATGGTGGTACATGCCCGGACGATATGCTTAAGTTACATATGTGAGTGATAGGACCTATTAGAAAACTCTTAGCGCACTTAATAACACTATTACTTATACCATCCCATCCCGGAGCCGAATCTCCTTTCATATTCAAGATGATTCTATTCACTTCATATTCGTCAGCAGGGCTCATGAAAAAAGATTCAGGGCATTTGAGTAATATGTTCTGGTTTGATTGAGTTACCAAGTTTATTAAGTCATTCTCAGTTTTGCCAAGTCGTCTTAAGGTAGTTTCAGCAAGTTGCTCACCCACACTAGCGAAAAAGTTGTTAGCATTATCTAATGAGATAACTTGATCTTGATGCGATTTTAATAGATCAAGATTTCCACCCCCCTTTTTTTTAAGATTACATAAGTTTTTGATGGTTGTCCATGTCTTTTTACAATCACGTTTGCAATTATTTAGAAGTTTTCTTTCATGAGCATCTTTGAGATTTTGTAATAAGTTGTTGCAGTAGTTTCTGTATGTTTTGTATTTTAGTTGTAGCGTGATATTGTTTTTGTTAATAGTTTTTTTTGTTTCTAGATGTAAGGCGTCTCTTTTACGTATGCATTTAATCAGACTGTTAGTCATCCAAGGTTTTTTTATCCCCTTAGAGTTTTGGACTATGATTGACTGACAATGATTTTTTATGCTATTACCTATTTCAGTTATAAAGAAATCTGTAGCCTTAGTAACATCACTGCTTTTGTATAACAGGTTCCAGTCTATACTTGCAATCTCTAGAAGTAGGTTGGGAAAGTCTATTTTGATACGCTGATTATGGTTTACAGGTGACGTAACAATCTTTTCAGCATTATCGTTATCAATACTAATTAGCACTGAGTCGTGGTCCGTTAGTCCTGTTTCACATACTACAACTTTTACCTGTTTTTGTGATTTAATAAGAGCATGATCGAGGCAAGTGCGATCATGTGTTGGAAATTGATGACCAGGGTAGAGGCCATAGTGACCAGTTGTATCAAGGTAGGTACTAGCACGGCTGTCGCGGGTTTCCAGGCCGATGTCTATATTTATATCTCCTGTCAAAACACAAGTTGTAGTGTTACATGACTGCATAACATTCTCCAGTGAGCTGCAAAAATTATTGATATTGTGGAAGGACGGGGATCTGTAGATAGCACAAATTGTTAAGTTCGGGCCAACGCGAATCATTAAGCAGTTTGCTTCATTAAAATGAGGTTCGTCTATAGTCACACTTAATTCTGACTTATAGAGGATTACTAAACCATCATTTTGGTTTAAGTAACGTCGGGAGTAGTGACATTTATAGCCGCTCAGTTGGACCGTAGGAGTGGAGGCGTTAAGACGGCACTCTGTAAGTATAATTATGTCAGGCAAAAAGGTTAGTCTAGTTAAAAGAACAACAAATGCGTCGAAGTTTTTCTGAACGCTTCTGATATTTTGATTAAAGATAATGAATTGGGAGTTCACATTGCCAAAGTAATTTATACATTGTTCTGGGGAGTTTAATTTAGTACTGAAATAGATATCGGTGTTATCTATATCATTCAATAAATCATCTTGGTTAGCCATTTTTATAATTAGATTGAAGTATTGTGCCATTAGAATAGTTACCAGAAGTTGTCGATTTTTTCTTAGATTTGGATAATGATAATAGTGTTATGTGAGTATGTGGGCTACTAATGTATGTGTGTTGTAAATGAGTTATGTGAGTGTGTTGATTTGTGTTCAAGGTATTATTCAGTATTTTGTTACAGTGCGCCAAGTACTTACAATTAGATACAGCATGTATTTTATAAAACTTAGTTGACTCTTTAGGATGTAACATTTTCACGGTCACGTAATTGGTGTAAACTATTCTCGTTCTTGACTTGGATATGTTTAGCGCCTTCCTTTTTTCGTAGAAAAATCCGGCCATTTGAGATCCAACAAAATTTATATTTTTCTGTTTGAGCAAAGTCTCGAGCGAGAAATACATAATTTTAACAGTGGTAGAGCCAAGCAGTTGGCTGCATGACCGATCAAATACCACGACCTCTCAGAAGATTGACGTAAAGTGACGTACCCGGAGGCCCACCTCCCTTCCCCATTCTTTCCCGGACCATCCTACAATTCAGGCAACGCAATTGTAACACTATATGTGTTGCAGGCGTCTATAGATACAGATAGAACCGTACCGCAAAGTACAGAAAAAACCGCAATATTAAAAATGCACCGAGCCTTTGTATTGGTAGCGCGCATCAGCCTGTGCAAGCGAGTTGGTAGTTCACGTCACTCAGTCTTGGAGATCACTTGTATCTACACAGGTTATTTATTTGCATAAATGAATAATAAAATAAAACAATAGTGAATTCTTAGTATCGCGAACAATTTAACTTAATTATTAAAAAAAACACAAAATAGAATTGTGTCTATGTGTACCCAAGTTGTTACTAGGGTGAGTGTAAATTTGTTTTAATCTAGCAATAGTTTTTAGTCGGTGATTACGTACTCGGGAAATTTGGCTCATTAACAGAATAACAACAGATCATAGTTTGTACTTTTTCTAACCTCCAATAATCTCCGAATGATAATTTTATTTCACGAAATGCTGAATCCTCACGTTATATAAGTTACATACCGGGCCACCGATTGGTGTTAATTTTACACAAATATCTGAAATATCGGATTAATATTCGGGTCAGTTAGTTGGCGAAACCTGTTGTTACCTTTGTCATCGACGTAATTGTCGAATTTAACTATATGAGTCAGAATTGGAATTGAAACAGATATAATATAGAATAACTACACGCCAAGTCCCTTACAGGGTTGGCAGAAAGTACAAAGGCTTATTCGACGATAGACGAATTTTTTTCCTCATTCACTTTTTCGACTTGCATCATCTCTTCTCATACTCGATCGTCACTTTTTAAGGATTCTAAAGTCACTTTTGGCTAATGCACGCAAAAATGTTTATCATTTCATAAAAAGCCCAGTTAGCAATCCACAATGCAGTCCTGATCCCAACGCTAACTTATGGAAGCGAGAGCTGGGTATGGCAGAGTGTGCATGAAAGTAGAATAAACGCGGTAGAAATGAGGGCTCTACGCAAAATCTGCGGAGTGACCGCGTAGAAAACAAGGTTGTAAGGAAGGAAGTTGGTTTGAAAGAGAGTGTCGGTGTAAAAGTAAGAAAGGGCATGCTCCGATGGTTCGGACATGTAGAAAGAATGGTTGACGCAAGACTGACTAAGCAGATATACAATGCAAAAGCGGACGGATGTAGGAGTCGAGGACGGCCAAGACACACATTCCAAGACCAAATAGAACGTGTTCTGGAGGAAGGTGATGTTAAGAGCCTCAAAAACCGACGCGCGTGCATGAAAAGAGTTATGAAAGTCAACGAAGCGAGTGAGGTGTGTAAGAATCGTGCCCTATGGCGCTCTGTTCTCTCTGCCTACCCCGCAAGGGATTTGGCGTGAAGTTATGTATGTATGTGTATGTATTTCATAAAAAAATGGGTCTTCCAAAGGAATAGTGTGAAAGTACGCATCTTTTTCGAAGACTTTCGAAAGATAAAGTGATCAGAAGATATGCAATAAATGCCTATGTAAATTTGTTATATGTCATAGATTGCTGGGAAGGATTTAACCGGTAGTTAAATAGGAAAATATGAGATAGAAAGATAGACTAATCATGTGCGTCAAGAAAAGGGACTTTTCTAGAAGTCCCTTTTCTTAACGCGTCGAAATATATGAGTGGTCGAAATGAACACAAGGTTTATAATTTTCATGTCGAACCCTAACTATTAAAAAAAATCCCCAAAATATGATTTTAATAGTTAGGGTTAGTTTTTTAATAGTTAACCTAAATTAATTGTAATGAATGTGTTCAAATAGTTCACATAGTTTATAATATCGGTTCATTACTTCAATGCAAATAAAGAAATCATTGAACTTCTTATTATCGGTATTGTTAAGTTAATTGTATGTATTATATGATGTACATATATATAAATACACTCACATATGCATACATAGGTAGGTACTAATCAAAACAACAGCTTTTAAAATCTTTTTCTCTCTTACATCTTCCTATTCATTATCAAGAAATTATTCATCGTTATCCTTATGCCACTTTAATTGGGGTAGGCACAATATGTTATCCTTTCGAACTACCTATGTTGTCAAAACATTTGGTTGTGGTTTTACTACCGGCCGCCTGCCTGACGTCAATCCTCCTTGGGAATGTTTTCGTTGGTGGGAGGGAAGGGGTTGAAAATAGGATGGGGAGGGAAGAGAGGATGGGTTTAACCTCAGAATACCTCTCTGACCGAGCTGAAAGTGGCTTGAGCCACTTTACGCCGATATTCTGAGAGGTGACCTCACCTGATCGTAAGCGACCAGCGCCGCCTATGTATACTTGGAGGAAGGGGTTATGGGCTTCCGGACACCTCTTTCACCGAACGAAACGCGGCAAGAGACACTTTAAGCCGTTACCTGAGAGGTCGTGGTAATTACCGGTCAAGGCGGCCTATTCATGCAGCAAACTGTGTGGCTCTAAAGGCCGCTGTCAAAATATCTGTTTGTCCTCCTATCCCATAAATAAAAATCTGTATGTTCACATATATATTATTGTAGTACAGTTATAATTTCAATACTAGGCCAATACTAATCTTTCCACTACTAGGCTCCATAAAATCTCTAACTCGTTCCCAGGTCAATGCATACGCTTCTACAATAAACTTCCAAACGACGCGGTTGAATTATCCATGGGTAAATTTAAGAATAATATTAAAAGTAGATTATATCAAAGGGCTTACTATTGTATCGCAGATTATATAAATGATAAAAAAGTTTGGAATTGAACTGCTCCTTTTGTGTTGTGTTGATTGTAATTATTATAATTTGTTAAACTGGAAATTGAAAAGAGTCGGCCTTGAGTTTTTTTGCCAGTTCTTCTCAAGAAGCCTTGACGCCGGAACTGGCACTAAGATTCGCTTTCACATTCAAGACAGTGTGATGAAAGGGAATCTAAGCTCCGCGTATTTTAGCTAGTAGTTTTGTATGACGATTCTAAGTACTTTGTAAAGTCTAAAGAATAAAGATATTTTGAATTTGAATTTGAAATATTGTTATACCCTTATTATGATTATATAAATATATATGGTACTATATATACTATCAGTCTCTTGGACGGTTCTTCTCATGGGCTCGGATTCTTGGAATCGGGTATGTTTACGGAATGTTTTCTTTTTAAACGGAATTACTTTCCTCTGTGACTCCAGTCCTGACTTAGTTTCATTTAATTAATTCTATTAGTATTAATTTAACTATTTTAAATGTTTATAATATAGTCTTTTAGGTTCTTTGTTGTCGATTTTATTGCTTTATCGTGCAATGCCTCACCTGATTTGAAGTAAGACCGGTTCATTGCAAAAAGTCCGCTCTTACTTTTATATTACTTTTTGTAATGCTATTCATTCAAATGTCGACCTTATAAATAATTAAAATAAAGTTCTCACAACACGTGCAAGAAGTGGTCAGACAAACCTAAATTTAACTGTTGTTTGAGTAACAGGCGAAATATCGTTATTAAGCATTTTACATATTTAAATACTATAAACAATAAAATTGTAGGTATTTAAAATTTTTCTAAATCTAGAAAAACAAATGATCATTTGGATACTATTTAATTTGTTTCAGATGACAAACGCTATTTGGTGTATCACGCTATGGGCGCTGTTTTCTATCACATTGGCACCAATCCATTTAGTAGGTTAGAAATAATAATTTTGAGTATAACCGCTTTTTAAAATTCAATGTTATTTTAGGTGTTTCACGATAACAATAATACAGCCACTATCTTTAAATTGTGATGATAGGTGGTCATGTCATGATTGTGGGTAAATTCTATAGCTACCCAGTGAGCCTCACTGGTAGGGATATTCGGTTTCGGTTAGATTTCGGGGATCAAAGAAGAATCAATATTGCTTCCGTGGCTTTTTAGTACCACCCGATTGATTTATTCTCTTATAGATCTGTTAACAAACAAGCTAGAGTAGCTTTAATTTATGGCTCTATGCATCTTGCTTGAAATCTTATTCATAAATAACTGACCCGGGAACTTTGTTCCGCATCAAAAGTAATTTTTACAGCGTTTAAATTTAATGTACTAAATCTGGAAAATTATCACATTTTCTTTACTACATATACATGAATTATACATAAAAACACCCCGTTGCCCCCTCTATCGATTAAAAAAAACCGGATCTAAATCAGTTGCGTAGTTTCAAAGATCTAAGCATTTAGGTGGACAGACAGCGGGAAGCGACTTTGTTTTATACCATGTAATAAAATAATGGAAATTTAATAAAAAATGTAGCTTGTAACAAAGGGATCAGTATTTTAACTACATGATCAGACATACAAATATCGGGTATTCACAGATATGTTATAATTGCAGATAAAGATGGAGACTTCAAGCGACTCATGAATAGATACAAATATACTATCGAAGTCTCGCAACCGTCTTCTCTCAATTATATGGACTGCTGCATACACTCTGAAGTGACGAACAGCTGCCTCCCGTTCTGTGAAAGAAAAAAGAAGGCAATATTTAAAAGAACAGGCCAAGAGAACTGTCAACGTGATTTCGCCGCAATTGTCAAGTAAGTTTAGATTAAGACCGGTAAGAGAACGGTTGAAGCGATCCTCATAAATTTTAAATAAGAACAAATAAATTAATTACATTATTTACAATATATACAATTAAAAAACTACCTGAAATCAAATTTCTCCGCATCTCGGTCTCGGTCTCGGGCAGCGTGCCCAGAAGACTGGCCGCATTGCCACGCTGAATAGCTAACTTTTAAATTGTTAAAATAAGCAAAGGATATGAAGCTTAAGGACTATTATCACTAGTTTTACGAATTTTTACCTTATACATTCTAATATTTTAATGTATGCGTGAGTGTACTGACGTGACTGTAGTATAAGGACTGGTGTAGTCACACCAGAGAGTATAAAGACAGTCCTTAGTCACAGACACTGTGACCAATTCATAAATATATACACCTTCATTTGATGATACACCATTATGATCCGGACACTGTCAATAAGTATAAATATAGAGGTATATTTATACTTATTGTCAGTGTCCAGCACTGGAGTAATAGAAACACGAATGAGACTCAATTGGAGATTTGATATGAAGTTATATTATGTATGCGTGTGTGTGTTCTTATAATAGACAATATTGTAACCCGTAATACCGATGACTGACAAACTTTGTGCCCGGTATGGCAATAGGTTCGCCACCTATTCCATTTGGAACGTAACATAACGGCGAGACGAGGCTTAACAGCCGCTGCCTACACCTTCGGGTAACAAAAGGCGTGAAGTTATGTTTTTTTTTATGTTTTTATGTTTTATAACCCGTAATATTTATTTATGATATTTATTCTTTCAAAAGATTTACAAATCACTTAAATGAGAAAAAATAACTTATAAATCACTTACAGAGAATATACTAATACTAATATAATTACAATAACCAGAACAGCGCAGTGTGTAGAAAAGATGAAAAATAAAATGAAACATAACTCCTCGAGATGTCCCGTGTTCAGTAGAAAGAAGAGATATAAAATCCACATTTCTTATAGGCGATATTTGTCACGTATAACTTCCGAAAACAATTCCGACAAGTATTCTGACTAGCCATTTATATGAGCCAGGATTGGAATTCTATTCAGAAGCAGTCGGTAACCGATACGATACCAACATTTCGTATATTGCGGGGGAGGCAGAGAGAACAGAGCGTCATAAGCACAATTCTTACACACCTCATTCACTTATCGGTTTTTGAAGCCCTTGAAATTCCCTTCCGCAAGGACAGCTTCAATTTGGTCATGGAAGGTGTGTCATGTCACCGTCCACGACGCCTGCACCCGCGTTTGCTCTGCATATCTCCTTGCTTAGCGGTAGAGTTTTGCAGTTCGCTGCATGAATGGACCGGCTCGACCGGTGACCAGTGATAACCACCACCTCTCGCAATATCGACTTGAAGTTGCTCGTCGCTTTTCGTTCGGTATAAGAGGTATCCAGAGGTACGACTCCCCTTCCCCCTCCTATTCCCATTAATAAAGCGATGACTTCATGGGCGGTGAGAAGTTGCTTACCATCAAATGACTTACTTGCTCGTTTGCGCTCCTATCCCATAAAAAAATAAATGTTGTAAACCCATATAGGTACTACCTACATTAAATCTAATAATTTTCGCTAGGTGTATGGTAGCCGGCAGAAACCACGTGCCATGTTGTGTCCGGGAGCGTGTGCCAGATATATGTCAGGATTTCTGCAGAGGAGACTACACTCCAGTCACTGATAATATTAAGACACACTACTCCTGCGCCACTTATGCAGAGAAGATACTTGCATGCGTCAAAGAAGGGATTGGTAAGATGTATCATGTTTTTTATATAGGTATATTTGATATGATACTTCATTTACATTCAGAAATAATAGTTTCTTAGTAACTTGGAAAGGTCACAGTTCGAAAACCGAATTAACGCGGGTGGAATTGCTCAACTAAATGAAGCTTTTATACCGCCTTAAGTGGAAGAGCTCTGTACATCTTCCGTAGCGCCTCCCAAACAACTGGGAAAATCTGACGTAAACATTGGTCCCGGAGTACCTACATCCAGTTCTGTCAGCCATCTTTAGTCTCTGCCATCTGCCACACATCCTTTTGTAAAAGAAAATCTTATACTATCTGTTAATTATCTGCAACCAAAAAAGTGATATGCGTTTTAATATTCTCGAATTGCTTACTAATGCCATAAACAAAATTAATAGTTACTAAATGTAAGTATTAATTTAGTTTTAACGGATTAGGGTAAAAAATTAACCTGTAAACATTGAATTGTATTTTCCATTAGAACTTCTGCCGGGCCCACCGGTAGAATTGATCGTGGATCCTCTCAAATTGAATGTAAGCTGGACGCTGTCACCGAAGGATATGGTCTACGTGACAGAATACACGGTGAACGTGAGCAGCCAACAGTCACCGCGCACTGTCTTTATAAATAAGGATCTAACAAATAGCACTATACGAGTATATACGTTGCCATCCTACATGAACTCCGTAGTGCTTCAGGATCTTGAACCATTCACTTTACTATATGAAATAGCTGTTACTATAAGTAACCCTCATGGAAATAGTCTGCCAAGGCGCACGCGCAGGTTAGTTTACTTTTGTACTTCATGCTCTTACTATTCGAAGGCTACATATATTCATCAGATACAATCAGAAATCAGTCAAACAACTAGTGCCCGACCGAAGTTTCGGCTTCGGCCACCTTCGGCCAAAAATCCAACTTCCCAAAGGTCCCGCCGAAGGTCCAAAAACAGTCGGAATTAAACGAACTGTTACGAAAGAGTGACTGACGGACCGGACTGCACTTAGTTCAGTGCCTCCATCACCGAGAAAAATGCGGCAAGACCCACTTTACGCCGATATTCTTCTTTAGCTGTGGATAATATTGAAGAAAATTATTAAATTACTAATAGTTTATAACCTTCGGATTCGGCTTCGGCCAAAAATATACCTTCGGTCGGACACTACAAATAACGTAATATAACACGCCTTTTTCTACCCAAAGGTTTCGACAGTGGGTGTTAAGCCTCGACTCGCCCTTACGCCCTATGTTTACGTCCTAAAGTGGGTCCTAGGTGGCGAAACTATTGCCATACCGGGCACAAAGTTTTCAGTCATCGATATTCATCACACATAACTTTCGAAATTAATTTCGAATAGTAATTGACGTGAGCCAGGATTCGAACCCGCGACCTATTGATTCATGATCACCCATGATCAGTAAAATGTTTTTTTTTTTAATCAGTATGGGGGAAAGAAATGTTGGTGCATTGATTGAGAAATTAATTCCAAATAATACTTCAAAAAGTGCGGGGGAGGTACTTACAATTTGACGGTACTTTTCTTCATTCGTCCAATTAACCGTACGAATAGTAGCGGTCTTTTTTACAATAGCTAATCAAGCTTTGGCTGATATAGCTACTGTTATAAATGATTCCAATTTTTCTCAACAAGGGCTCTAAAGGGCACCCCTGAAAAGGTTTTGAAGAAGCCCAATCCTGTGGCGGCCGCTCCCAAGCTGCCTGATGTACGCTCGTGCTGTATTAACGCGGGAGTCACACATCACTACGGTTGTGTGGACAACCTCTGTAATCCAAAGAAGATAGCCGAGATAAAAGTAAGTGGCGATAGACAAATGACAAGTAATGTATATCATATTGAATTTATTTGGTACCTACCTGTAGTAGTGAAGTACAGTTAGTCGTAGGCAAGTTGAGGTTGTACAGCCACTGCCTACACTTTCGGTCAGAAAAAGGCGTGATATGCGCGCTATGTAATGTTTTTATATTAACTGGTAAAATGTTTGCGGCAGAGGACGGATTTGGTAAACTGCGGATCCTGGTTAGGCGCAATCTTCGGCTGTCTCGCCAACGGAAAAGACAACACACCCTGCTGCAAGAAGAAAGGATTGCCTGATATTTGTCAGTCATACTGCAGCGGGAATGTTACCAAATTAAAGTTTGACCATATAAAGTAAGAATATATAAATTAAACACATAAATAACATATTTTATCTATAGTATAACCTGTTGACCCAGCGAACTTTGTTTCGCCCCAGAAGCAATTAGAACAAATAAAAGTGCTCATTGTCTACAGTATGAGATAGCCATACATCATCGCGGACTTTTTTGTAGACCTTTCAAAGGTGTATAATAATGTCGTAGGTACATTGTTTTGTATCTATCACTTAGGGTTCAGCGTTTGCAAATGAAATGCTAAATCTCGAAAATTATCACATGGGCCGCCCATGGACACCAGCACCACATAGTGTTACCGTTGCGTTGCCGACCTTTAAGTGAGTAGGATAGGAAGGGATGGGGAAGGGAGGTGGGCCTGCGGGTACCTCTCTCACCGAACGCAACGCGGCATGAACCACTTTACGTCGATCTTCTGAGAGGTCATGGTATTATTTCACTGGTCGAGCCGAAGATTTTCAATCATACAACAACTACAAAAATTGTGGATACTTTTAATTGGCAATCTGATGACATAATTTGTTATTGATAGCCGTTTAGCGCTCTTGAATTTGGTGTGAAGTAAAGAAAAAAATATTTATCTATTTTTCAGCTGTGCTCCTCATATGGGCACGTATAAGGATTGCCTCTTACTTGGCTATGGAGTACTCCCTGGCCCTGTACCTCTTTTCTACTTGCAAAACGTTAAACCCCACTCTGTTCTCGTCCATTGGTATCCACCAGAAAAGTTAGGTAAAACAGTTGAGTACTACAACATCTATTTGAAGACCAATCGGCCTGGTGATAGATACATAAAAGTGAAGAAGGTACGTATATTTTACAAGTGATATTTTTTATGAACATAGAAAAAATACAATCATCATCATCATCAGCCGACTGTTGGATATAGGCATTCTCCATGGAATGCCACAACTCACGGTCCTGTGCCTTCCGCAACCAGTCGTTCCCAGTGATCTTGACTAGGTCCTCGGTCCACCTAGTGGAGGAATGTCCTACTCCACGTCGACCAGATCCTTTCTCCCCTACGTTTACCGGCTCACCAAGCAATGTGGCCTGCCCATCTCCACTTTAACGTGCTAACCTTTCAGCCTATGTCTGCCACGCCTGTTTACTTGAGTATCTCCGTATTTATATCCCAGAGAGATTCCAAAACTAGATTTCCGTATGTCATCACTGGCAACACCCATTGGTCATAAGACCTTACGAGAATGATTTTGGACGAAAAGATTTCCAGCGTTCGAACGCGAACGTTTCCCGAACGCTGCCCAACCGAATTGGATTTTTCAGTTGACCTCTTTCTCGAAGTTAGCTCTACCTAGTTGAATAGCTTGCCCTAGCTGATCGATGACTTCGAGGATCGCATCGCCCAGAATTACCGGTGGTTTGGAAACTGAACACTACTTTGATCTTGTCCATGTTCATTCAGAGACCTACCTGTTATGAAACTCAGTTGAGTTCCTTGAGCCTGGTACCAAGGTCCTCCAGTGACTCAGCGATAACCACGTTTTCATCAGCAAACCGAAGCTATAGATAATATTATTATCGATTTGAAGTACCCAAAATAAAAGATATAATTAATAATTATTATATTATTAATTTATCTCTCCATTTCATATAAACGCATTTGTATGCAGGTATGTCCTCCACGTACTATAAAAGGTTTGATGTCTAACACAAGGTACGAAATGTACTTTGAAGCAGTCAATGAAAACGGTGTTGGAGAGCCGTCGAAAAATTGGACATTCGACACACCATTTGAGGTAAATAAGTCATGTTCATTTTTTCGCCAATTAATACCTATTATAAAGAAATACATTAATTACATTATTTACAATATATACTATTGAAAAACTAGCTAGAATCCTAATAGATAACTAATACCTAAATTGGAATACAGTCTTATCATTATAATTTAATTCAATGCCAAAAAGCATAAAAACAAAATAAGAAGTGTTTTTTTATATGATTAATCCAAAAATATTGGATATTTCTTTGTTATAGGAGAAACAAGAAGAAACCGCCAAGGCGTACAACATAACAACATGCTGTAAGAGCGTCCAGTTGGCAAAAGCATGTATGCCACTGTGTTCATATGATGCAAAGATGTCTGATCTGATCAGGCTGGCACCATCTTGTACTCACGAGCATCAAAAGCTGCTCAAATGTGCTGCTGGAGGTACCTGTATACCTACTACGTCCATAATATCCGAAGTTAAAATAATTTTAAATTTCCGATAATAATCATCATCATTTTCCTGCCGTTATCCCATATTAAGTCCTCAATCAAAAATGTCATCCTTTCCTATTCATTTCAGTCGTTCTCGTAATTTCCATGGTTTGAAAAGAGTATTTGGCTCATGAGTTTCTTGCCCGATTCTTCTCATGATAGCCCCTTTTTATCGGGTCGTTCGCGGCGATTGCGTTCGTGTTTTTTGTTCCACGGAGGCACTTTCCTCAAGCGCTTGTCTTTAAATATGCCATATGCTTCTTTGGACTTTGCTTGTAAGCGTTCATCATATACTACTATAATGTATGTATCATTGAATTTGAATTGGTTAATTTTTAATTTCGGCATATATCTAAATATTGTACATTTAATTGTATATAGGACGGAATCATCAGAAATGCTGCGTAGACCGCGATGTTCCTACGAGCTGTCAGAAAATCTGCACGGGCGCATACACAGACGATTTGAACTTCTGCGCGTCTTACGTAGGGATAATTTTCCAATGCTTTGAAGACGGTATTGTATTGTTTCATCATAATAAATAATGTCTAAATTTTCAAGTGGACATTTTTTTAAACAGAAATGTAACAAACAGTACAACAGAATAGCAATGCTAACCCTCTGTGCGAAAAATAGACCAGCTCTCTGGTCGCGAGAGGCCTCGATCAGTCTCTATGCAAGATCTTTATAGAGTGCACGAGCACTCCGACCCCATGTCCCCAGAGTCTCAAGCCCAAATTAAATTAAATTGTTTAGTTAAATTATGAAGATAAAGAGTAGCTCTCTGAAATCTTCCTGCCGCTCTCCTCATCCACGTTCATATATATCGTCTCCACGTTAATATATAATATTTCATATGGCAGACAGCTAGAAGCATGAAACATAGCCATTCTGCAAGGGATTTGGACTGAAGTTGTGTTTTAATTATGCGTCCTTGACTAGGCACTCGTCTTCAGCCTGGTCCACCAAGGGAGCTTCGTGCTGTGGTCTCCACGCATCAGAAGACCTATGCTGATGGACCTGATAATGTTGAAACCACAGCATTTGCTAACCTTGACTGGGAGCCGGCACAAGATGGCGCTTACGCTACCTCGTACAGGGTCTACTGGAAGATACACGATAATACATTAACTTACGACTACGACTCTCAACAGTCTACATATAATGTAAGTCCTGACTCTACTTTAACTACACACACAAAAAGGTTCAGTTATTTGTATTTTATAAAAATATTTTATAAATGAATGGAAAAAAAAACCAAGGATTTATGTTAATATTTATATATCGAAGAGGAGTCACTGTTAGAAGTCAACGAGTCGTATTCAGGCTGTGCCTAAAAAGGTACGCTTAGCGACTCACAGTGGTGTGGTGGTATCAACACTGACATACGGGAGTGAGTATTGGGTGTGGAAGGCGAAATATGAAAGTAAGAATGATAGAGAATGGACCGGCTTGACGGGTGAAATACCACCACATCACAGAATATCGACGTTAAGTGACTACTGCTGCGTTTTGTTCGGTGAGTTCATGATAGCCCCTACACTCGGAGTCGGGCCGCTCGTGGCGATTGCGTCCGTGTTTTCTTGTTCCACGGAGGCACTTTCCTCAAGCGCTCGTGCTTAAGAATTTTTAAATATTATTTTAATTTTAAATACTTTTGTACATTGTCTATTTTTAAGTGTCTGTGAAAACCTATGAAAATAAAGCTACTTTGACTTTGAGTTAGGTATCCGGAGGCCTGACCCCTGACCCTTACCTCTCCTACTCTCTTAAAGGACGGCAACGCGCCGCGGTGTTCATGGGCGGTGAAAATTTGCTTACCATCAAGTGACCCACTTGCTCGTTTGCCCTCCTAACCCATAAAAAAACATCTCAAAGGATCGACGTAAAGTAGCTCATGCCGAGTTTCGTCCGGTAAGAGAAGTACCCCGAGGCCACCCCCCTTTCCCATCAATTCCTATTCTACTCCCTTAAAGAACGGCAACGCAACTGTAACACTATATGTGCTGCAGGTGTCCATGGGCGGCGCTGGTCACTTCTCATCAGGTGATACACATGCTCGTTTGCCCCCCTATCCCATAAAAAGTAAGGTGGTTTTGTTTGTTTTGAGCAGATAATGAACGTAACAGATACAACGGCCCGAGTTGATAACTTGGAGGTTAACAGAATGTACCATGCATTCGTGGTAGCTGTCAACTCGCACGGGGAGTCTCTACCACCAGGTGTGCTACTCTTCAATATTTCTGAGGCAGGTGAGTTGACCACAAGAGTGGTTTTGTCTGAGCACAAAATTTATAAAATAGTTACTTAAGTGCAATATGAATGACATTATTTTTCTCCAAACCAGATAATATGTCTGCTGAGATCAAACAAGTGATGGCTGTACGGTAATTGTATTAGTACTTTATATACTACAACTGAGCAAGCTTAATTTTGGAATAATATTGAAAAATTGAAACAATAAACTACTATAAATATTTAATTCTATAAAAAATAAGTAAATGAAATAATATTTAAATCGTTTATTGTTAAATATAGTTTATCGATTACAATAAACGAAATATATTTGTGAATTAAATCACATCACTAACTGTAATATTTTTTTCATGCGCACATTTCGGACAGGCTAAAGCTTAGAAATCGAAATGCCTTTTCTATATTGATATGATATGTGACTTCAGTGTATTATAAATATCATTCTTAAGACGAATGCTGATCATTTCTGTATTAGTTTTTTTCCTCATCCGCGTTTATGGTCCAAAAGTGAATAAAGTCCCAAGGAGCTTTTAATACAGTACAGAACTGACGATTACGCGACATATTTACAAAATTTCGACATTTGCATACATAATATGAACAGTTATTGTGTAGGACGCCAAGAACTTTATTCACTAACGTCCATTGAAATCCCAGTTTTGGAGAATAATACGTATCTCAAACGTAGGGAACCCTTTCACATTTCTGTCAAAGCTCCTTAAATTTTATAAATTTGAAATTTAAGGAATTAAAAAAAATACAAGAATAACTTATCGCATTTTCTCTATAATTGCACGTAATATTAAACACAATAATAAAATTAACGTTTTAATACTAATTAGAGTCATGTGTGCGCAAATTATCTTTGGTGCTTCAAAATTTCTAATTTTATTGGTAGAATGAAATAAAAGTGGGTTAAATAGTAAGATTGTTTATTTGTAATCAACTTAGACACACGATTAGTATTATTAGTAGCTTATAATTTAATGAACTATAAAAAACAAAATCCTTTTCATATGCGCACTTTTACCCTAGTATGTATCACGGTAAGTGTACGCAGAAACAAAATATATTGTAGAACATAAAAAATATTGATTGATTGATTTATAGTCTCGGTAACCCAGTGGTAGAGTCCCCGTTTCTAAATCTTGAGGTCGCGGTTTCGAATCCTCTCACTGGCTCACACCAATGACTTTTCGAAGTTCTTTTCGGAAGTTATGTGGGAAAAATATAGATGACTGAAAACTTTGTGCCCGGCATTGCAATAGGTTTGCCACCATTTCCATTTGGGACGTACACATAACGGCGAGACGAGGCTTAACAGCCGCTGCCTACACCTTGGGTAGAAAAAAGAGTGAGGTTATGTTTAAAAATATTGTTTTATAAAAATTAAATATGAGTTCAACCAAAACTTAGAAACTCTGGTTCCTTAAGTTTCTTATTTTTAACGTTCTTGTTTCGCACACTCAGATGCTTATTTTTATTTTAGTTATTTGCACGCTTATTTTTTAGATTTAATTAATTAATTATTTTCAATATGAAACACGCTGAAACAAAACATAGCAGCACATGCACAAAAATTGCAGGCAGGGAAGTGTTCGCATGCACATACACGACAGGCTTCCGCGCACCCTTACCTACCCCAAACCATAGAAACTTAAATATATCAATATCGTGGATTATTTCATCATCATAACAACTTAAATACGGGCTAACAGCAAACTTGATAATAAGTTGCACTCGATAGCAAAAAAACATATTTTATGCATATTTTACACGATTATGATTGAGGATGACAAATATTGATTTATATTGATGATAAGCTTACCCGTGGAACTTTGTTCCGCATCAAAAGTAATTTTTACAGCGTTTACAATTTAATATTTCTTACATTCATGAAATATACCTAAAAACCACCAAGTTGACACCGTCTTTTAAAAAAAAACGGCATCAAAATCCGTTGCGTAGTTTCAAAGATCTAAACATATAAGGGGACAGACAGCCGAAAGCGAGTTTATTTTATACTCTGTAATGATGGCAAAATATCGTCAATTGAAAAATAATCTTCATTTATCTGACAATCCATAATGGCGCGCGAGCAGCCGCTGTCTTGTAGTACGAACCCTTCTTAGGACGTTCCACAGGGTACCGAAGAAGGGGTTGCCGTTCTTCAGTGATATATATTTTTTGCGTACACTCATCCGCTGGGTACACCTGATCCGCATTACCAT
Organism: Euproctis similis; assembly: GCA_905147225.2. NCBI lineage: Eukaryota > Metazoa > Arthropoda > Insecta > Lepidoptera > Erebidae > Euproctis > Euproctis similis. The sequence goes on along the minus strand of LR990122.1, from coordinate 963,046 downwards.
ATATTATTAAGTAACTTTGATTTATATCGCATGGTATAGGCAGCGGCTATTATCGACCGAATCACATAATTTGGCACTCTCAGTTAGGTGGCGGAACCTATTACTATGCGCCGGATGATCGGACACAAGTTTGTTAGTCATTTATATACAACTTTTACCGGCTATACTTTTGAATTACTACTACCTATCAGGAAACAGACGTAAAGTGGTTCATGCCACGTTTTGTTGGAAAGTGGTATCCACTCACGCTTTCGCCTCATCATTTCCCTCACCATCCCACTTCTTATTGCATATTAAAGGCCGAAAATGCGATTGTTTTGGCACGCTCAACAGCACATGGACTGCTCGCTAATCGTTGATAGCTTAATATACCTAAATATTTCATTTCGACAGATCAAAAAGTGCAGCTAACAGCCACAGCATCCCAGCCACTCTCTCTGAAGGTGGAGTCTCCCACCACGACGTCGCTCGCTCTGTCCTGGCAGTTCCCACAGTTATCGCCACCCGACGAGATTCTCTCATATAAGTAAGTATCATACACCACTGTTTTTTCAATTTGTAGTACGTCCACAGATGGGTTTGTTTATGTAAATGAAATTTCCAACTGTCGGCTAGTTTGTTCAACAGAAATCACTCTTGTTAAATACCAAGAGTGATTACCACCTGGCCCAGCAAACGTAGACTTTTTTTATGGGATAGGAAGGCAAACGAGCAGGCATGTCACCTGATGGTAACAACGCCGCCCATGGACACCAGCAACACATATAGTAACAGTTACACTTTTGCGTTGCCGATCTTTAAGGGATAGGGGATAGGAAAGGATGGGGAAGGGGGGTGGGCCTCCGGGTACCTCTCTCACCGAACGAAACGCGGCATGAGCCACTTTACGTCGGTCTTCTGAGAGGTCGTGGTATTTCACCGGTTGAGCCGGCCCATTCATGCAGTGAACTGCTTGGCGCTACCACTTGCCAAAAAAAAATTACCAATAAATTAAAAGTAGGGGTTGATGAGAGATGAATTTAGGGTTTTGGGTATTTTTATATGCTGTTTGTTAAAATATTGAAAAAATTTGGGTATAATTTACATAATGATGATACTGTAAATTACATCATATTATGATATTAATTAAATAAGTATTTTGATTGATGCTAAATTGAAACTTTAAAGAAGATCGCTCTATCAACTAGTATAGATATATAATTAAACTTCCATACGTCCAACTATAATTTTACGACTTTTGTCAGTGTGTTCGTAACATCCCAGTTTGACAACAAGGCGTCTAAGTTTCCAACAATAGTTACCGACTACACGCTGAAGAACCTCTCATCTAACACCCTGTACAATATCTGGGTGACGGCGCACACCGAGGCTGGAGACTCGCCACCTTCGCAGACGCTTCGGGCCTGGACAGAGCCCACCTATCAAGCTTGTATTAAGGTATTTACGTTTTATGAACAAGAATTTCATACGAGAATTCATGTAAGAAAGAGAAGAAAAGAAAGAATGGATGATGCAAGATTGACTAAGCAGATTTACAATCCAAATCAGATGGATATAGGAGTCGAGAACGGCCACGACACACATTCCATGATCAAATAAAACGAGTCCTTGAGTAAGGAGCCTTAAAAATCAACGAGCGTTTATGACAAGATATATAAAAGTCAAAGAAGCGAGTAAGGCGTGTAAGAATGGTGCAATCATAGAATAATAACGCATGGCATGCGTTATTATTCTATGGGTGCAATATGGCGCTCTGTTCTCTCTGCCTTCCCGACATGGGATTTGGTGTGAAGTTATTTATGTATGTTATGTATGAATCGCAAATATCCCGACCGTATACTACCATCAAATACAAATAAAACTTTGAGATCAGCATGAATACCTTCACTTGAGGAAAATAATCGTCGCGGTCATCTCCTGTGGGAATATGATAAGTACGTAATACGCGTTCCAAATATGAATGAGTACTTTTATATAGCTAACTCAACTGAAACAGGAGCTGTCAGTCAGTCCAAAAGAATTAGGCGATGGATCGAACATGACTGTCTACTGTCTGGCGACTGGCATACCGACTCCAGTCATCTCAATTTTTATTTCTGGTGAGTTAGTTTAAATTATTCGAAATGCCATTAATGCCATATTCCATGGTGAGACTTTAAATACAGAAAGCAAATAAATTTATTTCAAAAGTGTTTTTATATCGTTACAAATATTCTAGTTGGCAGGGTAAAGTTTTCGTAACTTTATAAATGTAACTGAAATTGGTTTTAATAAAAATCTATTAAATCCGTAGGTTCACTGGCGAAACGAGAAAGGACTAACTTTGCAGTACATGCCATTCACAATGTGACTAAAGACATGATCATGATTTCGATTTCATGCCATACCAACAATGCATACGGCACGCCTGTGGAGCAATCGGGGAAAAATAATATTTCATGTGGGTATAAAAACTTTAAAAGTTCATGAGCATGTCGATAGGTAGTGCTGATTATAATTAATTTTGTCAGAGTAATCGCTTACGAAGAAAAATTGAAAGAAGAAAACCTTGGAGACTGAATGATATTGGAAATTGGATTTTGATTTGACATTTTAGTGCTAAACGTAAAGAATTTACAATTTTCATACAATAACGCGCACAGTGAATTTTAAACGATAATTGATATGATTGTGCGTAAATCGGTCTAAACCTGATGATCCGATCACCTTATGGTAAGCTACTAACGCCGCCCATGGACACCTGCAACGGAGATAGGAACTACGGGTAAGGGGGATGGACCTACGGATTCTCTCAACGAACTTGCACACGCCATGTGCCACTTTAAGTCAATATTCTGAGAGAAGCGGTGAAATACAATAACAAGCACAATGAATTGGAACAGCTATATGGCTGATATAGCATGAGGATGAGATGTATATATTCTTATTAGATCTTTAGCTTATACTGCAATATTCCGACCAGCACGTAGCGCTCTTAAATAGTTCTAAGATAGCTGATTTGCTTTATATTAACACGACCATATAGAAACCCCGCTGGCCAACAACAATTATATTGAGTTATTCTAGGTGACCTTAAAAAATAAGGAGGTTCTTTGCATGATCATAGTAATTAACTAACATTAAACATTTAGGTACCGGGTCCATCTGATTATTTGTTTTGACAGCAACAGAATTCATCATTTATAACATGCGTGACTTGAATTGTATGTGCAGGTGAGGGGAGCGCTTCGATAAACGTCACCAGGACCGACCGGCATGAGGCCACCGAGTATGAAACTTCCACAGCTTTAACCGTTACTGGATCATTGGCCCTTATCCTTGTGGCAACCATATTGATAGGAGTCTTAATTTACTATAAATGTACACTGTTTACTGTAAGAGTGATTTGACATTCAAACCTGTCCAGGGACCTATGACTTTAAAATCTCTTTCTCTCTCTCTCCAACTTATATTCTCTACAGTTCGATAGCATCTGTGGTTCGCACTTTAAATAAAACCTCAGTAAGTATATAAAAATTATCTCATGTTGATAAATCTGTTGTAATATCTGACCAATAACAAGTGACTTGTTTTATTTAATCAATTGAGGTCAGAAACAAAACTAAATAAATAAGCACAAAGGCTCTGTAAATTTATAAGATTTTAATTATAGACATTTATTTTTAATTAAGACGGGGAAATACTTGTCCATCTGATGGTAAGTGATTATGGTAAATCATAAAATGTAGGAACGCATACAGGTAGTCAGCTCATACTCCGGAAACCCTAACCTTTGGAGGGAATCTGCTATATGAACCTACTAGCAATTTATGGGAAAGCTTATCGATATGGTGAATTTCAATGGAGCCCTCTTACCTTGCATGCACGATTGCCCAAAATCTATCCAAATGCAATGTCACTTGGCTAAGATTTTATGCGAGACTGGGGTAACTACTCCGACTGAATGCTCGATCTTGAGTGAGATAAATTACCCTATACCGTATAATCGCAATGTTGTGTCGATCGATGTGGTCCTGGTGGTGATTGGTAGGAAAGAAAGTTCAACAAAACAACACTGATATCCCCTGGAATCAATAAAAGGTGGAGTACCTTTTATTGCCGCCTGGGGATGTCTGGATACCAAAATGAATATTGGGCAATTTATTTAGTAAAAGCATTGCGTTTGTGGCAGAGCATAGCACGCTGTTTTTCTTCTTATTTACAATGAACATTTAAATATGTCGTCGTCGTTTGTATATGCATGTCGCCACCATGTCAGCAACTAGAAACTGAACTACAGATTTTTATGATTCTATAGTTTGGCATGATTTCATGTTAACATTTAAGTGAATTATGTCAATATATTATAGAGTAAGCTATATTTTTATCATGAAATAGTGAAGCTGTGTCGGTTTAAATGGTAAAATTAATATATGGTAAAATATTAATATGTCATCAAATAAACTTTTGTATAGTTATTTTTTTATAAAATTAGTTTAATTTATTATAATGAGGCTAGATAAGCTTATTGTAAAATACTAATATTAGTTTAACTGTTTGAAGATCTCGTGCCTATGTAATCAAGCGAATAACTAGATAAATAAAAAATAACAAAAATATGCCTCAAATGGCTGGAAGCACTTTGACTTATCAGTTATTAATTTAATGCCATAAATATGTACGTGGCCATATTTAACATCAGCATAGTATAAAACAAAGCCGCCTTTCGCTGTCTGTCCCTTTATATACTTAGATCTTTGAAACTACGCAACGAATTTTGATGTTTTTTTAATAGATAATGGGTGTCAACGGAGTGGTTTGTATGTATGATTCAAGGAGTAAAAAGTGAAGTAAGAAAAAGTTCAAGATTTAGAAATTTTATTGCAAACGCTAGCTGAGCCCTAAGTGATAAATAAAAACAGTGAAGTTTCTACATTAAGATACACCTTCAAAAGATCTACAAAAAAAGTCCGTGATGGTGTAGGGATAACCCACTTAGGGATAACCCACAATGACCATTTTTATTCTTTTACTTTTTACGAGAAATAATGGCGAAATATTACGAAGCGATTTTAAACATTACTTTGTAGTACATGACTTTTTTGTAGACCTTTTGAAGGCGTTTAATAATGTAGAACATTGTATTGAACTATCACTTAGTGTTTAGCCAGCGTTTGCAATTAAAGTGCATAATCTTGAAAATTATACTTTTTTCTTTACAACATCATATATGAATTATAGATCAAAACCACCCCGTTGACATCCTCTAACTATTAAAAAAACCCGCATCAAAATCCGTTGTGTACTTTTAAGATATACGCATATAAGGACAGCGGAAAGTGACTTTGTTTTATACTATGTATTGATTCATCACTGACAGGGCAACCTTTTTTTCATTTATCTGATTTTCATGTCAAATTTTTAAAAATATTGTTAAAGATTTGTTAGGTTTTTATCCATTGACTTATTGTTATACTTATATGTATATTGAACTCAGTGTTTTTATCTATCAAATGTTGAATTGTCTAAATCGCATTCTGGCTTCTATATTTATGAATCAATGATCCTCACCCACCAAGGCACGCTGGGCCCCTGCCTGCCATAAATTGTTTGTGGAATTCAATAAAAGGATTTTGTGAATTGGGAGGCATTTTTATATTTTGGGAGCGAGGTAACTACGTTGTCCTATGGTTTTCCCAAGACATACAGTGCAGTTAAAAAGTGTTCGGACCGAAGTGTTTACCGACAAATTTTCTCTGGGGAGTTATCTAAATATATATATATAATGTTCTTATTTCTGAAACGTTTTTAAAACCTGCTCTTCCTTCTAAACAGTATATTATTCCTGGATACAGACTTGTACGGAATGACAGAACCGGTAAAGGAGGCGGCGGGGTTGCAATTTATCTGCGCTCTGATATTAACTTTAAAATAATTGACCGGTCCGCCGCCGCGCCGGTGACTACACAAAATTTGCAGAACATCTTTTCATCGAAATTAAATTCCATCACACGAGATTTCTTTTAGGTGTTTATTATGGTCCCTCATGCCTTATAGACTATTTTTCCTCTCTGGAATCCAAACTAGAACTTTACGCTTCTACATATGACCATACCATTGTTCTGGGCGACTTTAACACTTGTTTGATAAAAGATGACTCACGTAGCCGCAGGTTGCAATCATTAGTAACTTCTGTGAACATGCACATCCTTCCTCTTAATCCTACGCACCATGCTCCTCATTCTACCCCATCTCTCCTTGATCTTATCTTAGTGTCCGACTCCAATAAGGTGGCCATTCATGGACAACTACAAGCTTCCTTCTCTTACCATGATCTCATTTTCCTCTCCTACAAAATTCGACCTCCCAAACCCAAATCCAAATATCTAGTTCTCAGAAGTTTTAAAAACGTTGATAAAGAGTCACTTTTAGCAGATACCAGAGGTGCTGACTGGTCTCCTGTATATGGTTGCGATGACTTGGATTCTAAGGTCTTGAGTTTTAACAAAATAATAATAAATTTGTTTGATATACACGCTCCTTTGAAAAAGGTTAGACTCAAACATTCTCCTGCACCCTGGCTTTCTAAGGAAATTCTCCAGCATATGTCAAAACGAGATAAAGCCAAGCGTAAGTTCAAATTGTTACCTACTGACATCAATTGGTCATTATATAAAAAACGTAGAAATCGCTGCAACCGTTTATGTAGGGATTCCAAAAGACGACATATTCATAGCTCGATCCAAAATTACAACTCTAAACAGGTTTGGCAGTTTCTGAGCTCACTTGGTATCGGTAAAGATTATAATGAAGATACTAAACTTCCTAATCTCAATGCTCTAAATCTACATTTTTCCAAACCTCCAACTTCCCTCGATACCAATACAAAATCAGCAACCCTTAGCTATCTCTCTAATCTTTCTGTGCCAAACTGCTCCTGTTTCTCCTTTAACCAGGTTACGGAGGAAGATATTAAGAAATCTATGCTATCCATAACAACTAAAGCTGTTGGTGACGATGGCCTTCATATCCAAATGTTTTTACCTATCCTTAGTGACCTTCTTCCTCACATCACTCACATCATGAACCATTCTCTCAAAACTTCTTCATTTCCCTCGCCTTGGAAAAAAGCTCATGTAATGGCTCTTCCAAAAGTAAAAAATCCCTCTTCTCTGTCTGAATTTCGGCCAATTTCTATTCTTCCTATCCTGTCGAAAGTTCTGGAAGGCATTGTACATGTCAACTTGCACGATTTCTTACGTCTCACGGTCTTTTGAGTCAGTTTCAGTCTGGATTTCGTCCTGGCCATAGCACAGTTACGGCTCGCGTTAAAATCTCCGATGACATTCGACTGGCCATGGAGAAAAAAAGACTGACGATACTGGTGCTACTCGATTTTAGTAACGCATTCAATGCAGTTGACTATGACATACTCCTAGGTGTCTTATCTTCTCTTAATGTCTCTACTTCTGTGACCTCCTGGTTTGGTTCTTATCTTCGGGGATGCTCGCAGTTGATTTGCTCCCAGGAAGAAAATTCTGACTGGTGTGATCTAGCGGCGGGAGTTCCTCAAGGTGGCGTTCTTTCTCCTCTTCTTTTTTCCGTCTTCATTAATGCTGTTACCAATATTATATCTTCTAATTATCATCTGAATGCAGATGATCTGCAACTATACCGTCATTTTGATGCTGAGGACACTGATGTTGCGATTTCTGCCATTAACTCTGATCTTGAGAATATTAGATAATGGGCTATGTCTTTTGGTCTTCTCCTGAACCCGGCTAAATCCCAGGCTCTGGTATTGGTAGCAGGTATATGTATCAGTTGCATTGCAATAATATTCCTCTTGTAACATATGACGGCATACCTATACCATACACTAGTGTTTCTAAAAACTTGGGAATTCTATTGGACAATAACTTATCCTGGTCAAGTCAAATTACTAGTGTAAGTAAAAAAGTATTTAGCACCTTTTACTCTCTTAAGCGCCTTCAAAACTTTCTACCTCTTCAGACTAGAGTTATGCTAGCCCAATCTCTCCTTCTACCTATCCTTGATTACGGGGATGTGAGCTACCTCGACGCTACGGAAGAACTTCTGAATAAACTGGAACGCTTGCAAAACTTATGCCTACGTTTCATCTTCGGTCTTAGAAAATATGACCATGTCTCCGAGTTCCGAAGGAAACTGAAATGGTTACCAATCAGACGGCGTCGAGAAATGCACGTTCTCTCTCTTCTCTATTCTATCCTTCATAATCCTAAAATGCCTTCATACCTCCGTGAACGCTTTGAGTACCTTGTACCCAGGGATAAGCCCTGTCGAACATCTTCATCTCTTCTCCTACGTACTCCTTCTCACAGTTCTAGTAGATACAGCGGTTCTTTCACAATTTCATCTGTACTTCTGTGGAATTCACTACCACACGTTATACGAGACAGTAAAGTTCCTCCCTTGAAGTCTTTAAGAAAAAGCTAAAACAGCACTTTCTATCTCTGACCTATGGTTTGCAGAATATTTAATAACATTTTCATGTATTTTAAAATTAGATAAATGTGTATAACTATTTGTATGTATTATAGTTTTATAATTGTATGTATTTAAGTATATTATATTATATTATTATGTATGTGTGTATTGTATTGATTTGTTTAATCATATATATATTTAAGTATTCCATCTACATCCTGTCTCTTTCCTCTTGTATTGTTGTACTATCGGCTTCTCACCACTTTTACTTTTCCGCTACTATTTAGGGTTCGCTGGAAGAAAACTCAAAATGAGTTAAGCTCGCCTCTGTACTATGTATATCCTTATTTTATGTATCAATGTATCTGTTAATGTACAATAAAGAATAAAGAATAATATAGTTTTATTTCGTAACGAGTAAAAACTATTGTTAGTTCGCTGAATTTTGTAATAATTAACTGATCTTAGACTGAGGTATCAGGAATATCTGGAGGTGATTCTAAACGATTCTTTTATCACACGGTCCCTTGATAAGCTTAAAATTTGAATCATTCTCATTTACTGTGCGACACGCCTATCTAGAGGTAAGTATGTTGCAATAGTATGTTACTTTAGAGTCAGCAACTTGATTAAAATAGTTTGTAAAATAGATCTAAGTAGTCTGAGAAAAACATGTACAATTCGATATCCAAAACAGCATATTTACCATAACAATATACATAGTAATCTTTAAAATAAAATTAGGCAAGATCGTTTAACGATAAATAAAAATCTTCTGCCAGGTCTAAAACCGCCATTTTATGCGGCTACATGACGTCATACCGGCTTTAATTTTATGTTCAGTTTATGTTGACATGTCATTTTTATAGGTTTCCTGTTTCCTACTTCATTGTCAAATAAAGAATTTATTTACGACAATTTGTAGGATTCTGCTTTTGGAAGTGTTGACGACCAAACCTGAATTCGCGTATTAGCTATATATTTAGCGTAAAAGGCCTATTTGCTTAGTTTTTTATGTCCGATTTGATTATTATAGTGTGTTTTAAGTTGTGATAGTAATATTTGTGTTTTTTAGTAGCGGTTAGCGGTAAGTTTTTATTTTTTCATATTTTTGACATTACGTCCATGCGTATTTGAGATTATTCTCAGATATGCAATCGGATATTTGGGATGATACATCGTGAACTGCTATGAAACGACGACTTGAGCCAAATAACAATAATCCTATTAAAAAACAAATTATATCCCCTGATTCAGCTACTCCTTCGATACAAACTGTTTACTCTGACCCGTCCTATACTGTAGGAGCTATTAATAACTATACTAAATTAGACAAAGGTCCTTTTATCGTACATGTTTCTCGTTCTTCTCCTGATCCGGCAATGGGCACGTCTATCCGTCCTATTAAGTTTGGCCAGTTTCTTACCACCCACAAAGTGAAAAATGTTTGTACTGATGGCATCAAAAGAGTTGGACGAAATAAAATTTCAGTACAGTTTAAATCTGCTGAAGATGCTAATAATTTTACTAGCTCTCCCATATTATTACAGAGCAAATATGTAGCTACCGTCCCTACTTTCAATGTGACCAGAATGGGATTGGTGAGGCAAGTCCCCACAGATCTTTCCATGGAAGAATTTGCGAAAGATGTCAACCTACCTATTGGCTGTGGCAAAATTCCCTACCGTCTCGGGTTTTTTTTGTATTATACGTCTCTCCCTGTTGAAATATACATTTATCCAACCATCCAGTGTCATTCTTGCGCCAGATACAGTCACACTAAGGCCCAGTGTAGGTCTAAACCCAGGTGCTTCCGCTGTGCTCAAGAACATCTTGGGGAAAACTGTGAAGTCTCCGAATCCAAATCCTCTTGCCTTTTTTGTTCTGGTCGGCATTTCGCCACGAGCAATGCCTGTCCAGAGCGTGAAAGACAGAGATCAATAAAACTTGTAATGGCCCAAAACTCAGTTTCATATGAAGAAGCCTCATCACAATTCTCTGCTGTATCTCGCCCTTTTTCCGAGGTAGCTAAAGATTCACCTACATTTCCTTCCCTCTCCAAAGCTCAGCAAATTCCTAGGCCTGTTCATTCAGCTCCTCAAAAATCTCGATTACATCTGTCATCATCCGCTTCTACTCACTCTAGAATCCCAATGGGTAAAGCATATGATAGAGTTGCTCACCAGCAAATTACCTCTCATCCTCCATCATCTATGCCAAATGGTTGTGCTCTAAACAACCACCAACTTCTTCCTCAAAGAGAAAATATTTTAGAAACTCTTTTATTTTTATTAATCGATTTTATTTCCTCAAATCCACAAAACCTACCGTCCCACGTTGCCTCCAAACTTACTCATCTAGTAACAACATGGATCCAGTGATCCTTCTGCAGTGGAACTGTCGGAGCGTGCGAAATAAAAAGCATGAACTGACTCATTTAATCAACACTCTTTCCCCATCGATCATTGCCGTCTCGAAGACATGGTTGAGGCCTGGATCCCGTTTCCGGGTTCCAGGTTTCTTCTGCCTTCGGGATGATAATGCAGGTAGTGCTTTATTCGTAAAACGCTCTCTTCCTTTAAATCAAATATTCCTTCCCTTTCACCCCCCAGGTTTCAACATCGTTGCTGTCAATTCTCTTGGAATATCTTATGTTTCCATCTATATTCCACATCCTAATTCCGCTTTAATCCCTGATCTTCTTCACCTCCTTTCCTGTATTCCCTCCCCTATGGTAGTTATGGGGGATTTCAATGCCCATAATACTATATGGGGTCATAGCCATTCGGATCTCTTTGGCCATTCCATAATGGATGTCATTGACGAATCTCAATTATGCCTCCTCAATGATGGTTCTCCTACCCGCAGGGTTCTCCCCTCTCAAGATCCAAAAAGTGCAGTGGATCTTTCTCTTTGTTCTCCTTCTTTTTTCCTAAATATGACTTGGAAACTTCTTCCCCTTACTTACGGAAGTGATCATTTTCCTATCGTTCTATCCTTATCTCCTCACTATCGTGTATCTCCTCCTACAAATTCATCCCCTCTTCCTAGATATAGGCTCTCTAGTGCTGACTGGGAGTCCTACTCTTCAACCCTTGACAGACAGCTAGATTCACTTCCTCGTAATATAAAAGAGTCCCCTTTTTCCTGCTACAATGCATATACCGAAAGTATTGTTTTTTCTGCCTCTCTTCATGTCCCTCTTAAAAAGGTTGCAAGAGATTTCAAAGTCTCCCCCCCGTGGTGGGACTCTGATTGTACTGCGGCTGTAGCGGAGAGAAGAGAGGCGGAGAGAGCTTACAATCGGGTTATGTCTCCAGAAAACTTTCTTAGATACAAACATTCTGCAGCTAAATTCACCAGGCTAGTTAAGAAAAAAAAACGCCTCGGTTGGATTAACTTCTGTAGATCTTTATCGCCTACAACCCCTTCCTCACTTATTTGGGATCAAATAAGACGTTTTAGAGGTTCCTATAACATCCAAAATATATCAGCCAACGATCCTTCATCTTGGATTGAGGCCTTTTTAGATAAACTTGCCCCTCCATCTGTTCCCTCCTTGGCTTCCTTGCCAACAGCTCCTATCTTTATACCCTCTCGAGACGATTTCGATCATCCCTTTTCCTCTAGTGAACTCTCTCTCGCGCTTGACGGACTGACAGACACTTCTCCTGGTATAGATGGTATTCCTTACTCCTTCCTTGCAAAGTCATCCCCTAAATCTAAAGATATCTTCCTTTATTTAATAAATTCTTTTTTTGATAATGGTGCTATCCCCAGTCAATGGAAATCTCAAATTATTCTTCCAATTCATAAGCCCGGTAGGGATCCTCTCCAAGCAAGTAGCTACAGACCTATAGCATTGTCTTCTACTTTAGCTAAAACAATGGAGCGGCTCATCAAACATCGTTTAGAATGGCTGATTGAAAGCAGGTGTTTATTAGCTAAATCTCAATTTGGTTTTAGAAAAGGAATGAGCACATTGGATAATCTCAGCCTTCTTACTACTGAAATCCAAATTGCTTTTAAAGAAAATAAATATTTAACAGAAGTTTTTCTAGACCTAACATCAGCATATGATGATGTTCAGCTTCCGGTTCTTAGAAATAAACTTTCTCAGCTCGGAATTCCCGTGAAATTGTCTAGATTTACCCTTAACTTGTTAGGTGAGAGATCTGTTGTCGTCAAGTCCAATTTTGGCAATCACCCGCGTAGAATTGTCTGGAAGGGCTTGCCTCAAGGCTCAGTTCTTAGCCCTCTCCTATTTAATCTGTATGTACATGATCTCGAACTGGTTGTAAATTCATTCTGTCACATTCTTCAATACGCGGATGATCTTGTTCTTTACATAACGTCCTCTTCTATTGAGGATGCCACTGAAGGCTTAAATAGGGCTCTCAGCTACCTGAGTGACTGGTTAGCTAACCATGGCTTATGCCTTTCACCATCGAAAAGCTCAGTTGTAGTTTTCACCAAAAAAAGGATTATTCCCCGTATAACTATTTCAGTTCAGGACGAGATCATTCCACAATCCAATGTTGTTAAATTCCTTGGTATATTATTGGATTCTAGAATGTCTGGTTCCCCTCACTTTTCGTCTTTAGTCCAAAAATGTGAAAAGAGCATAAATATCCTTCGCTGCCTTTCAGGTGTTTGGTGGGGATCGCATCCGTACACTCAAAAACTTTTGTACAATGCCATAATATGCAGTCAACTGGACTATGGTTCTTTTCTTCTTAACCTCTGTAATAAAACTAATCTCGTTAATCTTCTTAAACTCCAATCCAAATGTCTACGAATCATCCTGGGAGCAATGAAATCCTCACCCATCAATGCAATGCAATGCAAAATTTTTGTCTCATCTTCAGAACGAGCTGCTCTGCATGGTCAATGTCCAGCAGACAACTTTTCATCTCATGACCTCATTTTCCTTTCCTACAAAACTCGCCCTCCCAAAGCAAAGTCAAGAATTCTTGTGCAGCGCTGTTTTCGTGATATGGATCAGGACTCCCTGCAGCTGGATGCGAAATCCGCAGACTGGGGTCAAATTTATTCCTCAACATCAATCGACGGTAAGGTGAAGCTCTTTACAGATATGATTAACAGCATTTACGATAAACATGCACCTATAAAACAGATTAAAGTGCGTCATTTTCCATCCCCGTGGCTCACTGAGGAAATTAAACAGTTAATTAAGAAAAAAGCTGCTGCCAAAACCAAATGGAAAATGAAACCTACGGATGCAAGTCGAGAAAGATATGTGAAAATTAGAAATCACTGCAACAAGGTGTGTAGGAATGCACAACGCCAACATATTCATAAGTCCGTACAAAATGGTGACCCTGCAAAGGTTTGGAAGTTTCTAAAATCCTTAGGAGTTGGTAAACAGCGTCAAACTACAAATCCTTCTGCTTTAGACATTAATGCTCTCAATATTCACTTCTGCTCTTCGTCTAATTTCGACAAGACAACTAAAGCCAACACATTAAAATTTCTTTCTACACTACCAACTCCTGATTACCCTCCGTTTTTCTTCCGTCAATTTACTACTAGTGATGTTAAGAATAGTATCCTCTCTATTGCCTCCAATGCCATTGGGACTGATAACATTAGCCGTAATATGTTGCTTCCCATCATTGATGAAGTCCTACCCGTGATTTCTCATATCCTTAATCATTCCGTTTCCAGTGGTGTCTTCCCATCAGCATGGAAAGATGCCCAAGTAATTCCACTACCAAAAGTCCTGAAACCTACATCCTTCTCTGAATATCGCCCCATATCCATTCTTCCTTTCCTTTCTAAAGTACTCGAACGCCTAATCCATGACCAATTAATTAAATTTCTCAATTCCAACAACTTGCTTAACCCACTTCAATCCGGTTTCCGTCCCGGTCATAGTACCACTACCACCCTTGTCAATATTACGGATGATTTAAGGTCTGGCATGGAAAATGGAAAGCTAACAGTTCTTTGCCTTCTAGATTTCAGCAATGCCTTTAACACTGTTGACTTCGATGTGTTACTTTCCATATTGGGCTCTCTCAACATATCTCCTGGAGTAATTGACTGGTTTCGTAGTTACCTGTTCGGTCGCCGACAGCGAATCCGATTGGATGACATATATTCTCCTTGGTCGAATATCACTGTCGGTGTTCCTCAGGGTGGCGTTTTATCCCCTTTGCTGTTTTCTTTATTCATAGACTCCATCTCTAACAAATTACTTTCTTCCTACCACCTTTATGGAGACGATTTACAAATATATACTCAAGAAGCAGTTATGAATCTTCCAAAGGCCATATCTGTAATAAACGAAGACTTGTCAAAAATACAAAAATGGGCCCATAGATATGGAATCATGGTAAACCCGAGTAAGACTCAAGTGATTTTAATCGGAGGTTCACGACAACTAGCCAAGCTTGACCTGACATCTTTACCTAACGTATCTTTTAATGGCACCACTATCCCTTACAGGGAAAGGGTAAAAAACCTAGGAGTATACTTAGATAGTACTCTTTCGTGGTCGGCACAAGTTGAGAATGTGAGTGGCAAATTGTTTCGCTCTGCTGGATCCCTGAGAAGGCTCCGCAACCTTCTACCAGTTAACACTAAGACCGCGCTTGCACAATCTCTTCTTCTTCCTATTCTTGACTATGCTGATACCAGCTATCTTGATCTAAATGAAAACCAACTTGATAAACTTGAGCGTCTCCAGAATATTTGTATTAGGTTTATATTTGGTTTACGCAAATATGACCACATCACAGAATTCCGTACTAAGCTCAAGTGGTTGCCCATTCGCCTTCGAAGGAATACTCATATTCTTTGTCTTCTGTACAACATTCTCTTTAATCCTGCTACTCCTCACTATCTCAAACAACGTTTTACGTTCCTCCATGACACACATACAAGAAACTTGAGATCGTCAGTAAGCTTGACTCTGGAAGGTCCAGCGCACTCAACAAATTTCCTCGACAAGTCGTTCTCCGTCAAAGCGGCGCGCTTATGGAATGAATTGCCATTGACAATTCGACATGCAAAGACACTGGCAACTTTCAAGAAACATCTTAAAGAGCACTACTTATCATTGTAATTGACTCTATATATAGATATTTATTGTATTTGTGTATTTATGTGTATTTATTTATATATATATATATATATATTTATTTATTGTGTATATATGTATATTATTATATATATATATATGGGTATGTATGTATTTATGTGGGTATTAATGTATATGTATGTATCTAACTTGGTTGATAATATACACATATTTAAACAAACAACTGTACACCGCATATTTATTCTCCAAATTTATTTTTCCATGCTAAGGTTGTCTGGAAGAGATCGCAGAATGCGATAAGACCGCCGATTGTATTTGATCTACTATGTACTAAATCACTTGTATTTTATAAACTGTGTACAATAAAGAGATATTCTATTCTATTCTATTCTATTCAATGCAGGTTGAATGTGGTGAGCCTCCCCTGGATCTTCGTAGGCAATTTCTCTTTGATCGTTTCCTTTTTAAATTAATTCAGAACAAAAATCACCCCCTTATTCCAAAATTATATTATCTATTAGAACTCTTTGGCAATTCTGAAAATAAATTACCTTGCCTTCTCCATAGTCTTAGAACTCTCATTCAACTTCCCAACCCTATAAACCAGTTTTCGATGAATCCAATATATCTTACTCCCTATGACGCATTAACCCTTAATCCCAACATCATTCTTGATTTTGGAATAGTCAAACATACCCCTGGTGCCCACAGCGCCTTTCATGATAATTTTTACCGTCACTTATTGGGTGGCATCAATTTTACACTGATGCCTCAAAATTATCGCCCGATAGTTGTGTTGGGGTATCTGTATGGATTCCCTCTTCTAAAATTACTCTTAATTATAAATGTCCTTCTTCTGCTACTGTTTTTACTGGCGAAGCTCTGGCAGTGCTGGAAGCTATTATTTTCATCAAATCGCATAACCTTAATAATTCCATAATATTTTCCGATTCTAAAAGTTGTCTTCAATCTGTTCTCTCCAATCTTTTCCGCTCGAGATCTCTTTCTCCCTTAATTCTTAAAATCAGATAAAATCTTCTGGAGTGCCATCAACTCAATATAAAAGTTGTACTTGCGTGGATCCCGGGTCACTCCGGAATCCCTGGTAACGTCAATGCAGACTCTTGTGCCAGATTAGCAATACAGAATGGCACTCTAGAACATTTTCAAACCTATTCTCAGGACCTTTGTCTACTTGCTAAGTCGCTGCAGAATAAATCTTGGACTGTTGCCTGGAATGCATCAAAATTAATCAAAGGTAAGTATTACGCCGATGTCCAATCGCACATTCCGTCATCTCCATGGTTTTTTAGGTCATGTAAAGCGGACAAACGTACAGTTTCCACTATTTGCCGCCCTAGACTTGGTCATTCCTGTACCCCTGTATTTCTTTCTAAGCTCAGGATCAGGAATTCATTTCTTTGCGAAGCGGACTGGATGAAGGAAATGTCAATCACCTTTTTTTCTCATGTCCGAGATTGCGAAAATCCCTCTATGATGTCCTTCCCTCCGAAATTCCTCGTCCTACATCTCTCAAATCCCTACTCTCTCTCATATCTTCACATACAGTACGGTTCATCTTATGTAAATTCGTTAAAAAAAAAAAATATTTTCTTGTAAACTGTAGCAGTAAATAATTATAACATTATAATTACTAGTATAACATAACATACATAACACATGTTAATAATTACTAGTTTAAAATTCATATTTTCGTTTTTTATAAGTGTTCTGATAGTAATTGGTAATAGTGTTTGTTTCTTTTTTGTTGTTGGTAGAAAGTAGTTGAATGTTTAAATCATATGGGTCATAAAATACACAATCGAAATTTTGTTTATTTAAATCCTTTCTTCATCTGTTTCCTCTGGTTTATGGCATCAATGCAACTAAGCCTGGCAGAATATAAATAACAACCAGTCATTATAAATACGCGCCAATGAAGGAGGATTCTGATTTCATTTACTTCGCTGGTTGAAGAAATCCTGCGGTAATCTTAACTGGCCATATTCTCCTCCTAACCGTTCAAATTCTTCTGTCTGAAGCGTTCGAAGTAGAAAATGAAGAGAGTGGCTAAGTCGCATTAACTAGTATGCGAAGCCAATAATAAGAAAAGAAGTTATGTGAAGTGAAGTGACAATTTGTAGGTTATTATTATGTTAGACATAAGGAAAAAAATAACATAAGAAATGGCTGTATGGTCAACGACCTTTGCCTACTCACATTGAGTGAATTATTAAAACAACAAATTATTATATGTTAGATATAAATAAAATAAATTAATACTAAGATTTACATGATATTGTTATTGTTTAACCCTGAAATGTTGTTTATGAGACGTAGTCAACGTTTGGTGAGATTAATTGATAAAATCTTCGTCGGGAACTGTCGATGTTATTCACAATCTATTCGTATCGCATCAATTAAAGAGAAAATAAAGGATGGACCAAATTTGAAAGATTTTATTGCTGAAAGCTCTGAAACAATAATTACAGATCGGCCTCATATACCATATCTGATGGAAAATAACATAATAAACACGAAAAGAAAAGTATACTTTGATGTATATGGTTGCCAAATGAATTTGAATGACACTGATATTGTATGGTCTATTCTTAAAGATGAAGGTTTTGAAAGGACTCAAATGGAAGAAGAGGCAGATATATTTTTAGTCATGACTTGTGCTATAAGAGAGGGTGCCGAAGCCAAGATTTGGCATCGCTTAGCTCACTTACGAGGATTCAAAAGACGAGCTAAGCAAGGAACGGTCAAAATTGGTATCCTGGGATGCATGGCAGAAAGGTTAAAAGAAAAACTTATCGAAAAAGAAAAAGCTGTTGACGTTGGTATGTATGACACTATAAACATAATAAAATATTATGTTCTGCTATCCTGCATCCTAATGAACAGGGCCATGATATTTTGTATTATTTATCCATGTTGTAGTTGCTGGTCCTGATAGTTATAGAGACTTGCCAAGATTACTTGCGTTGACTGATAATGGCCAGCCTGCTGTGAATGTGTTACTATCCTTGGATGAAACATATGCTGATGTAGTACCAGTTAGGTTGAATGAAGACAGTGTTTCTGCATTTATGTAAGTAATTTTAATTTTATTCATTCAGTATTAAGCAAAAGCTCGAGTACAATGTCTGGAAATACTAAATTCCTCCACCTTCAAATAAAGATATAAATAAACTTAAAAATTTCAAAGGCAAACAAACATTTTGGTGTGTGCCTTGATATGATAATGATAATGATGCATCTCATTATTATTGTTTCATTGATCATGATTCTCATTATTATTATGCTTTTACAAATTGATTTTGGATTGTAATGGATTTATAATATGATTATATAATTTTTCTAAACTACATTGTATTTTAATCTTATGGAATAAATATTAAATTTATAATATATTCTAAAATTAATTCCTGTTTCAGTTCAATAATGCGCGGCTGTGACAATATGTGCACATACTGTATAGTTCCATTTACTCGAGGTCGGGAAAGATCCCGGCCATTGTCCTCCATAGTTGATGAAGTGCAGCTGCTACGAGACCAGGGTGTAAAGGAGGTTACATTGTTGGGCCAGAATGTAAACAGTTATAGAGATACATCAGAGGCTGTTGAGAAGGTGGACACAAACATGGCCAAAGGTTATTCATATTTTATTCATAGTTTTCTTCATGTCTGCATGCTTTTTAATAAAGCATTTTTAGACTATAAAGCACTACATCTTTCTGGTTCTACTTTTTGTACATCTTAAGTCTGTCAAAATCTATTCCACACAAAAAGATTTTGATTTGAAATGCTAACTCAACAAATTTAATGCTGGTCTCTTAAAATGTGAGAAAATTAATCTTAAATCAATACATAGTGTGCCAGCTGGGGTATGGCAGAATAGTAGTGAAGTGAAGCAAAGATTTCATAACAACTTTATGAGATGTATAATCATCAGGATTCAAAACTGTGTACAAGACCAAGAAGGGTGGCTTGAGATTTGCTGATCTTTTAGACAAAGTATCAGCTATAGACCCAGAGATGAGGATCCGGTTCACTGCTGCACATCCAAAGGATTTTCCTGATGAGGTGACTGCCTTTTTTATAGTTTACTAGCTAACCCTGCGAACTTCGTACCACATCCATACTAATATTATAAATGCGAAAGTAACTCTGTCTGTCTGTTACTCTTTCACGCCTAAACGGCTGAACGGATTTTGATGAAATTTGGTATGGTGATAGATGATTACCTAGAAATGGTCATAGGCTATAAATAATCACGCCATCGTTCTTAGGGGGTAGGCAATAGGCAGATAACTAAATTGAGTTAATGATTTTTAGTCGTTTTTGTTGGGAGTTTTGCTCTTTCATACGACAGTGGGACATTGTTGCAGGGGCACTTACAGTCGGGAGAAAACAAAAAAACTTATGCGGACGAAGTCGCGGGTAAAAGCTAGTTATTATATATATATTTACATTATTATGTGTCCTACATGTTAACTAAGCAATTCTATGCGACTGTAGTAGTCGAGCACAACTGACGCGACATCTTTTAATTAGAGTGGTAACGTTGTGCATCAAATGTGGCGAATAATAAAATGTATATGTATCATATATTGAACACAATATCAAGGCAAATTTAAAATTATAAAACTATCAAAATTATTACAGAACGCCTCCACTCCAAAATAAGTGAAAAAGTGTTTAAAATTATTTGTTCACTTATTTTGGAGTGGAGGCGTTCTGTAATAATTTGTTATGTGCACATATTGTCATTGTACATTATTGAACTGAAACAGGAATTAATTTTAGAATATATTATAAATTTAATATTTATTCCATAAGATTAAAATACAATGTAGTTTAGAAAAATTATATAATCATATTATAAATCCATTACAATCCAAAATCAATTTGTAAAAGCATAATATAACATAACTTTACATCTTTTTCTACTCGAAGGTGTAGGCAGCGGCTGCTAGCCTCGACTCACCATTATGTTTACGCCCCAAATGGCGAATCTATTGCCATACACCGGGTACAAAGTTATCAGTCGTAGATATTTAACACACTAACTTCGGAAAATAATGTCGAAAAGACTTTCAGATTTAGGGGTATGTTAGAGCTCAATTGAGTATATAATATATATGTATATTTTAACAACAATGATGTACCTAAACTATAGTTTATTATTTTCGTAAGGCAGGTGTTGCAAATAATAAATGAGCGTGAGAACATATGCAAGATGCTGCATCTGCCGGCGCAGTCGGGCTCCAGCGCGGTCCTGGAGCGCATGCGGCGAGGATACTCGCGGGAGGCTTATCTGGACCTGGTGGAACATATCAAGAGAACTATACCTGGAGGTAACTATGTATACCTTATTAAGCCAAGTCCCTCGCGGAATTGTCGAAATGAATTGCGTAACAGAAGGACTTTACAGAGGTCATGTCGGAGTGTATGACCTCTGTAAATGTATCCCATATAGATAAAATTGGAGTGTCTGTTTGTAATATTGAAATAACCGCCTTTAAATGAACATGCATTTGTCTAATCCTCATTGCCTAATCTCGGAAATCAGACCGATTTTGACGACACTTTTATTTGCTGGTATCTGTTCCATTAAGGTTGCACTGTAACATTACAGCATTAATTCCCATCTAATTAAATAGGTACCTTGAATATACATATTGTGTATTAAATATACAGTAGAAACTCGATTAACCGGACAAATTGTTGTCGGTAGGCATTCGGATAATCGAATGTACGAAGAATAATGTTATGTGCTTATTATTAAAAATGTCTACATATTTGTTATATGTAGATATCAACAAAAATCAATGTTTAAAAAGAAATTCACACTTATTTCTGTATATACTTATTTTTTTAGATTACATGCATACCTAATATGTACTGAATTAATCATGAAATAGAATATTTTCGTACGAATGTACGAATAATTTGTTTACAATTTTGAATGTGGTAATCATGAAATACATACATACAGTGCGTAATAAGTTTAATTTGGTTTAAAATATTTGGTAATTGTCATTTGACGTAAGCAATCTTTTCTCTTCATTGGTCTAGATCACGAATTTTTACAGGTGTAGTAAACTCACAATATCACTCTCTGTTTGTTTTTCAAACCACCAAAGAGCAACAGCAGGAAAAATCCAGGGTATGAAATGCTACATCATGAGATGCTCCTGTATTAGTTTCCACGTCAATATGCGCGTTCCGACACGTCTATTGCATAAATTGGACTTGTATATCGACATATAAATTGGTCGCGGTTGGTAGTCCGGATAATCGCGGATCCGTATAACTGAGGGCCGGATAAAAGAGTTTCTAGTCTATATCAATATATGGCCCTTTACTATATGACATTTAAGGCCGAATACTGAACCGCCACTCAAATATATAAGTGCTACTTAAGCGTTTAAGTAGCTGTCACATTAGACAGACTGCATGAAATTTGAGCCAGTAAGTAGCACTTTATTGATTGTCAGATTTGAGTGGCGGTTCAGTATTCGGGCGTTAGTATATTATGATTAAAATTGATATTTTCGAAGATATTTTACTTGTCAACATTGATCCTAGAGAGTATTTGTGTAACGAACGCAAAGAATCCCTGAAATATTTTAACAGTGGTAGTCACGCAGTTTACTGCTTGAATGGGCCGGCTTGCCAGTGAACTAACACGAATAACGACGTAAAGTGGCACATCTCGTGTTTCGTAAGCTGAGAGGTATCCGGAGACTCACCCCCTCTTCCATCCCACTTCCCTATGGCCGGCAAGGCAACTGTAATACCTGTGATGCAGGTGTCCATGGGCGGCGCTAGTTGTTTAGCATCAGGTGACCCGCGTGCTCGTTTGCGGCCTATTACATATAAAGACAGCTACTATAACTAACATTACGTATTTTGGACATAATACACAGCGGTATCTAGTCAGCTAAACGTGTGTTATGGAATTAGATGAGATTACTTGGATGGAAATCGAACTTCTAATTCAGTAGTCCATAGGTATAGGTATTTATTGCGATGGTCTTTCAGAAATAAATATTGTTTGTTACAGTCGGTCTCTCTACAGACATGATATGTGGATTTTGTGGTGAAACTGATGAGGAATTTGAGGAGACAATGTCGCTGATGGAGCTCGTTGATTACAATATAGCGTTTATGTTTCAATACAGCATGAGAGAGGTAAGAATATTGTGCGACACTACCTCATAAGCAGGTAGATTCTATATCAAGAACTCGTGAGTTCGAATCCGAGCTCACACGAAGTTATGTGTTTTAAATTATCGATGACTGAAAACTTTGTGCTCGGTGTATGGCAATAAGTTCGCCACCTATTCCATTTGGGACGTAAACATAACGGCGAGTCGAGGTTTCAACAGCCGCTGCCTATACCTTCGAGTAGAAAAAGGTGTGGATGTTTTTTTACACAAATGTTTATGATTATATGCATTGGCAATGGTAGAGCCAAGCAGTTCGCTGCACGAATGGGCCGGCTCGACCGGTGAAATACCACGACCTCTCAGAAGACCGACGTAAAGTGGCTCATGCCGCGTATCGTTCGGTAAGAGAGGTACCCGGAGGCCCACCCCCTTCCTTATCCTTTCCTATCCCCTATCCCTTAAAGGTTGGCAACGCAACAGTAACACTATATGTGTTGCTGGTGTCCATGGGCGGCGTTGGTTGCTTACCATCAGGTGACACGCCTGCTCGTTTGTCCTCCTATCCCATAAAAAAAAAGATTTCTTTGATTCATTACATCAAAATGCCAGAATTGATTTTTATATAGATATTTTTATTTAAAGATACTTTTCAGTCTTTCTTTTAGGCTACAAAACTGTTCGCTTAGCATTTTTAAATAGTAACATAATATGTGCCTTTAAAACACAAATGTCTATAAAAATACAAGAAAAGTTCACTAATGTTGCATATCTCTTCCACACTATTCTATTCGGGTGACTTCGATCAACTTCGTGTATAGTGTGGAGGTGGTATTATACGGCTTGTATTTAATAAGTACCTACTTATTTGTACTTACTAGTACTTGTTTGAATAAGTTTGATTTGTATGTTCATTTGTTACGCAATTGTTATAATTTCCTTTTTTTTCTACTACAGAAAACAACAGCGTATCGCAGATACAAAGACGACGTACCAGATCACATAAAAAAGGAGCGTCACAATCGAATGCTCGACATTTACAAAAGAAAGTGCCAATTGCTGAATGAAGCTGAAATTGGCAACACACACTTGGTGCTTATAGAAGGTATTGCTAAGAAAACAGGCAAAATTATTGGTAGAAATGAATTATATCTAAGGGTTACCATGGATGAAACGGATATATTGGCGGAGGATGGTGGCAGGAGACAAATAAAGCCTGGAGATTATGTGGCTGTGAAGATTGTAGGAGCACGATCTTCCATTTTGTTGGGTGTTCCATTGTATCATACAAGATTAGTAGATTTTTATAGAGATAATAGTTGGGGAGCAAAAGACGTTGTACATAAGTATTAAAAATAATTAAATTATTACTTAAAATTATTTAAAGGCATTTTTCTTTATATTATTTATTATGGGAATAGTAGCAAATGGGTCACCTGATGGTATGCCATTAGCGCATCATCATCATCACGATGGACATCAACGATTTCAGGTGGCACGGTCGTTTTCAGACCTTAAAGCTGGAAATACACATTCCTTGAAGGTTCTTAACTATTATCGGTCTATAAATACCGCTGCCGGTGTCGGAAGTCAGAAAGTGATAAAAAGTGTAGACCGAATAAGCAGTCTTATGAGTTGATAATATCATGGCAATACATAACGTTACAAATCAATAAAACAAGGTTTAGTTGTGACACATAAAAAAAAAACATTTAATGATAAATGGACAGTACAAACGTATCAAACAATATTCTGTGGCAAGTTGCAAAACATACAAACCGAGGAGTCTAAGAAATTTCTAAACAAATACGTCGTGCTAGTTCGCGTTGAATAAATATGTCAGCAGATAAATGAATGTGGTAATTTTTTTTAACATTTCAAACAATATTATAATATAGTGAATATTACACTAGATTTATTTGACTTAAATAATTTAGTTATTATAGCAAATAATTACATACAGTTGAGTATTTTTTTACAATTTAAAATTAAAAAAACAACAATCTTATAAATACTTAGTATTAATTACAAACAATTGTCTTGTGAGTCATGGCATCTTTTAAACCTACGTTAAATTTGTACTTTTCTTAGATATAATATTTATTTGTGTATCATTGTGTACACAGAGTAATATATTATTACGAAAACAATACGTCAAACATCCACCAAATTACTCTGCTAACTTCGCGTGCAGTGTGGAGGCACAGTGTGCTTGAACATTTGTTTTTAGTTTTTTATTAATATATCGTGCCCATAAAAATAATATTTTGTTTCATTTTCTTAATATTAATTCAAATCCAGTAAGTATATATCCTGAGTAACACTATATTTGAAGCATTTGGCATGCAATGGCTTAATGACTCTTGAAATTAAAATTTGAATCCGTGACATCACAAATGCAGTACTCTAACACATACTACTTTACAACAACATCTCTAGTAACTTACATCAATACAGTAGCTTACATCAATCTCCTGTCCACATACTTTTTTAGTAATGATGTTTTACTGCCGACATCCTAAAAAAATATTCATCTTCCTATTACACAGGATGTGAACAATATTTCGTGTGTATGCTTCATTAAAATTCAATAATGAACTAAAATTAAGCTGTCAACCAATTTTAAATCTGAGTATTCTAGTTCTTAGAAACTAAATATATAAATTTTATAAATGTGCCTGTCATAATTTATGTCATTTCATTGTTAGTAAAAAAGTGAACACAAACGTTTACCCAATAATTATACAGTCTGTTAATAGAGAGCACCCTGTCTTAAACTAAACTCGAAGCGCCAATTTGACCACCAACTGGCTTCCTATTTGGTAAAACGTTGACACGTTGTCCAGACATGTTATCGGAACCCTCCGCATGGCCTGACAGACTCGGAGACGGGCCCTGGGAGCTCCCATACACCTTTGTACTGTACCCAGAATCATTATGAGATTCTCTATCCGCCTGACTCTGGGTTTCAGCTAGATGAGTATTGATCGCCAAAGACTGTAACCGACTGTGAAGTAAGCTGTGGTCAGGATTTGGTTTTCTTGCCACACCATGCGGGTTTCCCCTAAAATTTGGATACATTGGGTCGTAGCACATCCGATAATCATTTTGGTTCGCGATCTCCACTTCAGTATTTTGATCTAAGTGCTCGCTGTAGCAATGCGGTATACGTTCCATTTCTCTAATTATATGGTCCTGCATCATAGCGTCAAATACTCCAGTTTGGTGGTGATACAAGGGATTTCTATTCCTACCTTGTATTTGATTAGGCAATCCTGGTTGATTGTAGTCATATTGAGGACATGAGTATTGAGGTAACCCGCTTTCCATCATGTAAGGCATTTGTCTATTTGGTATCTCGTGAAAGTAAGCGTCTTTAGGTATCATTGACCTTAGATCCTGAGTGTAAGCATTCTGCGACGACATATGCGGAGCTGGTGATGGCGATTTGGATACTGTCTCAAAATTAGGCATCGGCAGAGTTTGAAGTAAGTTAGCATTCTTCATCAAGCCTGGCTGCATTGTACTTCTGATTGGGTTATCTTCATCGTCGCTACTTTCCGAGTTATTTCCGTTATCTTTAGGTGGGTTTTGATAAGATTTTCTTGTTGGAAATGGTATAAGATTGTGCAAGCTAAAACGTTTGCTCTTCGGTGGCTTTTCTTTTAGTAGTGGTGCTGGTCGCTGAGGTTGTTGTGGCATTTTCAAAATACCAGGGTTGTGACTCGTAGAAGGTTCTACGTTATCGGTGGGCTGAATTTTTTTAGCGGTTTCTTCTGGAGATTTGCTTCTATGTCCTTCCACTTGTGCCACCAATTCTTGTACTGATTTTCTTGATTGTCTTTCTGATTCATCTTTGTTTTGATAACTGGCTTGTTTTCTAAGTTTCACATAACCATCCTGCGATATATCTAAAGACTTCTGTCTCGTGATGACGTCAGACATTTCTTTGTCAAGTGGTATTCTTTTATTTCTTATATCATCGGCGGTTCGTTGTAAGACCTGACTTTTCCATACAGGCACACTTTGATCTGTAGGACATCTAATATCCTCAATATCACTTATTTGCTTAAGACTACAACTTGGTGACTTAACATCTGATTGTCGACTGGGGGGGGACTTGTACCGCTGATTGTAACTCTCTACTTCCATGGACATTGGTGATTGCGATATCGCCATTTTATTAGCTTTCACATGTATTTCTGCTGTAACATTCTGCATGTGGTTTTCTTGATGTGGAGGTATTGGGGGTTTAGAAGTCACAGGTGCTGATAATCTGCTCGGTCCAGCATCTAAGTGGTCACTGCTTTTTGAATTTTTGAGTAGATTCCTCCGTCTAGGACTAGGCGAACGTCTACTGTCCAGAATTTCAGTACTTCTTGACGTAACTTTGCTGTCGTTCAGGTCTTTGGCATGATTTTCATACTGCTCGGCATTTTTATTAAAGCTTCTTATAATCCTGTGTACTTTATCCCATTCTTCTGTATCAGCATCTAGTAATTCTAAACTTCTTGTTCTTTTCAATGGTGGTATATCTAATGAACCTTTAGGGCTAAAGTCTAACTTTTTAACTCTTTCTGATTGTCTGAACATCATACCCCGTGTTAACCAGTGTTCTAAATGCTTATGTCTTTCTTTGCACAAAGCCCTTTCAGCTGCAACAAATCTAGTTAATTCTGAGATCTGTCCTTGGGTTTTCATTTCAAGATCCGTTACTTTTTGATCTAGCCTCTCATGAGCTCTGTCAATGTGTTTCTTTAAGTCCTTTTTATCTTCGTTTAATTTATCTTCCATGTGTTTAAAGAACGGCGCACAGTAACAAGTGTAGCCTGCACCTATAGGCCCCTTTTTAATATTTCCAGCCAAATCTAAATAGTATTGCTCGCCTTTTTTAAGTGGTTCGGTGGGTAACGAGCTTAGTTTTGGTTTTGGAAAAAATTTAGGGTCTGGATAGTAGTGACAACCATACGGTGACCATTGGACTTGTGGTGGGGTTTCGAAATGCACGTTTTTTTTTACTTTATCTTTATTCTTTTCTTTTTTTTTACTTTCGTCTACCTCATCTATCGATCTTTCTTTGCTTTTGTCTCTATGCTTCTTTTTTGATTGTTTCGCAACAGGAGTATTTAAAATACTAATGATTTCATCCAATCCTTTTCTTGTGGCAATATCTCGTGCAGTTTCACCTTGGTGGTTTTTAATTGATTTATCACAACCAGCTTCGAGTAGGATTCTGGTTAATTTCCGACGACCCATGGCGGCAGCGATGTGGAGAGCAGTGTCTCCGTTCTTGTTCTGCTCTGAGACTTTGCACTGAGCAGAGATGAGAATTCTCGTCACACCAGCGTGGCCGTACCGAGCTGCTGTGTGTAGAGATGTATCACCGTACTGAAAATGAAAAATTAAAGCTTATTCTGGGAATTATGTTGAAAAATTATTTAATAAATGTAATGCTGGATTACGTGTTCCCAAGGTATGATCGTTTGTTTCTGACTTAGCAAGATGGTAACGATTAGTAGAAGACGCTGTCTAGTGGATTTACATATTATATATTTATATATTACATATTAATTTTGATTTATGGCTAAGGCCCTATTCGAAGTAAATTTACAGAGCCACTACGTTAGAATACGTGATAATCCCAATCAGTATTATAAATAAAATTGGAGGGCCGGTTTGTAATATTTAAACAACTGCTACGGTTCATACACCAAAATTATACTTATTACATATTTTTTCTGTTCTGTTCCGGCTATTTGACATGGTTGGACTTTTATTGGCGGATAGCTGATGTAATAATTAGTAACTTAGGCTACTTTTATTTTTTAAAAATCTAACGGAGGTGAAATAAAGTTCGCCGGATCGGCTTTTAATGAGATTTGAAGCATGGAGATGGAAGCTTAGAAAGGGAGTAAAACTGTGTGCAACTGACGTTGTTCTGCAAGTCGGGCGGCGCGGCGGCCAGCAGCAGCTCGCGGCAGGTCTGGTTGTGTCCCGCCTGGCAGGCCAGGTGCAGCGGCGCGAAGCCGGCCGCGTTGCGCGCGCCCCGCGCCGCGCCGCCCGCCGCCAGCCGCGCGGCGCAGCGCGAGTAGCCCTTCCACGCCGCCTCGTGCAGCGCCGTGTTGCCGTGCTGCACAAGCGACATACAACACTATCACGGGCCCTACAACGACTATCACGAAATTCAGCCGAGTAAAACAGGATCGAGAAATAGTAACTCTTGTTAGATTTAAAATAGTAGCTTTTATTTGGATCTACGTAATCATTGGTGTATTTAGCTTTTATTACCACATTGTCTTGTTTGTTAGGATCGGCTCCATGTTGTAGCAGCAGTTCGACGACGTCCACGTGGCCGTCTGCCGCCGCACGCTGCAATGCGGTACATCCGTTCTGTAACAAAAATATTACGAAATGTCCTTAACATAACTGACGAATGTCAATAACATAAGTCCCTTGCGGGGTAGGCAGAACAGACAGTAGATACATATTCATAGTATCTGATAGAAGATTGGTACGGTCCAGCCGTTGTTGGCTCTAGGTAGAGTAGGTACCTATATTATGTATCTACCGTGGACACAGTGATATATCCTGCCCAGAGCCGACATCGAATTTGTCTGACGCCCGGATTTCTAGTAATTCTTTTCGAAAATTATGTGTGATAAATATCGATGACTGACAACTTTGTGCCCGGTATGGCAATAGTTTCGCCACCTATTCCATTTGGGACATAACGAAACGTTGCGGCGAGTCAAGGCTTCAACAGCCGTCGCCTACACCTTCGGATAGAAAATGGCGTGAAGTTATATTACGTTACGGAAATAACTAATCTATCAAGAACACTATTAATCCTTAAAATAATCTACATTAACTTTTAGGCTTTCGCGTTGCATATTACTCAGTGATAATGATGAACGGGAATTAACTGCTGCTTGTGACCACGACCAGTGCAACCTGGCCGAAACGTCAAACTAATCAAGGTAAATATTTGTTTACCTAAAAAAGTGTCGCGTTAATTCCCGTTCATCATTATCACTGAGTAATCTATATTAATCTCATCATTCTACTGCAAAATCGAAGCTTGCAATAATTTGTCGCCTTTAAAATGTTTCGTAACTTCGACATACGTTACAGGTTACGAGTTAGATACTTATTTAATCTATTGATATAAAATTAATACACCTTGTCTTTATTTATCGATGTAGTGTAATTATCTGTTGGCCATTATGGCCGGTGGCCGTTACTCCGGCTTGTCTACTCGCCAGTATGTCGTCACACTGGTTATGTCTAATTAAAATTGTTTGCAGACCGAACACTCTGATAATTGGTCATTGCTACCTTTAAAAAGGTGGGTAGTTATTATAAAACTCGGTTCAACTTATCGAGTAGTTACCTATTTATTGATGTAGTGTCGTCTCGGTGGTCTAGAGGTCGCGAAACTCGGTTTGGAATCAAAAAGACGTGTGATCGAATCCGGGCACACGCCTATAACTTTTTGAAATCTTTTCGTAAGTTGTGTGTCATTATGTAGCAATGGCTCACGATATTTTTCCCGGTATATGGCAGTAAGTTCTGCCACTTATTGCATTTGGGACGAAAAAATTTGGCAAGTCGAGTCTTAACAGACGCTGTCTACACCTTCGGGTAAAAAAGGGCGTGAAGATTATAGATATTCAAGGTATAAAATGTATACTGTAGAAAGATATAGATAATTTAAGCTTCTAGTAATAACTAATCAATTAAAATTTTGTTTACTCCAATATGTTGAAATTTATTCAAGTCACAATTCTTTTTTTTTTCAATTTAAAACTACAACCAGAAGACGCCATTTTGAACTCAAGGCAAAAATCACGGATCTGACTTAATTAAATACATCGGATGATAAGGAGGCGAAATAACTTTGTATACACTTAATCGTTTTATTGAACACGAAGTGAATTGAACACCAATTAACGTTTTAACTAATTGATACATTTTATCATTATGTATAATTAATCTGACATTAATTTGTAATGTAGCTATAATCTGTCGTATGAGAAAGTCGAGAGGCAATTTGTAGTCTCTATTTGCAGTGAAATCTTATAACAAAACACGGTTTCTGAATCCAGAGGTCGTGGTTCGAATCCTAACACTGGCTCACACCAATGACTTTTCGAAATTGTTTTCGGAAAGTTATGTGTGATAAATACCGATGACTGAAAACTTTGTGCCCGGTATGGCAATAGGTTCGCCACCTATTCCATTTGGGACGTAAACATAACGGCGAGACGAGGCTTAACAGCCGCTGCCTACACCTTCGGGTAACAATGGCGTGAAGTTATGTTATGTTATTTTTTTTATAAATACAATCGTCTATTAATAATGTATGCTGCATCTAATATTGAGTTTGAGATTTTTACGTTTTTTTTTGTCAAGTCAAGATGGTGACAAAACATACAAAACGGGCCTCGTGGCGCATTGGTAAAACTACCGGCTGCAGCATTGAGGTCGGGGGTTCAATTCCCACCCGAGCTCAAATATTTGTGACAAACATGAATATTTGTGCTTTACCAATGCGCCACGAGGCCCGTTTTGTATGTTTTGTCACCATCTGGCGTCTGGGTGTTTTTCTATGTATTATAAGTATGTATTTACAAAAGAAAAGTATATGTGTATTAATATCCGTTATCTAGTATCAATAACACAAGCATTTAATTGCTTAGCTTGGAACTAGAGGGCGCTGTGTGTATTGTGTCCAAGATATTATTATTATTATAAAAAAAATCAGTCTTTTTAAATTGCTTTTTTATGTGAGAGGTAGGCAAATGAGCGAGCTGATCACCTGGTGGTAAGAGACTAACATTGCCCATGGACGTCTGCAACAGCGAGAGGGTGACAGTTGCGTTGCCGTCCTTGGGATTTTGTAATGATGGGGATCGTAGGGGACGGGGATCGTAGAGGGATGGGCCTCCGGTTACCTCTATGACAGCAAGAAATGCGGCACGAGACACTTTGGATAGACTAGAAAGAAAGAAGCTAAAATCAATTTTACCCGATTTTACGTCTATCTCTATCGGTGTCTATCACTTTTAAAGTGTTAATTTAATTGTAAACTAAAATATTGCATATAATTTGCAATAAACCTTCCATTAGACATTGATTAAGTTGATTTTCTGATGGAATTATTATGAATGGGTTTTATTCTATTTTTTTTTATGGGATAGGAGGGCAAACGAGCACGCGCGTCACTTGATGTTAAGCAATCTGCACCGCCCATGGACACCAACAACACGTATAGTCTACCGTTGAGTTGCCGACCTTGAAGGGAGTAGGATAGGAAATGATGGGGAAGGGTGGTGGGCCTCCTGGTACCTCTCTCACCAAACGAAACGCGGCATGGGCCACTTTACGTCGATCTTCTGAGAGGTCGTGATATTTCACCGGTCGAGCCGGCCCATTCGTGCAGCGAACTGCTTGGCTCTATCACTATAATATAACTATAAACGTCATTTATAGAATAAAAACAAGTTTTTGATAAGATTGTGTATTATATTATACTAGTGGACCCGGCGAACTTTGTTTCGTATCAAAAGTAATAAATAAGTAAATTTTGGATACATGACTTTTTCCTTTTTTACATCATACATGAATTATAGATAAAAACCACCCCGCTGACACCCTCTATCTATTAAAAAAACCGCATCAAAGTCCGCTGCGTAGTTTCAAAGATAAAAGATAAAGCATGTAAGAGGACAGACAGCGGAAATCAACTTTATATTATGTAATGAGTAATTGAGCGTCTTTTATAGTTATTGAAAATATATCATAATACATATGTTGATATTATACTTCCATTACTATATCTTAATTCATAAATGGAAAAGTATAATATAAAGTAGCGTCTTAGAAAATATTGTGGCCATTTTTCTCTTAATCGATTTTCATCACGATGTCTCGATACCCGTAATTGAATACCGAGAGAGGCCGTAAACATGTCAACGCTCGCCATTTTTATTCTGTTATATTAATATTAGTGTATTTAAAAAATGTAAGTTAAAAATGATGGATTACTTTGTTTTACTCATAATTTGTTACAAATAAGCAAGCTTTAATAAGCAATTAAAATATAAACAATTTTGCATTCTTCGCGATTAAGGTTAATTATACTCAATGTAAAATATTCTATGATCATAATGCATGTAATTGTCGGTGTTCCAGTGGTCCCAACTCCCCGCTTCTGATTTAGAAGTCGTGGGTTCGTTTCCGGGTTCACAACAACGATTTCTCGAAATTTCAAAAGTTATGTGTGATAAATATCGATGACTAACAACTTTGTTTGTAAGTTCGCCACTATTCAATTTGCGACGTAACGTAACGATGCGGCGAGTCGAGGTTTTAACAGCCGCTGCCTACACTTTCGGGTAGAAAAAGGCGTGAAGTTACGTTTACATTACGTTGAAACGCGACATGGGCCATGAGTTTAATGTCGATTTTTTTAGAGATTATGATAATTCAGCGATAGAGCTGGCCCGTTCATGTATCAAAATGCGTGACTCTGCCAACGAGCTAAGTCCCTTTTTTATGGTATAGGGGGCAAACGAAAAGGCGTGTCACCTGATGGTGAGCAACAAACGCCGGTCATGGACATCTGTACGTAGAAAGTGTTACAGTTGTGTTGCCAGTCTTTACAATAGCATATGGACGTGGTCGGGAGTGGGATGGGAAGGTGAGGAGAAAAGGGGTTGGGCCTCCGGATACCACTCTCACCGAGAAAACGCGGCAAAAGCCACTTTACGTCGACATGCTGAGAGGTCGTATTTCACCGGTAGAGCCGGCCCATTCGTGCAGCGAACTGCTTGACTACCACTGTCAGTACATGTGTGCGTGTACAAATGAATATATTTTTTAGGCTCCGAAATCTAAATGTCATGATAAGATCTTTACAAGCTGAGGAAGAATTTTCTTCAAATTTCTACTAAACCATAATTATAATATAACAATAATATTATTTATTCAATAATATATTTCATAATATTATAAGAAATATATTATTGAATGTGCTCTAAGGTAGTCGGTATTTAATTTTATTTTTAAATAATATCGTGTCTTAATATAATAAACCGGATTATGGCGAAATTGTTATTTCTTACGAACATATAAATTACTGAGATCCACACTTCAACAACAATATATCATTTGTAAATCGTAAGATTTATACATATTTACGTAGAATATATACTTAATTATAAATTTATGTAATAGATAATCATGTTTGCAAAATGTATTAAATATCCATATATGAGTATTGGAATTTAACAAATGTAAAAATAGAGTAAAGACCTATAAATCATTAATTAAATAACCTAATAGTGTGCGACTATGACCAAAACACATTATTATTTATGCTTAAGGCTCCCTGAACCGACGAACTTTGTATTGCTTCGAAATCAATTTGTTAAGTGGTTTTAACAATTTCTCGACCTTTTAGAGGGGTAGAGTCTTGCAGTTCGCTGTATAAATTGGCCGGCTTGACCGGTGAAATACCACGGCCTGGGGAATATCAGCGTGTACTGGCTAGTGCTGCGTTTTGTTCGGTGAGAGAGGTATCGCCAAAATTTACTATAAAAGATTTGAAAAAAGTTGTGTATCCAGGTTTGCACCTGTAGGCATGTTCTAATTCAGGTGCCGAATCACTTGGCATTTACTGATATTCTTTTAATTCTCCTCTACCATAAGTAGAAAATACGACTGTCTTTGAAATAGAGAGAAAAAATAAACAAACGGCGATAGTATTGCCATCGGCTATTTGTTCCAGGCAACCTTTAAATATATTTTGCATCATATACAAGTACATGAATACAATTTAAGCGAATCGTACAAAGATTTTAAACAAACAACCATTAAAAGTATTATAAAGTATTTTGTAATTTATTTACTATTCTCTCTCTTCTCTATACTTGAGTTTTTAGTGTAGGCAGCAATAAATTCTGGATGAACGGAGAAATCTATTTTTTTTTTGGAAGTACCTACTCAAAAATGTAAATAATGTTGACAGGGTTATGTAATAGAGTGGGTACCGGTATTCTATAAAACTAGAAATTCAATACAATAACAATGTTATTTAAACCGTTAATTTAATCATTTACAACACTATTTCATGGCAGTTTTATTTACTATTTTAACATTTAGATAAAGGTTTATATTGCGTTCCGTGATTTGTATCCGTACAATTCCTTCGGCCGCTCTGAACATAGTCCGAGACATCAGAAGCGAGGGAAAAACGATACGTGTACGAGGAAAAATGTACCTCATTATCTACGCATCAATGTTGAATATACACTGCAGTTTTTATAAAGCAATTGTCTCAGAACGTCGTGTAGAGAGTGGAATGGACATGACAGAATGGCCTGAAGTCGTGCGCGGCGGAATGCCCGAACAAGGGGCGATTGTTACGTAAACGACTTCGGCCTCAAGGTGCTTGAGGCGTCGTGCAAGCAATACAGCCTGATATAGTGATGTAATATATATCGATAAATATCAACTTATATCGATATTTCAACATAAATCTATCTACGTTTGTATTTATTAATCAGTTAAATAACCGTTGTTTATAATTAGAGTGATACCTGGTCCTGGTCATGGTACCTGCCGACATTTTTATCAATTCAATCGAACCCTAACTATCTCAATTTGAATAATATGTTCTACTGTAATCTCCAAGGTTCCGTTTATTTCTACGAAGGCGACCACTGCAAGAATTAATAGCAATCTATATTAATATTGCGGTAGCCATTCCTGAATTATAGAATGGCGGTAAACAAAAATAAACTAATAGAAAGAAAAGTAAGTAAGAAAAGGCGGTGATATAGACGGAAAGTTAAGATTATAAGTATTTGAGATTATATCCTCCATTTTTGTCATTATACTTCTATATTGAAACTAAAACTACACAAAGTCTATTCAGTAGTGTAAGTATATTATTATTATGAAAGAGTTAGAATTCGTTATTCACTGCGTATGATTTCGTTACATTCGGTTTGAATGAAATGAAAGTTATCGATATTTTGCCTTTACAATTATATTTCTTTCTATATTAACACCATTATTTATAAAGGTTAAATTATGTACCTACCTCTTTATTTCTTTGCTTAGAATTCAGCAAACAATCGATTTCATTTAGTACTTAATCTTTGAGGCAATGATGCTGTTAAAATGTGATTTGGCTCGAATAAGCACATTAAGTTTTACAAGTTCCGAGACACTGTAAGTACTCACATTAAGGATGTCTATAGTCTTATTAACATCACTATAAACAAAATGGCGGAAAGCGCGCGGAATTTTTTCCCGGCAAAACGCTCTGTAACTTACACTGTCCGTGTTAATTAAGTAACCAAGAAAAAACATAGGAATGCGTTTATGTGTAAAACATTTTGTATTATAAAAGTTGCTATACTAACAATGTTTACATTGTAAATGAACCAAATATTTTTAGGTTTCAAATGCTGCAAAGCAAGAAGGATATTTTTAAAATACCTAGTTTTTATTGTACCTAATAAGTTGTTTATTTACCTTAATTAAACCTCATTGGTTAAATGTTGTAAATTTTATGTTAATATCAGACGAATGGAAAGTTTTCTTTGACGGAGGAGTTTTTTTTGACATACGGAAGTTTTAAATAAGTTTCTTATGCACTGATTAAACAATTTAGTTGATTGGAAACCAGTTAACTTTGGGTTAGCAGTCAACTCAGTCAGGCAAGTCTGTTTTGTAGATATCTATGAAATGTATGTACTTCTAATGAGTTATTAAATGTTTACGCTTATTACGTAAGTAGGTTACAACGATAGGAATGTAAAGTACAAAAGTAAAAGATAATATTTCGATGACAATTGCAATTCCTTTTATTAGAGAGTTTAATTCCTTGTTAACTTAAAACTCTTACTTAATAACAGTACGCTAACTATATGTAAACAGTTAGCATTTTAAGAGAACACCATAGACATTGCGTTGGGCAGATTCCTGGCCGCGAAAAACATTAGCAGAAAAGCCCAGCTAGCAATCCACAATGCAGTCCTGGTCCCAACGCTAACTTATGGAAGCGAGAGCTGGGTATGGCAGAGTGTGCATGAAAGTAGAATAAACGCGGTAGGCACTACGCAAAAACTG
Organism: Euproctis similis; assembly: GCA_905147225.2. Classification (NCBI taxonomy): domain Eukaryota; kingdom Metazoa; phylum Arthropoda; class Insecta; order Lepidoptera; family Erebidae; genus Euproctis; species Euproctis similis. The sequence goes on along the minus strand of LR990122.1, from coordinate 926,213 downwards.
CGGAGTGACTCTCGCTGACCGCGTAGAAAACAAGGTTGTAAGGAAGGAAGTTGGTTTGAAAGAGAGTGTCGGTGTAAAAGTAAGAAAGGGCATGCTCCGATGGTTCGGACATGTAGAAAGAATGGTTGATGCAAGACTGACTAAGCAGATATACAATGCAAAAGCACACATTCCATGACCAAATAGAACGTGTTCTGGAGGAAGGTGATGTTAAGAGCCTCAAAAATCGACGCGCGTGCATGAAAAGAGTTATGAAAGTCAACGAAGCGAGTGAGGCGTGTAAGAATCGTGCCTTATGGCGCTCTGTTCTCTCTGCCTACCCCGCAAGGGATTTGGCGTGAAGTTATGTATGTATGTATGTACCATAGACATATAGACGTATGTTCGCTACACTACGAGGCCTGTCATATGAACCGATACATAGATCAAATCGATTTTTGAACGCTATAAATATTATGCGCAATTGATTTTCGAACGGGTAACAACCAGTTATTAAGAAAGGCTGCGTTCATCATTTGTTAAGTCATTCTGCCAATCAAAAAAAGAACAAGCCTATAGAATTTGATCTGCATGCACACAATCTCTATGGTCGATCTTAAACGGCCTAGACTCATAAATTTTAAGATATGACTAAAATTATAACGTCGATACGTTAACAAAATTATACCTTCAATATATAGTTTTAACGAGCCTCTACTATTAATATTTTTAATTATAACCGTATATAGATTTTATAACTATTAAATATGATCTTGTTACAAGTTAATCAATATATTGGGCAATGATTGATGTGTGGTACCAAAGGAAGTGTAGCGTTTTCTAAAAGTCAGTAGGTAATTAACTTTTTAAAAATAATAACCGCTTTCCAAGCTTACGTAAGTGCACTAAAACAAGAGAAACTTTTAGATCTTGACTAAACTGGTCCAACACGAGTTAAAAGATTTTTCATAGGTTTTAAAAAAGAAGTTAAATTAATTCATAAATAAATTAAACTTTATCATTCACACAATTTGTTTTAAATTTCAAAAAATAAACTACAACGTTTGCACCGCGTTCAGTCATCATCAACAAAGAAGAGTAAATTCGGACTTATTAATATGCTAAAATATTGCTTTTGTTCGAAAGGGATTTGAGTGCGTCGGCTGAGTTTTAATTATAGGTAAAGCCACGCAGTTTGTTGCATAAATGGACTGGCTCGACCGGTGAAATATCACAACCTCTCAGGTATACGACGCCAAGTCGAGCTCATGTCGAGTTCCGTTCGGTGAGGAGGTATCCAGAGGCTCAACGCCTTCCCCATCCCACTTTTGACCTCTTTCCTATCCTAACGGCCTGCAACGTAACTGTTATGCCGCGCTACCGAAAAATAACCAGTTTCTAATATATTTTTTGTTCCACATCAAAAATAAATACATTATTTATAATTAAGATTATTAGAAACAATCAAAGAGTAATGTTTTCGATTAAAACGTGCACTTCTATTTGGAAAGTCCTTTATAAGTATCGATTACGATATACGATTGGACAAATTCACATTAGGTTAAGATATTTTATTTGGCAAATCCAGCCTACACAAGACGGGTTTAAAGGCGTGAAGGTACTAAAACATGCACACATAAAATTGGTTTCATTAATTAATAAAATTCTGTTGTGGTTGTGATATTTCTTGGTAAATTTATAATCGTCTATACCAACAACACCTGTGTCAATCAGCGAGGAAAGCGTTACTGATGTTCCTGTGTCATGGGTACTCCGTATGTAGGACATAGCTGATAAGTTCAGCTGATCAAACTGTGAAATGCCGTGAGATAGTACTGTTAATTGGCTGAAATATGCATTGCGACTGCACATGATATTCGGACGGGACTTCAACCGTCATCTCTACATTATAGATGAAGTGCTCGCACCACAGAGCTAAATAAACATAATATAACTGCACACCTTTTTAAATCCGAAAGTGTAGGCAGCGGCTGTTAAGCCTCGTCTCGCCGTTATGTTAACGTCACAAATGGAATAGGTGGCGAACCTATACCTGGCACAAAGTCTTCGATATTTAAAGGAAATAAAAACCGGGAAACAATAATTTCGGAACGTCATTGGTGTGAGCTGCTAGGATTGCTACCCGCGACTTCTTGATTCAGAAGCGTGGTGCTCGACCACTGGACCACCGAGACTAGTAGCCTCAGTCTAAAGCTAAATAAAAATAAAGAAATATTGTTTGTAAGTGTGCAGTTATTTAATTAGAGTGAGTACTACTCAGCGTCTCGGTGACCCAGTGGTCGAGCAGACGGCTTCTCAGGTTCGATTCCTCACACTGGCTCCCACCAAAGTCTTTTCGAAATTGTTTTCGGAAGTTATGTGTGATAAATATCGATGACTGAAAAACTTCGTGTCCGGTATGGCAATAGGTTCGCCACTTATTCCATTTGGGACGTAAACATAACGGCGAGAGCAGGCTTAACAGCCGCTACCTACACCTTCGGGTAACAAAAGGTGAAGTTATGTATGTATGTTATTACTCAGGAAAACATGGAACAATAAAATTATCTTCAATACACAAATTCTCAAGTCTCACGCTAGGCCAAGTGGAAATCTTAGTAAGTCTCGGTACTAGTACGAATAGCTGCAAGGAACACATATCTCGCTTGTCCTACATTGATAACAAAAAATAGTACGGATTATTCTCTAAAATAAAGAAAAACAAGACTAATACAAGCAAAATGCAAGAAAACTATACGTCACATGACAAGGGTCCGCCGCTCGCGCCTCGCCGTTCTACTGGACGGACTAGTTTTTTTTATTTTATTTTAATGAACTCGGGCACCGGGCGCGGGGAGTCTCGTCGTTCATAGATGACAGAAGATAACGTGGCTGATTGTGAATACATTAATTGTTTCGAAACTATACTGACAGGGACCTCTTTAAATCAGAAGTCAGATATGCCGGTGGATTTTAAAACCACTATCGGTAAAAAGCCTGGTTGATTTAAATCAGACCGTTCGTTAATTACTTGTTTATTTTTAAGTGTTGTAGATATATCTTTGGAGACGACGTGTCTACTGAAGTTTCTTAATGGTATGCCTAGTCAGAAATGGAAGGTACAAGAGAAGATTAACACTAATTGTTGATCGCGTCTTCGTGTATCCGTTAAAGATAACACAAATTGAGGCGACATTTTAGAAGTGGACTGGAAAATAAATCCAACTGAACTTTTAATTCTAAATTTATGCAGTCTAATACATTCCCTATAAAATTTGTATTACTCACGAAATTAACGTTCCAATAATGCAAAAACACACTCTATCAAAATTTACGGAACACACAATTTATAGAACTTTTGGACCGATTATTCCCGGATGTTTTCATGCATTCTTTCATTATAAAATACTTGGGAAAAAAACAGAGAAAATATTTACCATTAAGTAGTTGATATTTGCTGAAAAATATAATTATTCTGTCAGATTACAATAAATTTTATATATATATATCTATATACAGCGACATAAAATATCAACGGTACATTTTTGCCTAGAAAATTCATGTATGCTAGCTTAATAAAATATAAATGTCAGCTTTTAATTAATTTTATTCTTACTATTTTTGATGCCTCTGACTTTACGTTACCATTAATATAAAAATGCCTTTATTTTTATGTTTTATTACATATACCCGAGGAATTTGCAATAACGGATTTGTAATTTTACTACCAAATTTATGATCGTAAAAACTTACTAGAAGAAAAACAGTGATCGATCATTTCCTCGCAATAATTCGAAATTCGAAATGATCTGTTTCCGCACGCAGCGTGTTATGTCCACACTCTAAAATGGCGGGAACTGGCTACTGAATTTGAATTCTAACGAGACAGTAAAAGCAGTGTCACATGTTTTATTAGTGTTATTTATGTGATATAAAATATGAATATTATCATTCTAAACTATATAATTTTTTACCTTCCTGTAATTTGAATATAATGCATAATTAAATGATTTAATCCGTTATTTTTTTATGGTATATTTTTTAATTTTAATAATCTAATTATATGGTGGCAAGTTTTTATTACCATATGATTTGTGTCTTTATAGACTTCCACGCTGTACATAATACGTTAATAACTAATAAAAATTTTATGATTTAATTTGTAATGAAATGGACACTTCAATTTCCGAGATCATTTGTATTTTTAATATGCTGCCTACATAGTTTAACACAACACATGCAGGTTCCGAATCTGGTATATATATCATCAATTATAAAATTTTCAGAATATTAACATAACATAACTTCACACCTTTGTTACCCGAAGGTGTACGCAGCGGCTGTTAAGCCTCGTCTCGCCGTTATGCTTACGTCCCAAATAGAATCGGTGGCGAACCTATTGCCATACCGGGCACAAAGTTTTCAGTCATCGATATTTATCACACTTAACTTCCGAAAACAATTTCGAAAAGTCATTGGCGTGAGTCAGTGTCAGGATTCGAACCCGGACCTCTCGATCAGAAGCCGTTTGCTCGACCACTGGACCATCGAGACTAGTAAGAATTAGTTTAGAATATTATCATTTTTTTTGTGGAGGGTAAAAGAGCAGGCGTGTCGCTTGATATTAAGGAACCTAGCGTTGCCGACCTTTATTGCCCAGGGAGAGAGGTAGGGTGACAGATTTATCCGGAAGTCACAAAGGAAAACGCGGCATGAGTTCGTTGATATATTTCAGAATATCAACGAACTCCGTCCTCTATCACTGTTAAAACAAAACACAGTCGGTGAATGTGAGAAAAAGCTGCCTATGCTTTTAAGTATTAAAGGTGTGAAGGACAAAATATCAAGCCTTTTTAGATCAATAACTAGTTTTCAGGCAGCTTTTTAGCTACTTACTTTATCCAATGATAAGGACGAGCTATAAAAACTGGACCAGGAGGGTGATTACCTAGCAGCAATAGTAATACGATAGCAATAGGATTGGTGACCGATTACTTTGCATTACTTTAAACTAAGACTATCGCAATCGGTACTAAGGTTGCTATAAATGATAATCAGTGTACATGATAGTGAGCAATCCTGATTGCTATCGCGTTCCTATTGCTGTTAGGTAATGACCGTACAGGCTCATGTGCCCAGTTACCCAGCTTTGATTGATGACGGTGCACCGTGGGATCCAATTAGCCATCTTGTAAACTCTTTATATGGACAATTACGATTGTTTACTTTTTATTATTTTCTTTTATTAAAACTTGTTGATAGACGGCCATTTTCGTGTTAAATATAAATGAGTTATTACAGCAAAACTTCAATTACTTCATTTCTGTAGATTGAGTTAAGTAACGGGATTAAATTATATTAGTTAACTGAACAGGCTACCGTCTTGTTTCTAATTATAATTAACTTATTTTCTTTTTAAGCCTTTTACTACTGTGTGTTCTTTTAATACCTCTCTAACTAGATTGCTTTAAAAGAGAGTTAAAATAGTTAAAGTAAAACACTATATTTTACTTGGTTTCTTTGTAAAGCCGAATTGATAGCTTTGAGTTGGTTTTTATATTCATTACACTCATTCAATTTTCATCCGTCTTCATACATACATAAAATCACGCACAGCCCATGGGCGCTAGGCAGAGACCAATTCTTTCCATTTGTTATGATCCTGACATATATATATCTTGCTTCCTCCACTCTCATTATCGCTTTCATACATGTTTGTCGTTTGTAGCCCTTCTTGACCTGGAATCTCACCAACACATCATTGATTTGATGGTGGTAGGTTCGCCTAGGTCGACCTATACCGGTGCGCCCTTTCACCACTTGTCTTATAAATTTGTTTGATCAGTCTTCCGCCTTCAAAAGAGGGCAATATACCTATTGTTTAATCAACCCGTGTGTATAAAAGTTTGTAGATCTGTATTGTTTTGGGTGCAATCAAGTCTTCGATTAAAACAACTTTTAGGATTATATCGCGTTTATTTATTACTTATTTATATTTATTTCCCGACGTTTCGAACTGAATGTGAACAACTACCATCTTTTTGTTCATCACTCGTGAAAATGATCTCTGTAAAGAGTTCGAAACGTCGGGAAATAAATATAAATAAGTAATAAATAAACGCGATATAATCCTAAAAGTTGTTTTAATCAATGAGTGAGATTCGCGAAAGTCTTAGAAATAAATATGCAATCAAGTCTTTTAGGATACAATTAAAGTGTTTTTGGATAGAGTTTTAACAATTTACTCGAGACGTACTTGGGGAATTTCCAACTAATAATAATACCCAATACAATCACATCTCGATCTTCGAAGTTTAAAAAAAAGAAATTTTTCAATTATAATGAACAAGAAACTTGCACACAAGTGACTATTGATATGGTTTCGAATGTGGTTCTTGGGCATAATCGAAACACAAAATATTATAAACAGGCATATTTTAATTTTAAAAATGTTTTAGTAATGCCCTAGATAAGACAATCTTAGATCTAGACAATCTAAGTATGTAATTGATAAAAAAAAAAAAATGTTACTGAAAATATTTTTATGAAGAAATACATCTACAATAATCTGTAAAGAAAGCTAAATTAAAATTATGTACATGTCGGAAACATAAATAAAATTATTATATGTCCGTTAATAGTAAAAATTACAACTCATGAATTTCCTTCATAAATAAATCAATTACTCTTGTTATAAAAAAATTGCAAGTTCTTAGTATTCATCCGCCCGCTTGTAATAAAAATTCACACCTGCTTTAATCTAGGCGTGAACATTATTCATTCAGTACTGGCTGCAAGCAGGTATATCGATTATATTTATACGTAACATCAATACATTTCAATTGTTCATGAATCGATTTGAAAGGACAAGTCGGATTGAGTCTATGGTTGCAGATAGCACATAATAAAAATGCAATTTTAATCTTTATGTTAAAGGACAATGAGTTAAATTTGACTGCTTAGTATTTTTATGTAATTGACTATTAATTTATTTGCAGTTGGGTTCTAATGCGGGTTCCTTCCATTGAGTGTTTTGAAATTTTCACGAAATTTATTTCGTAGTAATTATTTCTTTATAGTAGTAACTTTTCATATGTTTACAGTTAAGATACCATGATTATTTAATATAATCTCCAAGGGAATATTTTATTCCAAAATTATCATTTGGAAAAAAAATATCTAAAAAAAAATTATTTGGAATGTCAGCTACAATGTAGACAGATTATGTAAAATAACAGATATAATGAAAGTAATGTCATTTTGGAAAGGGTATATTATCTGCTCGACTTCCGGTGTACAGACCATTGGTAGTAGATCGATTTTAAAATAAATCTCCACTGCTATTAATAAAAAAGCAATAAAATAGCTTTGATGAATACCCACATGGTATTAAAATTGTAATACTTGTTATACCTAATACAGATTATATACAGTTTTTTAATATCCCTCAACTATTTCCCACTTCCGAAGCCGCTTGGAAAAATTTTGTTTAGGTACAACTATTCTTTTTATATCGGGCTATGTCCGATGTTTTGTAATCTCTAAAACACTTTTAATCATTTAAATGATATTTGCGCATATCGATTCAACTTATGCCCAAATATCCGATCTAACTACACAACATTTGACCTAGACTGACAATGTCACTACTTACTACGCAGATAGACGCAATTATAAGAGCTCCATATTTAATTAAACCTAACATAACAACAGTGGTAGAGCCAAGCAGTCCGCTACGTGGATGGGTCAGCTCGGCCGGAGAAATACCACGACCTCTCAGAAGATCGACGTAAAGTGTCTCATGCCGCGTTTCGTTCAGTGAGAGAGGTACCCGGAGGCCCACCCCCTTCCTTATCCGTCCCTATCCCTTAAAGGTCGGCAACGTAACAGTAACTACATATGTACTAGCTACATATGTAGATGGTGTCCATGGGCGGCGTGGCTTACCATCAGGTGACACGCCTACTCGTTTGCCCTCACATCCCATAAAATTAAAAACAATAAAGGTGGGAAGGGTTGCGCCTCACTGTACATTTTTCCATTTTTTTATATGACTAGCTTTCCGCCTCGTGATGTTGCGTACAAACAAAATGGCGATGATGAGTAAATATAGTTGTTAGGTACTCTACGTGAATGCACCATTCTAATGGTGAAAGAATTTTTGAAATCGGTCCAGTAGTCTTTGAGTTTATTTGTTACATACAAAAATACAAATGTTTCCTCTTTATAATATTAGTAATATTATTATAGATGTTACCTCGTCTGGTACGTTGATGTGCGCCGCGTGTTTGCTCAACAAGCTAGCGAGCCGCGCCGCATCGCCGCGAGCTGCCGCTTCAAGCAGCGCTGCGGCAATACCCATACGGCCTCACGCCATCTCTGGAGACAAATGGGAAACATTTAGTTTTATACACAATATTATTAATATTAATACGTCATATTATGTATAAATATCTGGATGACCGAGCTTTGCTCGGTATTTTCTTTTTTTTTTATAAACAACGCCATCTGCTGGAATAGCTTTAGTGTTGTTGTCGTTAAAGCAAGTTAGTTGCTCACAATTTAAAATAATAATAGCATTCGCCAATAGATGTCAGGAATTCCAAAAAGTAAGTTGATGTTTAAGTTGATTATCGATAAAACACGATAAAATGAAATTTTCTAAAAATGATTCCTAGCTAGATCGATTTATCGCCCCCGAAACCCCCTATATACTAAATTTCATGAAAATCGTTGGAGCCGATTCCGAGATTCCAATTATACATATATACATATATATATATATATATATACAAGAATTGCTCGTTTAAAGATATAAGATTACAGTTTATTTGTAACAAATATTGATCAGAGGCAAAATTGTGTCCGAATTGTTAAAAATATTTTAGTTCCATACCACAGAACAGATTGCCGAAAATTCATTTATCAAAGACAAATTAGCTTTATTTTCGTAGGTCTTCACAGACACTTAAAAATAGTCAATAAGTACAAAAATTTAACTTATTATTTAAAATGAAATTCTTAAACACGACCGCTTGAGGAAAGTGCCTCCGTAGAACAAGAAAATATGAACGTAACAATTCCGAGTGTAGGGTAAGAAGAATATAAGACTACGAATAGGAGAAGAATCGGGCAAGATACTCTATGGTGCCAAATATTCTTCAAAACGATTTAAAATTAATAACAATAATATTAATATCGCTACTGAAAACAGCTAGCAGTAGGCTCGCTAACATAACATAACTTCACGCCTTTTCTACCCGAAGATGTGGGCAGCAGCTATTACGCTACGACTCGCCGTCATGTTTACGTCGCAAATGGAATAGGTGGCAAGCCTTTGGAAATACCGGGCACACAGTTTTCAGTCTCAGATATTTCTCACACATAACTTTCGAAATTAAATTCCAAAAGTCATTGTTTTCCATTCGAACCCGCGACTTCTTGATTCAGAAGCGGGGTGCTCGACGACTGGACCACCGATACCTTATTTATTAGTGTACATTACCCTAATGTAATGAACATTATTTATTGAATAACTAACCTTGCGGCGGAATTCAGGTTTGATTCTTGTTTTAGGACTTCAAAAACATTTAGTTACAATGTACGTATGTATGTATGTAGTCCAGTGTCCGTGTCCAGTGTCCGTTGCGTGTCACGTCCACACGTTTAGAAAGATTATATTCTTTAAAAAAAACCCGACAAGCTCTTTCGGTTTAAGACTTATATTGTAAATTAACTTATAACAGTATTTTTATTATTATAACTAGAATTAATGTCAGTTGAAATGTCACAGTTCACTGGCAAGTATCATTGGTCGCACACAACTAACAACTGACAGACGAACATCTAAAGACATGTATTACATTTAGAAGTATCATTTATGTATCCAGTTGCTTTAACATTGTACAAGATAGCGGATAAATAAATGACGGAATTGAATGAATTAATATGGTCAATTTTATAAGCTATTTTTTAATTTTAAATTATTTTAATTTTATAATTTACCGAAGATACGTGGTATAAAATGGTATTTTAATAATCCTACTTTGAAAGCGTAGGACATCATATTTTTATATCCTACTGTGATATTACCTATTTCTGCATACATTGTAAGTGTTTAATACTCAAGTTTAAGTCAAGATAGTGATAATGTCATGGAAACTATATAAAGAATCGATTTAAACCGAATATCTTATTAAAGACATCAAAATCAAATAAAATAAGCCAACTAGTTTGTGTCTCACATACATATATTTAATATACAACATAGTTTTTATTATAACTCAACTATTCAAGTACCTTAACTCTTTGAGATTCAAATGATAGTCAAGTGAGCTTTAAGTCCTTAACGCTCCCGCTTATGGCTCCCGCTAGTCGGTCATCTCGTCAATAAAATCACACATTATAATGATGAGTTCTGTAACAATGTACAATTATCATCGGTCGAGTGATCGTCAAGCCCTTCCGCTCGATATCTTCCTTGTCTTCACGAGGCAAAGGGAACATTACCATACTGCACTTTATTGTTTGTTTACATGCATTTGACATATTGATGTCAATTATGACATGGAGGTAATGCATAGTGATGTATGATGATGGTGTCTCTACATTTAAAATATTTGATAAAACCTAATATGAGGTGATATTATTAGTGCAAGAGACATCAAATAATAATTTTTAGAATATTTATCTCATCGTCTTAATATATATATATATATATATATATAATGCAGATCTATAGCTGTTATTGGTACCTGCAGATCTAGCTCAAAATGTAGGCACTTATTTTAGCGCAGCAATATCGTTGACTATAACTGGAAATTTGAGAATCTCCAAATAACAGTTTTATAATTAATTAGAATACATCTAAATATGTAAATGTGTATCGGATGAAATAGATACCTATATGAATAAACTAATTTTGTCCGCGGCTTCGTTCGCATACATAGATTAGAAAGAAATTAGGTGTATTTATTACCTCTGAGCAATGTTTCACCGAAATCATGGTACTTTATAAATCTATTTTAATCTGCACTCATAAGAACTAATATAATCATAATATCATTACATAGTATAAAATAATTTGCTTTAATTAGATCTTTGAAACTACACAACGGATTTCGATGAGTTCTTTTTAATAGATAAAGGTTGTCATCGGGGTGGATTTTAAAAAGAAAAAGTGATAAACCCAAACTTTACTTATTTATTACTTTTGATGAGGAACAAAGTACGCCGGGTCAGCTAGTAGTTTAATAAATATAATAATGAAAGCTAGCTTAATTGTTAATCTATTAAATATTTATACCCATATTCATCTGCTTCTGCTCAACAGTTTACCCGTGATTGAGTAACAAACATCCTAATATTTTCACAAATATTACATTTATAGTACCTATTATAGTAAGATAAAATTAAATATTTTTTAAATTCAAATTCCTTCAGTTTCTTAATCTGACGAAACACAAAAAACATACACAGTTCGTGTTACCTTTTGTGTTCACACAATAAACACACACAACCCGGAAATTAATTGTCTACTGTTAGTTTACGTCACTTCCCGTTTTCAATGTCAAACTATTTGACATTTACATAATGACCAAACACAAAACTGATTTAGTGCTCTTCTTACAAACTAACATCTAACTAATATCGTAACGAAATTGAGAACATATTTTATGTTGATATACATATACTCAAATAATACCTTTTAAACATATATCTAATAATCTATATATATATAAGAGATTTCCACCTATATATTGACTCATCACGATATCTCTGGAAACATAAGGCGTAGCGACTTGAAATTTGGTAGGATTATTCCTTTCGCCGAGTAGAGGTCAGCTAAGAACGGATTTTACGAAATTCCACCCACAAGGGGGGTTGCGGGGGTGTTAACAATGGAAAATTCCCATTTTTAACCTATAGCTGCTATCGACTTCAAATTTGTCGAAGATATTGCAGTATTAACATAGCGGGGCAGCAGTTATTACTTTTGACGCGAAACAGAGTTCGCCGGGTCAGCTAGTATAATCATAAAAGTAATAGTGTCTGTCTGTCATCTCTTGACGTTTAAAACCCTGATATACAGTCTACCCTGTAGTTTTAGTCCGAAAGAAGAGAAAGATCTCCTTTATGGTTGATCTATGTGACCTCATTTATTTCAAAGGCAATAAATTTACAAATATTTCTTATTGGTATTATATACGTTTACGCCTTTAATTCTCAAAGACGTAGACAGAGCTGACATGTCTCTATACGATAGTGAAACTGTCTGGTTTGGTGAAATAAGTAGCGAAGCCCATTGCCATACTTAGCGAAGAAATTTTACAATTACAACTGAACACAACTTTTGATACGTCAACTTGAATTTGAAAAGCGTTCTTCACAATCAGAAGTTGGAAAGCTAAACCAACTTTATATAATTACAAACATTTGAACAGCTCGCCAGCAGATAGCACTGAGCTAATTTATTTGGAAACTCGTGCGCAATGTGTGAACACCTTCAACAAATAGCTGAACAGCAAATGAAGGCCGGTCTTTGTTTGTTTATAACGTGTTTCTTTTTCTCTTTATGTTTGTCTATGGTCTTTGTTTGAGATCGTTATTAAATGAAAGTGTACATAACTTTATGTAACTAAATATGGATTGGTTTATAGAATTATCTAGAGAAAATACTATTTCAAATTTTATAAGTTTCTTATTAATATTGTCTTTGAATTCGATTCCCACCAAGAAAATACATTTTAAAATTATTTCCCACGTAACTTCACGCCTTTTCTGCCCGGAGATGTGTAGTAAACCTATTGCCATACACCGGGCACAAAGTTGTCAGTCATTAATATCTATCACACATAAATTCCGAAACGAAATTCCGAGAACTCTTTGGTGACGAGGAGTTGGAACACTGGACCACAGAGACTGTCGACCACTAGACCACGGATTATTGCCGAGGCCTTAAAAACCGACGAGCGTGTATCACAGGAGTAATGAAAGTTAAAGAAGCGAGAGGCTTGTAAGAATCGTGCCTTATGGCGCTCGGTTCTCTTTGCTAACTTAAGACTTAAGTATATGCAAAAAACACTTGAAATCTCGTTGATTTTTCTAGAAAGAATATTATGGCGAATGTCCTATGTTACTAAGTCTTTGAAGGCGAAATATTTTGTCATAAAAAAGACTTAATTAACAATTTGTTCTTAAACAAATCTTTCCCGTAGAACAATGTCTATAGATATGTAATCTTCTTCATGCCTGAATGTAATCAATATATTATATGCACCAACCTCTCTGCCTATACGCTATTTTAATGGGACATAAATCGTCTCGGCAGTACTTTCACGTACTATATATTACATTGGTTCATTGAAATATACTGCTGAGTATTTATACAACTGTCGGGTATAGTGGGATATTCAATGTTTTAAGACTTAATTATGTACATTGACATCTTACTGATATTTATATGACTAGCTTCTGAGCTCAGGTTGGCCCGGGATAAAAGTAAAAAAAAACAAATTGTTTTTTTCTTCGTGCCCGGTGTGTGGCAATAGGTTCGCCACCTATTCTATTTGGGGCGTTAAAATAAAGGCGAGTCGAGGATTAATAGCCGCTGCATACACCTTCGGGTAGAAAAAGGCGCGAAGTTATGTTTTTATTGCTTTTAATAAAATCTATCTACATTACTCAGGCCACGTTTCTTTTCGGTGACAGAGAATTTCGGAGGTACATCCTCTTTTCCTTCCTCTCCCATTCGCCCTCCTAATCTCATCTTAAAAGTGGGCAGCGCAATTATGAAGCAGATTAACAGTAGTAGAGCCACGCAGTACGCTGCATGAATGGGACGACTCTACCAGTGAACCCTCTCAGAATATTACCGTTAATGTGATTCACGCCGCGTTTGGTTACATGGGAGAGATATCGGGAGGGCCACCCCCTTGTCTCTCCCATTCCACCCCAGTTCATGTTCTATCTTGAGGTCGTCAACGCATCTGTAACTATGTGTTGCAGGTGACCGTCCGACGTCGATCGTTCGCCTCCATTCCCTTATAAAAGTTACAGTAATGGTACATAGGGTAATATTTACAAATCACTTTGGTTGTATTCGAATACGAAGTTGACACTTCTGACTTAGAAGCAGAGTGCTGTAACCAACAAGCGACGGAAATGCTAACTTATCCATAATTTTCGTACAATTTAAATCAACACAAACACATTAAGAAGCGTCAGGTTTTTTTTTCTTATAATTTGATGAGTTACGATCTAACAAGAAGGTTAATATAATTATAATTAAATGTGTCCGCTCTAGTAATTTAGTAGATGTTGTGTTAAAGATTTCTAAATAATTTCACTTTTCGTCTTGAACATTCAGATTCCATACAAAATACTTTCTTCTTAAACTATTGTCTTCATGGCCTAGTGGTTTAGCACTCCTATTTATACGTTAGAGTTTTTGACAGTGGTAGAGCCAAGCAGTTCGCTGCATTAATGGGCCGGCTCGACCGGTGAAATACCACGACCTCTCAGAAGACCGACGTAAAGTGGCTCATGCCGCGTTTCATTCGGTGAGAGAGGTACCGGAGGCCCGCCACCTTCCCCATCCTTTCCTATCCCCTATCCCTTAAAGGTTGGCAACGCAACAGTAATATATGTCACTATCAAATATAACACTATATGTGTTGCTAGGTGTCCTTGGGCGGGGTTGGTTGCTTACCATCAGGTGACACGCCTGCTCGTTTGCCCTCCTATCCCATAAAAAAAAGTTCGAATTATTGTATAATAATAACCAAATTTTTTACTGAATTTATGTATTACCTACTAAGACTAAAAAGAGCAAAGATTTGTATTTTTGTTTGTGATAAACATCGTAATCGTCGGGCAATTTTCTGTCCAGTGATAGAAAAAAAAAATGCTCGACCTCTTATTAGAAGAAGGAGTGTTAAAAGCTACATTTATTTTTTTCTTAAGAGTTAGATTTTTTGCTTTCGTTTATTTACATAATACCTACATTTTCACAGGTCTGTTAGTTTTTAATATAAGCTAAATATAACACGCCTTATATGTAGGTGTTATAAAACCTTGACATTTAAACACATATATATAGATAGATAGATAGATAGATAGATATGATACTAAACAAGATAAATATTTGGTAATCCAACCATAAAGTGCTATTAGTTAAAGAAATAAGTAGAAAATACGTGTCTATACTTTATATATATGTTCATTAAACAAACAAAATTGTTTCGGTGGCCCAGTGGTCGAGCACCCCGCTTCTGAATCCAGAGGTCGCGGCTTCGAATCCTGGCCCACACCAATGATCTTTAAGTTATGTGTGATAAACTTTGATGACTGAAAACTTTGTGATCGGTTAAAACAATAGGTTCGCCACCTATTCCATTTGGGACGTAAACATAACGGCGAGTCGAGGCTTAACAGCAACTGCCCACACCTTCGGGTAGAAAAAGGCGTGAAGTTATGTTATGTCACTATCAAATATAACAGTGACATACATTTTATTTTTATCTTTGTAGCTATGTTATATATATATAGAAAATTTTAAATATATCTATTTCGAGCGGTAAGGGCCGTTAGGGTTGCAACTAAAATTTACTGTTTTACATAAATAACTTTTAATGAATGTGAGACTGTTAATTAAATCGGGTTTCATCCAAAGACGATACTCATTTCAGTTTAATGAATAGATAAAACTAGTTTGCTTTTCCAAAAAGTTAAGATACTAAAGGATACACCCACTACTTAAAAAAGATACAACTTTCCTTCGTACGGAGTCGGTTAAAAACATAGTCTCATACCGGTTAAACTGCTAAAATCTTATAATAATTTAAATAGAAACGGCAAAATAAATATAAAGTTATCTAGATTTATGACCATTTTCGTGACAACTATGTGCTTAATGTAGGTAATACCTACTTAATACCATAAATTTTAGTTGAGCGTGTAAGTCTTAAATAGTATATAAATTTTAGATATAAGTATTTTGAATGCATCAGATATACTTAATTCTTTTTGTAAGTAACATTGTCGTCTAGAATATGATTTAAGATGAACAGATATAAAGAAATGGCAGTTAGAAAGATTTATATTATAGTTTATATTTATATTATAGTCTTGGTGATCCAGTCGTGGAGCACCCGGCTTCTGAATCCAGAGATCGCATGTTGGAATCCTGGAACACACCAGTGACTTTTAGAAATTAATTTCCAAAGTCACTGGTGTGTTATTTGATAAATATCGATGACTGAAAAACTTTGTGCCCGGTATGCCATATACGATAATGTCATACTATATAACCACCATTTGTTTCAATATCTCCGCTATACGAGGGCTGCTACTGGCGTATCCCGAAAAAAATAAAATAATTAAATACGGTTTTATTCCTTTTCAAAATATTCCCCGTGATGATTAATGCACTTTTGCACTCGCGGTGTCTTGGAAACATGGTTTTTTAATGTATCAACGGCTACTACGCCCACCAGCCCGATGGACAGACGACCTTAGAAAGGC
The DNA here is from genome assembly GCA_905147225.2 of Euproctis similis. NCBI lineage: Eukaryota > Metazoa > Arthropoda > Insecta > Lepidoptera > Erebidae > Euproctis > Euproctis similis. The sequence goes on along the minus strand of LR990122.1, from coordinate 909,710 downwards.
TGCTAAAAAAGACTGGATGCGGAAGGCAGAGAATCGGATGTTGTGGCGCACATTGGGAGAGGCCTATGTCCAGCAGTGGACTGCAACAGGCTGATGATAAACGGCCACTCTATGACTACGTAATTTGTTCTAAAAAAAATAACCGACCAACTGTCTCAAAGTGCCATTCACACGAACAACTTTTGTTAGGTTTGGCTCATTTTGGAACTAGAAATCCAAGATTCATCACCCGTATAGATATTATAAACAGCTTTTGACTCACTGTGATCGTAATTTTTTTTCATGTAATATTGTATACGTAATGTATATGTAACATTGTACGTCATACTGATACCCAAAGACGCCTCTATCTATCGATACATAACATATGGATTTTGCATTATTAATTCAGGAACTGCGTCGATATTTTGGAGCAAAAAAATTTGATTTATATTGACGGGCTTTAATTTCGCCTGTGAGCATTTAACGTCCACGATTAATCTCACTAAATCAATGATACACAGTGGTCTTTGAAAGTGCTCCATCTCCAAAAGTCGAACTGAGTTGGTCGATGCATTATTGCTGAGTTAAACTACGCAGAAAGTCGTAATATATCATCGCACGAAGATTTTTCTGGAATTAAATCCGTTGTGATAATGTTAATCAATTTTTGAAATCGCGCCGCGCGTTTTTAATAATTGAAAGCCAGATGAAACAGACTGCATTCTAAACTCAAAGAGTTCTGTTTTCAAATATAGTAAATACTTTTTAAATCATATGTATGTTCTGTTTTACATATTCATGACTCTATATTCATTCATCAATATACGAGTAAATTCGTTTCGTTGATAAAATTACAGTCTCTGAGTTTGACCGACCCCCCAAACAGAGCTATGCATCATTTATCTTATCGAGACTCTAAAATATACAATATTAATCAGCCAATTCAAATTGGCTATCAATATTTGAAATAGAAATAATTTATGGACTTCACCATAATATATAAATATTTATTAATCTAGTAGCTTTCATCCAAATCTCCTATATCATTCAAGTATTTTCAACCGTTCCGCTCTCCAAAAAGAACTACGAGGAGAGATTCTTCTGTATTTTTTAATTATGAGCTTATATGTTAATCTTATAAAACATGATTTTAATTATAGTCTATAGAGGGCGTTTTGTGTGTTTTACAATTAAATTTTCAATATACATTTTATGTACATTCTACCAACTCCATAACTTCTCCAAACTTAAATAGGTAAATCTCTTGTCTTGCCCCCCTAATAGGATAGTAGTAATTAAAATCATAGCTTGTCGTTAATAATAGGTTGGGGAAAAAGTATTTTCGTATTTTTGTATGAAAAGTCAAGACATTTTTTTCAAAGTTTATTTACATTTATTTACAATATATATGTACCGTTTTGTTGAATAACTTTCTGCCATTTTGTGGGCAGAGACATTATCCCGTTACTGTAGAAACTTTGGGACTTCTGATCAAAAAAACGGGACAAATAGTTTTGGCAGTCCTCTCTTGAGGTCAACCTTACAGAACCTAAAGAATTCTGAAGAGACCGAAACAGGTGAAAATCTGAAGGCGCAAGGTCAGGGCTATATGGTGGATGCACTAGGACCTCCCAGTCGAACTCTCTTAATTTTTGCTGAGTGGCTAAAGATGTGTGTGGTCTAGCGTTATCGTGATGAAAGACCAGACCCTTCCTGTTGATCAATTCCGGCCGTTTTCTCTAGACTGCTTCCTTTAATCTCATCAGTTGCTGGCAGTAAAGATCAGAATCGCTGGTTTTGCCGGACGGTAAAAGCTCATAATGAACAATGCCCTTCCAATCCCACCATACACACAGCATCACCTTATTTCGTGTTAGGCCAGGTTTGGCCACAGTCTGTGAAGCCTGGCCAACTTTCGACCACGACCTTTTTCGCACGTTCTTTTCGTACGTGATCCACTTTTCATCGCCAGTTATCAATCTCTTCAAAAACGGCTCGGTTTCATTACGTCTCAATAATGAATCGCAAATGAGTACACGGTTCATTAAGTTTCTTTGAGTGAGCTCGTGTGGCACCCAAATATCGAGCTTTTTTGTATAACCAGCTTTCTTCAAATGGGTCAAAACTGTTTTGTGGTCAATTCCCAGTTCTTCAGCTACATCGTAACTACTAATATGCCGATCTTGCTCCACTCTTTCAAAAATGGCGTCCATTTTAGTCGTAACAGGGCGACCAGAGCGAGGTGCATCTTTAACATCAAAATTTCCGGACTGAAAACGTTTGAACCAAATTTGTGCTACTCTTACTGACACTGCATCAGGTCCATAAACATCACAATTTTTTTTCACTGCTTGAGTTGCATTTTTGCCTTTTTTATAATAAAATTTTAAAATGTATCGAATTTCTTCATTAGATTCACTCATTTTTACGGAGAGAAAAACAAATGAAAAATAGCGGGAAACAACTTTTTTTTATTTTTTTCTTTTCTTTATAATGTAACCTTTTTAATGTTACCAAAACCAGCCAGACACAAATAGTACAGTCAAAGAAATTTTATAATAAGTTTATACCTACGTTATGCGAAAAGACTTTTTCCCCGACCTAATATTAAGATGTTACATAATTACTACATCACGGTATTATTATAAATAGAAACAATAAAAGTGACCACACTCGATCCGGTGACCACACGCGACCGCTGGTATCTCACAAGTGCGTACAACAGTGTGTGGGTGGACACACTGCTACATATCTATTAAAAAAAACTCATTACTGAACGATTATAATCGATTCCGTATACAGTCTCGAGATATCATGTTTTCGATTCCTAAATGGCGTAATAATAACAACCAGATTTTTCTCAAAGTTTCAACCATGAAAGATTCAAAAGCATTTAGTCTTAGTCAAGACAGACAATTTCAGGTGTTATTTTATTAATTTTTTTTGGCGGAAATTTCATTAATCAATTAGACTCCATAATTCTATCAAATAATGTCGCTTTCTATTACATAGTGTTAGATAGTATTTTATGGGATAGATATTATAAATCCATACAACTTTACTAATATCTCCTCTTAATAGAGATATTATTACAGACGTTTAAAGTGCTATAAAAAAATATACAGCCTCAATGTTTTGATTGCACAATTGAATTTTATTAGTGAATCGAGCTTGGAACATCTGTTCAACAGGAAACCGTGCTGTTGAATTAACGAGGCAGGAAATGCAACGGTCATCAAATACTTAGTACCTTTATATTGTTCTGTATAGTTAACTAGATGAACATACAGATAAGTACACTATTTACATTACATTTTATAAAAAAAATGTGCTTCAGAATGCAGTTTCAATGTATTTTAAGGACACTTTAAAAATAGCGGCAAAAATTGTATACAATCCATCCATTGTGACAATACTATAAAATAAACTTAAAACTAATTAAGGAGTTTTGGCGGGAATATAAAAGAGTCACGCCCGTTCTTTGCACTATTTTCTAAAATTTGTGTTTCAATGGATATTATTGAATGAAATTCGTGGCGTTTTATTTAATAAGTGTTCGTATACGTCTACATATATGGCAAATGGTGAAAATATCAAGTGTAGCGTGTTCTACTGCGTTATCGTCAAAACTCCTTGGAACATAATTTTTTAGCTTTAGCCTGTCCAAAACTGGACAAATGAAAAAAAAAAACATAACATAACATAACTTCACCCCCTTTGTTACCCGAAGGTGTAGGCAGCGGCTGTTAAGCCTCGTCTCGCCGTTATGTTTACGTCCCAAATGGAATAGGTGACGAACCTATTGCCATACCGGGCACAATTTTACAGTCATCGATATTTATCACACTTAGCTTCCGAAATCAATTTTGAAAAGTCATTGCCTGGTGAGCCAGTGTTAGGATTTTCGAATCCTAACACTCGTCCGGACCTCTGGATTCAGAACCGGGGTGCAAAAAATATAGTATAATACAAAATTTAAATGAAGGAAATAATCATCAAATTCAATTCAATTATTATTTAACAATACCTACTAAAATATAAAGTAACTTACGAAAATCTTTTAAAGCCATCGGTACCTACTCACTTTTAAATTATTTAGTAATTTAAAAAGACGGGAGTTTCTCAATTCGGATATATTAACGTGAGATCTTTTTTGTTAGTAAATGTAAGACAACAATAATTATTATGTAGATAGATACGTTAGGAAATAATTAAAACATAAATTGAAAATGCAATAAATTGTTGACATATAAGTGAGGTCGGCCATGACAGTTACGATAAAAAAATGTGCGTCCGTGTAGTTTATTTGTAAAGATAACTAACAACGATTTCATTAGGCACAATTAAATGACCGACCGGATGCTAGGCTTTGTTTATTACGTGTGTTAAACAATTTTGTGATTATTTTGTACGTAGTTACATTTAAATACTACCAAGTTATGAACACCTAAGCTAGTAAAGTATTATTGTTAGTATTTACTTTTTGACGTTAATTTTTACTTAAGTGTCAGTGTGTAGATCATATCTATTTGTTTTGTGTTAAGTTGGGATTTTTTTAACCATTATAGGCGAGACTCTTGAGCTAATATTACTTAACATAACTTCACGCCTTTTGTTACCCGAAGGTGTAAGCAGTGGCTGTTAAGCCTCGTCTCGCCGTTATGTTTACGTCCCAAATGGAATAGGTGGCGAACCTATTGCCATACCGGGCACAAAGTTTGTCAGTCATCGGTATTTATCATACATAACTTCCGAAAACAATTTCGAAAAGTCATTGGTGTGAACCAGTGTCTGGAATCGAACCCCGGACCTCTGGATCAGAGGCCGTGCGTTCGCCCACTGCGCCACCGAGACTGTTAATATATAATATTACTTAAAAGGATAAATATTGCCTACTTCTCTTTATAAATTATCAAATTGAGCAAAAATGTGCCACCAAGTCTCTAACTAAATAGTTAGTAAACATTAATAGTTCTTAGCAATCAGCTTAAAACCTAGTTGACTTTCATAGATATAACTAATACCCGCCTGCAGTGCCAGACTGCCAGGTCGCGGCAGGGCGGCCGGTGACCTACGTTTAGGCTGATTTCACACTGCGACCGTCCTGTTTATGTCACTGGATATATCAATTTATTCCGTTTTCGATGTCATAAGCCAATTTTTGTTTATTTCAAATGATTAAAAACCACTGTCACCTGCTATCAATCACCCCTTTCATATTATTTATTTTTGTACACCCACATGCGAAGCGTTCACAATAATCTATTAAACATTACACTTATATCTCATTTTAGGCACCACTGCAGATAGACCTCCAAGTAGAGCTGTGTCCGTGTAAAATATGATTAAAACTTTAACTTATAACTTAGGTTCTGAGATTTTAAATAAGACTTAACACGAACTCTATTTATGATATACAACAGACCTACTTATCACGTCCATCAGTACCAAAGTGTAGAAGTTTCTTGTAAAAACGTGTGAAAGTTGAGTACACTTTAACGCTTGAAGTGAAGCGTTTTGAGCTCTTTATGTGTAACTATTACTCATTAATTTATTTGCGTGGTAAATACTATGCTTTATTGCTTGCATTTTTTATGTGATAGGCAAACCAGCAAGCGGGTTACCTGAAAGTAAGCAACTAGCACCAACCATGTACAACTGCAACACAAATAGTGTTACCGTTGCGTTAACGGCTTTTAAGAGATTGACATGGGAAGGAAAAGGGAAGCGGCGTGGGTTTCCAAATACCTCTCTTACTGAACGAAACTTGTGCCACTTTACGTTGATATTCTGAGAGGTGGTTTTATTTCACCAGTCGAACCGGCAAAGTGTCTCTACCACTGCTATTGCGTCTTTTAAAACAGCCAATGTTAAAAAAATATAGAATAATTCAACTGCGCCTAGTTTGCCAGTGTGGAAGTAGCCTTAGCCTATACAAAGGGAATCTATAAAACCAGATCGGCATTGATCGATGTAAAGGAAAGGTCGTGTGGGTTAATTACATCCCTGCCCAAGACCATGGGTGGGGTTATATCGCTCCATCTCGTAGTATATTGTGGGAACATATTAAATACAAGCCATTGTCATATAAATTTAGTAATATATTTGTAAGTGATTTTGCAATGAATTTTGCATGACGAATACAATACAGAGCAGCCTAGACCCCCAGTTATTAAAGGTGCGAACATGAAATCTGATCTGTGAGTGGCCTGATCCTGTAATCATTTTATTTAATTCCATAGAAAATAATAGAATTTCAATGTAGTGGAATATTTAATAAAGAGGGCGTCACTCCAATTAACTTTGATCATTCTCATATGAATAAAGAACAAGCGACGGGAAGTATTGAATATATTGCTTTGTTTTAGTTTTAATTAACAGTGGGGGCGCATTGTGGGATCAAAAAATTTAGAGCCCGTAATTTTTAAATAGGATCTGTACCCCAATCATTTAATGACGGACTGTATTGTATTGTTTTACTAATATTAAAGGGAGTATATTTCATAAACGTCCCCGTAACATAGACATGTGCAATGGCATGCTAATATTTTTTCCTGCTCGATCTTATACGATCTTATATTGAATAGCAGAAAGTTGAATTTAGGTTTTCAGTGGTAATGTTAGCTCAACGATTTAAAAGCCTCCATTGTGTAGAGTTTGTCCATTAAAAATCATAGACATCACTCTATGTGACTTTATGTTTGATTTGGAGAGAGCCTCTTTACTGTTAGTTAAGTTCGAAGTAGCGGTGCTTGGCGACTTCAACAAGAGTTGTAATATACATACTAACTATACTGAGTTATCTAGCTGTTATATTACAAAGAAATAAACATAAATTCACACCGTTTTTTACCCGAAGGTGTAGTCAGAGGCTGTTTCGCCAGGACTCGCCGTATCGTTACGTCCTAAATGGAATAGGTGGCGAAACCTATTGCCATAAAACGGGCATGAATCGATATTTATCATTCATAACTTTTAAAAAGAATTCCAAGAAATCATTGGTTGATCCCGGAATTGATCCCATGACTACCGAGATTAATATACAAATTTATACTATATCGATGATTTAATTTTATATTAACCAGCACTCATGGACTCAAGTAAATATAAATGACCTTTATAAATATACACCTAACACTATAAAATGACACCTGCATAGGAAGTTATCATTTACAAAACATCAAGTACTAAGCCAAGAGTGGTAGTTATCATTCTTTAATATAGTCATTGGCCTTAAAACATCTGTCAATTAAACTATTATCTGATGTGTATTGCATCAAAAGTCTAGAGTACTTGAAAGGGCACAAAGGTTGTACTTAAAGGGGAAGTCGCAGTGCCCTTTATATCCCCCATAAGAGGCGCCTCTTGAAGAGCACACCTGCTTCCCTCTCGACTCCCTCCGGATATGAGTTCCAGTTTCATATTACACTTACATAATGCTCCAAAGATCGATTGTTTTAACTAACAGCTCTAAAAGAAGGCTTATGTGTACACAAATATTGGTGTAAGTCACATAGAAGTCTGACGAATTTTGCGCTCGATACAATTGTTTGACAAGACATTAATCTTAACGAAACCCCTTCGAAAATAAAAGGCGTGAAAATATATAAAAATGTTAAGTATATACCATAAATGTTACTTATAAATATCAATATTACAAGTTCCGAGATCGCTGTGAAAAAATACAAAGATATTTGTACTTTATTTTCTAAGATATAAGGCTGTAAGTTTAATGAGCAATAGCGAAGGCTCTATACATGCAGCTGTCTTATTTATATAACATAGTGATGTTTCTATAACGATACAAAAATGTAAATAAATTCATAATTTTATATTTAAATGAAAAAAATATGCATGTTTGTAAGTCATTTAAATTCATGTTAACTTATATAGTTATATGGACGACTTATTTGTTCAAAAATATTTTAACGCTTTTCAATATCTGAAGCGTAGGCAGTATCTCCTCGTGGGATGATATATTTATAGGTATTTATTAGAAATTAGCTGTAGGATTTTATACCACACACATAATTAACATTCACTTGTTCAATGAGCTATTTGGTGCGAAAAGATCAGATGAGTAATTGCTGAGTTGTAAAAAAATATGACAATAACCGTGTAGATTTTTAATTGATGTCCAACGCTATACCACCCACGCGGGCATACTCAACGAAAATAAACTAGACGAATAAAATCACTGACAACGCTAGCATGTAAATAAACATGGAGAAAAGTATTTGGGTATTAAAAATAAACGTAAAAATACACTTTCTAACAGAACAAGGGCGGAGAGTACAAACACCCGATCTCGTTGATGTCTTTCATATGATAACATCTCGCAAATGTGTTGTGGATTTAAATCCAAGTGTATTTGTTGTTGGAGTAAGTGTATTTATTTGTTTCGATTGAATGTATTTATAAAGTGTACTAACTGATTCATTAGAAATACTCGCACGATCACAACCTAACATACCTTCACGTGCTACAATACGCGAGAAGCAGGCAGCGATATTATGCCTCGACACGTCAATTCCATTATCATGTCCCTAGTTATATGCAATACAGATCAATAAAAAATAAATAATTTTGGCTTAATTAACTGTAATCAGTAATTGTTTCTCAGATTACTGAGTAGCACTATATAACAAACTAAAAACTGTGGTCTGGACAGTTTCAGATTAGGATCCAAAAATACGTCTAATGGAGTTCTCTTTTCTAAAATTATATGTGATAAATTATTGATCGTTATGACTGACAAAATTTTATCATATGGATTGTGCCAAATATACTTAAAACTTTAGGTATGTTGAGGCATAATTACCGTTCCTACAAGCTTATAATAGGCGTGAAGTTACAAAAAAGAAATATATTGTTAGACACCTATAACGTTGAAAGAAACAAACCAGCTCTGAACCATTATATTACTTAGATATATTTTACAAACAACATCTTATGTGGCCATGAATACAGCTCCGCCTGGAATTCTCTTACGAGTTTTTTTTTGTTATTTATTTATAGTTTAAAACTTAACGATGTATTGTGATTATAATGAAGTATAACGATCTTATCGTTACTTACGTGCGGCAATGATTAATGATTATCATTATTCACACAACCGAATTGTGTAGGTATGTAACGCTTCACATCATTTCTGGAGCAACTAATATATAATTAATAAATACCTAGCATTTCAATTGTACATTCTGGTATGTAGACTTTTTGATGGTAACAAAAAAATATGTTAAGGTTTTTTCAAATATATGTACCTAGATTCGTTATTTACAAGGTCTCTACTTAAATTCGACAAAGACAAGTGCAGTCTGAGTATATTTCATGGACTAAGTTATAAATTTCAAAGATGTTTAATAATGATAAATAAAGATTACTGCACAAAATACTCCTCTCAATACTTCATAGGATCTAAGTTCCAGTTCAAGGAGCATATATTCGGCAAATGCAAGGCAACTTTAACTAAACAATAGGACAATATAAGGCGTGAATATACAAACAAAATATTTGTAATCCTTACGTCATGGGTACATTAAACGGAAAATAGGTGGCGTCGTTTGAGTTTCACGACACAAGCTAAACCATTTTTAAGCATCATACATAATATAAAACAATGCTATGAAAAACCTTAATACCTATACACTTTAAAACCACTACACGCCTTAAAGACTCATATGGTTAAGAAAAAAAAATACAAACCTTCGATCAATCCAATAATCAGAAGCTCCGAAAATATCACAAATATCGATAGAAAAAACACACTGACCACTCAAATAATATACGCACAATACACTATCATTTGAGTACACAACACACCACTACAAAATGCCACTAAGATTTTTAAAACATCGATTATTTCGACACAGGCGTCACCGTACGAAGGCTTTCATCGACTGACGCGTAGTAGCCTGCGGGGGCGCAACTCTAGATATCTTGCTATCTCTTTCACTCGTTCAGGTTGCACGTTGAACACCTGAGAAAGAAATACAGGTACGATAAATGCATACAATTTCGATGATGGGCGAAAGCTTCGGCAAAAAATAAGTTGATTTGTAATTTTTATGAGACGCGAGAGTCTTGTTGGATATAATGTATACTACTGTATCTGTATTGGACTTATCAAAATTATTGTTACAATTGCACTGCCAAATAATAAGTTATAAGCCACGTTTTCTTTTTCAAGAGTTTGCATGTTACTCTTTGAAAATGAGTTAGTATATTTACCCAAACTGATTATTTGACTTCAGCCAAACTCTATTTATTATTGGTTGTAAATAATTAATCTCCAAAATTCGTAAGTTAAAAACCAAATATTTCCATAGATAATGAATAAAGTAACGAATAAAGTAAAAGTTTTACTAAGGAATATTTTAACCAAAAGCTGTAGCGGAAAACCCCATAATTTTACTTAAACCTAAGGTCAAACTGTAGCCAGTGCACGGTACAGTTCCTTGGTGGAGTTAAATATCGTATAGTTCTTATGCACCATCATTTTTATGGCCTCAGTATAGAACTCATGTACCTTGTACTTAAAAAGGTGTGGTTTTGTGGTTCTCCATTTACCCGTATACTATTATAAAAAGTTAGATAACTATAATATTATGTTTTATATTCAATGAAGCTGAATAGAGGTTATTATGAACAGTAGGCATTTTAAAAATATTATCTGGTTACTAATTCTTGGGTACGCTTGCACTTATTGTCACGCAATAATTCTAGTAACCGGATTCTAATCTGAGACCTCTCAATCATAAGTTAAAAAGCGTAATTATACCATTAAGAAAAACAAATATAAAATTTAATTATAATAACATAACACAACTTAGCGAATTTTTCTACCCGAAGGTGTAGGCAGCGACTGTTAAGCCTTGACTCGCCGTTATTTTTACATCTCTTGGGCCTCCGTATACCTCTCTCACTGAGCGAAACGCGGAAAGAGCCACTTTACATCGATATTTAGAGAGGTCGTGGTATTTCACCTGTCAAGCCGGGCCATTCATGCAGCGAACTGCGTGGCTCTACTACTGAGGTGGAATGTATTACCAGGTAGCTTCTCTAACCAGAAAACCCAGAAGCCATACAAACATCACGTATGCAGCACAAATAAAAAACACAAAAAGATTAAAAATTTCTTGACATATAAATAAGGAGAACTCATAACATCGCCCGCTTTTCATAATGATAACAGTGAAATATTAATATGACCAATAAGTATATTTTTAACAAAACTGGACTAAGCCTTTTTTAGTCAATTTAAATTATGGCACTTGACGCTCGTTTCTCTAAAACTAAGATCTGAGATACGACAAGATTTATTAATATTTTTCATAATATCACAAATATTTGTGTTTTAAACATTTAAAAAGTGGATTTTCTACGAGATCGTGTTACGTATTTGAAAAAAGCTGTATTTTACTGTGTTAATTATATTTGTACAGTTATTTACAGATTGTAGATATATCATCACGCTTTGACTAATAGAAGCTAAGCACTGTGGAACCTGGCTGGTGGTTTAATTGGTGTGTTGTCCTACATTGGTATTGTTTTTATTAACAGGTGAGTAGATTATGTAATACATAACTCAAACAACATAACTTCACGCCCTTTGTTACTCGAAGGTGTAGGCACCGGCTGTTAAGCCTCATCTCACCGTTATGTTTACGTCCCAAATGGAATAGGTGGCGAACCTATTGCCATAACGGGCAAAAAGTTTTCAGTCATCGATATTTATCACACTTACTTCCTTTAACAATTTCGAAAAGTCATTGGTGTGATCCACTGTCACGATTCGAACCCGGACCTCTGGATCAGAAGCCGTGTGCTCTCCCACTGGACCACCGAGACTTTTATTGTAATAATTTTATTTTTGATTATGTAATAGGACCAATTTTACTATCTTCATATACTAGTAGATACACATGACTTGATCTGTTAAGTAGTCACGTACAAACTGTATGTTGTACATTTTTCTATAGATATTAATTGCAATTACTGTTAATTGCATCTTAGCGGAACAGGTAAAGTGAAAGTAATAATTTTGTCGAACAAGTCGAGACACGCCCATTATTTTTCCAGTTTTGTTCAATAATTGTACACTTAGGGAGATAGAACCCAACTGTTGTCACATAAAATATTATTTAGATTATAGTTACAAAATGATAACATTTTATAAGTTGTTGAGAAGTCTTGGATTTTAATCAAATGATTAACTTTTACCGTACATTATTTCATTTTATCATATACAGTGAAACCTGGTTAAGTGAGACATCAAGGGACCGGCAATGTCGTTTCACTTATAGAGGTATTCCACTTACCCAGTGTCTCAGATATACAGGTATAAATAAATATCTGTCTCATTTATACAGGTTCATCAGGTCTCATTTGTACACTGTTCAAGTTCAGGATATTCTGATAAACGTACACGTTTTAGTTTTCCTTGTCCTTCAGAACATTGTGATTCAATTTTATGTTTACTCTGAATTATTCTACAAAGAGTAGATTTTGGCACATTAAATTCGGCACAAACTTCTTCGCGTGTCTTCCCACTTTCATAAACGGATATTAACTTCAGTTTTGCACGTAATGATAACGATTGTAGCTTTCGTTTTGACATTTTTCTAATAAACATCTGTATGATAGTAAAGCGAAACTAAAACTGAAGGTAATTGAAGCTCAAAATTTGTACTTACGTACTTGGAATTACGTGTGGAATTTGTGGGTAGAATAAGAATGAGTAAACAAACAATGTTATCTATGATGATAAATCGAAAGAACAAATCCCAGATATAGAGGTTTACCTCGTCCCACTAACAGAGGTAATTCAGTGCCAAAGTGTTGGGACCTCAGCATGAGTTCCAGTTATGGAGGTTTCTCACTTATCCAGGTCCCACTTAACCAAGTTTCACTGTATCTTCTATTGTAAGATATACAACATAGCATGATTAGTAAGTTAACCATTTAGTGGTCCAGTGATCCAGCACCCCGCTTCTGAATCTAGAGGTCGCGGGTTCGAATCCTCACACTGGCTCACACCAATGACTTTTCGAAGTTCTTTTCGGAAGTTAGGTGTGAAAAATATCGATGACTGAAAACTTTGTTCCCGGAATGGCAATAGGTTCGCCACCTATTCCATTTGGGACATAAATATAACGGCGAGACGAGGCTTAACAGCCACTGTCTACACCTTCGGGTAGAAAAAGGCGTGAAATTATGTTTATGTATGTATGTTATGTTTATAATAATTCTATCGGTATCCAATAACTACATACTTTACCCTAACACAAAAGTTTTCAATTAGTATTCATTATGTAAAAATAATTTAGACACATGTTGAAAAGTATTTGGACGCAGTTCGAGAAAGTAATAAAAAGATTGAAATTGTTTATCTTGAGGCTATTTAACTTTTTGCGCGGACGAAGGTGCGGGTAGAAGAAGATAGCAATCTAAATACATATAATAAAATTGTAGGAAAGTTGAAACTGAACATTGAATATTTTTTTTAGAAAACTTGGGACATATGATCTGCAATCGATACCGAACCCAAAAATATGGTTTTTAGACTTTCATCTGTTTGTCTGTATGTTTGTTACGGATAAACTCTAAAAGTACTCCATGCTTTTACGTCAAATTTTGCACAAATATAGCTAAGAGGTCGAGTCAACACATAGGCTAAATATTATCACGATATCTCTAATTGGGGATGAGCAATGAGACCTTATTATGGCACAGGCACAGTATTTTTGCTGCTTTATGGCGTTCACGCAGACTAAGTAGCAAGCAACAGCTAGTATATAATATGGCAGTGCGAAGTAAGCCAGTTCAGCTAATTTAATAATAAATGCTAAAAATTCACCTCGGTCTTTCTTTTAAAGCCTCATAAGACGTGCCGACATAACGTTTTACGGATGGAAAGATAAGACGCGAAACTCTTAATTTGGTGATGAAACTAATAATATTATTTTATTATTACAATACCCAGCATTTTCTTGTCGTTGGACATAAAAATATAGTATTAGACAATATTCATTTCGATAGGTAAGAATTACACATGCGAACTTTTGTTTTGTTCGGAAACAGAACTTAACAGAAGTGTCCACAAAATGTCCATAAAGTGACCACCAAGTCTACACCTTGTGACCTTTCAGTAATAATCTATTTTTTATGGGATATTAAAGAAATGACCAAGAGAATCACCTGGTGGGAAGCAACTATCGCCGCCCATGAACACCTGCAACACAGATAGTTTCCTTGCTGACCATATAAGGGAGTAGGAAGATGTGGGCCACCGGATTTCTCTCTCACCGAACGAAACTCGCCATGTGCCATTATGACGATATTTTCAGTGATCGTGGTATCTCACCGATCGAGCTGACCCATTCATGCAGCAAACTGCGTGGATCTACCACTTTATGCAGGTGAATAATGATAGAAGTCAGTTTCTAATATGAACATAAATTATTTTTTTAAAAGACTTTAAATAAACCGTGGTACCGTAACTCATCATCATGTCACGAGTGATCAGCATGATTGATTTGTTGTGATGCTGATACAATTGGAAGTCTTGTAATCATTGGTGATCATTATCATAACAGTATGTGGTCGACTGTTGCGTCTGTGGTGGTAGTCACCACTCGTGTTTACTGTTAAAATTAAAATGCAAGTATTTTAAATAAAATGTTATTTGTATGTTCCGGATACATTCTGAAACGACTGGCCAGAATTTGACGGGACTTTCCGTGACTTAATAAGCAGTAACACAAGAACAGCCTTATCATTGTTATCATCAGCCTTTCCATCCATCCTTTGAGGAAGACATCCCCCGTGCCACCCACATCTAGTGCCTTTCAAATAGCTGATTTATAACAAGAAATTCGTGTCATACACAATTTCCGAAAAATCATTAGTAAACTCCTGTATTTGCAGCCCAGAACGTATAATCAGAAGTGGGATTGCGCCAAACTGGAGAACCATCGAAGCGACCACTAAATTAATATTACACAGACGTGTTGATGGAACGAATCAAACGTTATTAATTAAATCGGGACAAAAAATAACATGGTCTCTGGGTTACAATAAAAAACTATTAGCGATCGGTAACAGCCAGCAGTTATATATATAACTACTAGTAGTGCCCGCGGACTCTGCTCCGCGTTAGAAATATTTTACTGTCTATATCGCCACACCACACCCGGAACGGTTATAGTACTCAGGGCTTGGGTTTCATTACTGGAATGCCTGGAATTAGTCGAAGAAGCTTTATTTTCATAGAAATTCGAAAATAGCCAACAAGTACAAAAAATTAAGATAATAAATAAATTGATGATTCTTAAATATGAACGCTTGTAAAAAGTGCCTCCGTGGAACAAGAAAACATGACCGCAATCGCCACGAACAGCCCGATTCCAAGTGTAGGGGCTGTCATGAGAAGAATCAGCCAAGAAACTCGTGCCAAATAATCTTTTCAGAGCATGTAAGATTATTAACAATAATATTCATTTCGATACTGAAAACGTAAAACATAGCAGTAGGTTCGTGCATAAAAGGTGAGCAGCCAAAATAGTCGACCATCACAACTAGGCCCAACCAAATCGAATATTACTTATAGTATGATAGTAGTTTTGACGTGAAAACTTAACAAACAAACTTAATTTCGCATTTATAATATTAGTATTATGTATTATATAGATATATGATTGCACCATACGTTCAGTGGTTAGCTGATACTCTATCAACCCGTTGGTCACGTCATCGAGTACGTGATCAAGATACTCTGCTATTTCACGCTTCACTCGCCACTAGTGCCACCATATTGGATAAAAAAACCGGACATGTCTATAGTGTCCAAATTGTTTCGTACCTCTAATCAAGTTCGGTTTTTTGCCAATTAATGACCATTTTTATAATATTTTTACTAGTAACTAACTACTACCTATAACTTATTCTGATATATGATCATTGTAATGTTTATTTAAAACTAACCCGTGACTATTGCGTCTAGCTTTCAAGTTTAAAATGTAAAAAAAAAATCAAATTGAAATCCGAATCGATGAAAATAGGATCTTAAGTTGTATGTGATAAATATCGATGACAGGCGAAATAGTGGGCGATAGTAGTAGCGCGGTATTTTTTAATATAAACAATACAATACGTACACGTACATCAGGCGTGTCGAAATATCTTTGGATATTAGAAACGAGTGGATATAAATGTTGAGTCAACGGACCCAAAGGTAGTCAGAACTTTTTATATTTTCCCAAATGATTAACATTTAAGCGATAAATATCGGATTGTATGTTAAACATCGATGACTGGCAACTTTATACCCGGCGTATGCCAATAGTTTCGCCATCTATTCATTGGGACGTAACGTAAGAATCCTTACGTTACGTCCCAATGAATAGATGCGAGTAGAAGCATTATCAGCCTCTGCCGTTTAAAAGGCCTCGTATCGTGTTGCCAAATTAAACATACTATACTATGAGAAATATGGTAATATCATACACGTCCTGAAGAAATATCTTAAAACCATGGTTACATTAATATATTCTTTACAAGCTCGCTACCGATATATGGATGGTTATTGGTTATGAGATCAACTTAAGAATACCAAGTGGGTTTGTGTTTGTTTTGAGAAATTGTTTATGATTTTATTGAAATGTTGCGACTCTTTAATACAATACGAGAGATCTCTACAAAAAAAGTATATCTCGTGCTTTTTTTATGTCGAGGTATTTTTTTTTGGTAAATTTACCTTGAAAGGTGATTCATGGAATCGTGACTAATATACATAAACAGGTGCACTGATTTTGGACGGGATAAAATTATGGTGTAAATCTACCTGAAGTTGACACATGTCAATCAAAGTCTAAGTGGTAAATCACTGGCCTATCAAGACGAAAAACAAGCACATATTGAAATAAATAAAGTCACGTACTTTGGTTAGTTAATAATATTTCCCTTATCAAAAATCAACCAAATCCTCCAAAAAGTTCTAAATATTTTTTAAGTTCCCAGGAAAGCATTATCTTGATAGTTAATAGTTTTTAATTAAAGATTACCCGCTGTTTGGGCACGAATGACATTTTACACCTCTGCTTGCGAGAAATCTAGTACAAAAAATAGTTAAAAGAGATTTAGTTTGCTAACTGCGGGTTCCGTATCATCATTATCTGTGTTCTGTTATTATTATTTGGGTTTGGTAACATATTTCCTTTTAGTTACTAGGAGTGATGTCAAGTTGTTCTGGAGACCATTAGGGCTTTAAATTTTTCTTATCAAGATGACCAAAGTTTCGAACCTTTTAAAGCTCACCAGTATATACATTATTATAGGTTCCCATAAGACGGTATGTACCATAATAAAAAAATAAGGATAGAGTGAAGGAGATACGTGATCCTAATCTGACGAGGATCGTTCGGGTTGAGTTTTAATTAATCCGACAGGTAAATAAATATATAAGCAGACAGAAGCCCAACAAGAGTGGTAACTGGAGAGGTGATATACTGACCACCGATCAAGGGATTTGTAATTTAAGTCAACTACAACAAGGCTTTGAGGTAGATTATACATACATACATAACTTCACGCAAGTCCCTTGAGGGGTAGACAGAGCGACATAATGGACACTTTATTCGCTTCTTTGACTGTCACAGTTCTTGTGATAGGTATCACCTTCCTCAATGACTCGTTCAATATGGCCATGGAGTGATAAATATAAATACATTTTGACTCTAAAAGAAGAAACCTGTCCAGATAGTTTTTTATTCACTTTTTTTTTGCGTAACTCTATTTATTTAAAAATCTAGAAAATAATTTGGTTCTCTAATGTTCAGAGAGTGAATAATCTTGCCATTTAGATTTATAATCAAACCAGGTATTTTGGGAGCAAAGGGCAGGTGGCTGCCAATGATTTACTTTTAGCACGAACTATAATATAATTAACATAGCTATAAAACTGTAACAAACTATTAATATTTGCTATCAATAAATGTATGTAAAAAAATATTCAAATAAATGTATAAATGTTGTGTATGTTTTTATTTTTATTTTAATGTTACGGAAATTACATTCTAATTAAAGTTTGTAATGATGTTGTCGCAATTATTTTAATATTGCTTCAATTAACAACTTTGGAATTAACGTAATATAAATATTATTTATCAGCGACTTAAAGAGATGCTCAGATGTGATCTCGTAAATGTATTAACATTTAAATGTATTTGTACTGAACAAATTTATTGATTTTTTTCTATTTTAGAGCCAGGTACTTATATAGTAATATAGTTTAGTAGTTTGGCATGCGGACTTATGTTTATAAGCTCACGGTTATGAATCCGGGTACACGCCACAGAACTTTAGTAGTTTTGCTAGATATAAATTACAAATGTTCGCTGCTTGAATGGGTCGGCTCGACTGGTGAAATAGCCCTACATCATATTATCTCGATATAAAATGGTCCATGTCACATGTTATTCGGTGACAGAGATATCAATATCAGGAGATCCACAATTTTTCCTCCGGCTACTCCCCATCTCACTTCTGATCCCTTTCCTATCCCATCTTAAAGGTAAAGTATCACAGCTGGGTCGCTTAACTGTAATACTATATCTGTGGCAGATGGGCGTGGGAGGCGTTACTTGCTTACCGTAGGATTACCTACTTGCTCATTCCCAGCGATCCCATAAACAAAAAAATACATGCTTGTCACCTCAGCTTGTCACTCCGGGGAACTATAATGCATTGGGTTTCCATAAAGTAGTCACAGCATCCGGATTGATGCGGAATGATAGGGAGTAGAATTTTCGGTAATTAAAAATGTTTTTGTTTTCATTTATTAAACTAAACATAAACATAACTTCATGCCTTTGTTACCCGAAGGTGTAGGCAGTGGCTGCTAAGCCTCGTCTCGCCGTTATGTTTACGTCCCAAATGGAATAGGTGGCGAACCTATTGCCATACCGGGCACAAAGTTTTCAGTCATCGATATTTATCACACTTAAACAATTTCGAAAAGTCATTGGTGTGAGCCAGGGTCAGGATTCAAACCCGGACCTCTGGATCAGAAGCCGTGTGCTTGACCACTGGACCACCGAGACTCTATTATAAAACTACCTATATATTAAATATATGTACGTAAAATATATTATTATTACATGAAGATGTCGTCACGGAGAGGCGTGGCTAGCTCCCACTCAACTTGAGAGACAAGATCGCCAGACTTCAGCACCGACGAGCAACATCACTTTTCCTTCGGTGGTCGGAGCATACGGTTGTCATAGGGAACTCGCGTCTCTTATTTTAAATTAATGTCAATTGTTATTTTTGTATTTAATTGTTTAGTTTCAAATTGTTAAAATCATTAGAACTACATATCTTTTTTTTTATTTAATAAATCAACCCGTCTATAATATCAGAAGTGGGATATAAAGATCCTGGTCCCTACCCGCATTTGCCATCATTTAGAAAATATTTTTGTAAATTCTTGTACAATTTCGAAATGTCTGTTGAAAAACAGCCTGCTAGATCACGTAAGCGTAAGCGGGATTCTAGTAATGAAGACGTATTAAAGGCTCTCGTTGACAGATTAAATTCTCTCGAACAAAAATTAAGTGCTCCGCCGCCACTATCACCTCAGGTTTCTTCTCCACGGCATATAGTACAGAGCGCTCTACCCGCATTGCAGAACAGCGAGACGCCCGTCACGGTTGGCGAAACGCAAGCGCCAGCGAGTAGCGCCAGCTCTTTCAAGGCTAGGGAGGACATTTCAAACAGCGAGGACACGGCTGGCAGAATCGTGGACGCACTTACATCGCTTGTCAAAGTAAGGTCTCATAACTATTTCGTGTCAAATTTTGATCCGAAGATTCACGATATTGATATCTGGTGTGAGGAGGTAGACAGGGCTAAAGAAATTAACAGATGGGATGACAATGAGTGCTTGTCGCGGATAGGAAACTGTTTAAAGGGAGATGCACGTGTTTGGCTACACGAGTGGTCTAGTGCAGATAGGTCGTGGTCGAGTTTCAAGAGAGATTTTAAAGCCCTTTGCCCAAGAGATATTGATATTGCATCTATCCTTTATGAAGTGATGTCTACCGATTCCAAAGGCTATGATACCTACGCTGAGTACGCTAGGCGCTCGCTATTAAAGTTATCTTTAGTTCGGGGGTTATCAGATGAGCTTATTGTCGCAATTATCGTTCGGGGTATCTTAGATCCTCATATCAAAGCTGCTGCGACGAACGCTAAATTAAAATCCAATGACATTGTGCAATTTCTATCCATGTATATAAAACCTAAAAATGATTTTAGATCTACCCGCGAATATTCACGCTCGCGCAATGTTAATTTTACCGCGCCACAACAAAACGAAACTAAAAGATTAGGTAGTGAGATTAAATGCCACAATTGTGGAAAATTTGGACACAAGCGAGTTGATTGTCGTTTTAATAAAGTAGAACCTATAACTACCGGCAATTATTCAGGATCGAAGAACTCTGATAAGCTGCTGCCATCCGTAGCACCATTGCAATCTAAGATGTGTACCTTCTGTAATAGGAAAGGCCATACAGCCGAAGTCTGTTTTATCAAGCAGCGGACAGAGTCTTCTAACCTGAATACCTATAATGTTGAACATTAACGTACTCATAAATGTCTAAAATAAAAGTAGCCTAAGTAACACCTTATTGCATCAACTAGTTGCTAATAAGTCTCGTTAAAACGAATACAACCATGTGATTTTTGATTTTGATTAGCCGGAACAAATGAATCATTAAATAATAAATTAATTAATTAAAAAAGAAAAAAAAAAGCAGTCATTTCAAAATTACAAATAGGCACTTTAAGTTTATATCTATATATCTGTACATGTTTAGATTTACTTTTATTGGCTGATTCGGTGTGTAATATCTCGTTGCGACCATTTTTAGATAAGCTAATTCAAGAGTTTCCTATATGCCTCAGGAAAGTTGTATATTTGAGTATTTGGGTAGAATCGCAAGTGTTGGTCAGGTTAGACCGAGCTCAACTAACTAAGGGTCTAACTAAAACTCTAGTCGAATAGTAGAAACCATGCAATGTAAACCAAGTCCGGCAATTGGTGTTAGCTATTTTACGCGGTATATCAATAATGACGCAATCACGAAATATTGTATCTACACCCTTTATCGTCAAAATATTGACAGACTGAGCCCGTATGTTTGAAAGCTGTGTCTTTCCAGATATGTTTAAATATTTTGGAACCAATATTCATTTTATAATTTAGAACGTTACTGCAGAATCCTACGTAACTTAATGTGAGTAGAGGTTCTGGTATGACGTCCTATGGAAGACTCAACTCGTACTCAACAGTACTAGACTCGTTACGTCGGCAACGTGTGTCGTCTTCACTGGCGGGAAATCAACGAAAGCAAAACGAACGTGTAAACAAAAATCGCTCAACACCCCGCGAGTTTCAAGTAAATGATATGGTGTTTGTTATTAAGACTTCCCAGGCAGCAGGTAAATTAGATTCATGCATGCGCGGACCTTATAAGGTATTGGAACCTTCCCCATCACCGCTATCAATTGGAATTACTAGCGGGCTCGTACGGGAAGCGTACAGAGGCTGCCGCCGAATACATGGTGTTGTGGGCGGGAGAATGGACTCCCGAAACTTGCGCTGCATTTTTGAGTGTAAGTGTTTTATTTGTTGTTTAAAAGTCACGGTGTTAGAAATATTTTCCTCACCGGAATTCATATGTAAAACACGGTGCGAGTTAACCTCCACTGGAAATTCACGGTGTCGAGTGTCGCTGACATTCCACTGGTTATGCACGGTGCGAGTTAACCTCCACTGGAAAATTCACGGCGTTGAGTGTCTCGGATACTCCGCTGGTTATGCACGGTGCGAGTCTGACTCCACTGGAAATTCACGGTGGAGATAGTCTCCACCGGTCACGGTATACTAGTCACTGCCGGCTGCACTGGCCGAGCCAGGTTTTTGTGTGTAGGGTCCTCGAGATCGATATGTATGGAAGTTGTAATATGTATGGAGTTTGTGTTGTTGTTTATTATCAAATTATGAAACTGGAATTACGTTCGCTGACGAGCATGAAAGTAGAAGAAAAAGTGGGCGATTTGTTGAGTGAGGTTAACTGTAAGTTGGACAAAATTTTAACACGTCCTGTTTTCTGGCTTTACAGCTGAATCTGAGGAGCTTACTGTAGACAGCATGCCTGCTGGTGGTACACGCCCAGATCATGAGCTCTCCAGGGTTGCGGACGAGGACGACCGCCCGTCAGGAGAGGCCGTATTACATGAAGATGTCGTCACGGAGAGGCGTGGCTAGCTCCCACTCAACTTGAGAGACAAGATCGCCAGACTTCAGCACCGACGAGCAACATCACTTTTCCTTCGGTGGTCGGAGCATACGGTTGTCATAGGGAACTCGCGTCTCTTATTTTAAATTAATGTCAATTGTTATTTTTGTATTTAATTGTTTAGTTTCAAATTGTTAAAATCATTAGAACTACATATCTTTTTTTTTATTTAATAAATCAACCCGTCTATAATATTATATTAAACACGTTAGTAATTGTCTGATGATCGTGTCCTGTCCACGCCAACACAATATTAGCAAGAACAAGTTTGTTAGTGTTAAATTTCTATAAATAAATAAAATTAAGTTGTGAATTTGTATTTAGATAACATAGGTTAAATATTTGGCTGTGTTTTTTTTATAATTCATGTATCATAAAACACTTTAATTCTACATAAGTTCATAGGTTAAGTGTTACTGATATGATTGTTTTATTCAAAATGTATGTCAACAGGTTCGTATCATGAGCACGCCAATGATTTCTCGAAAAAAATACGCTACTAATTATTCATAATGTATGCAACCTAACCTTTAATGTTAGAAACACTGAAGCCAGGTTTAGAACTTCGTGTCTATGTCCGGACTAATCTTCGAAAATATTTTTGCCCCCATTCGAAGGATATATAGTTACAGATCGTTATAAAATATATTCCATGAGAATATTTTATAAATTAGCGGCATAATTTATATGAATAATAAATTATTATAATAATAAATTATAATAAATAATATTAATAATATTTTATTTAGGTGATGGTTAGGAGCCTCAAAAATCGACGCGCGTGCATGAAAAGTGTTATGAAATTCAAAGAAGCAAGTGAGGCGTGTAAGAATCGTGCCTTATGGCGCTCTGTTCTCTCTCTGCCTACCCCACAAGGGATTTGGAATTGTAGAAATTAAAAATCTTAATACATACCCAGAGGAGAAAATGTAAAAATCTCATACTAGAACAAGCCCAGAGGGGAAGTCTCTCAATTATAACAAAATAATATTAGTTAGAAGGAAAAAAAACTCGTAGGATACAAACTAGTATAGATACTTTAAATAACATAACACGCTTTTCAATACAATGATAAATGACACAGGATTCATTAATTTATTTAATTACAAAGAACATGGTACACTATTAATTAATGTCTTAACAAATTAGTGATTAATTTTTCCGTCGCATGGATATAGCTAGAACCAGATCTTATAAGATTTCATTAAAGTTATACTTATTTACGCATACTTGGAGACTGAGCTGGTGAGCGTTACGAAAAGTGCGATAGAAAGAAAGAGATAGTTACGCTTAGTATATTAATTTATAGGCAAGACAGAGAGGTGTGAGGTTGAATTTAGAGGCAAGACAGAGAGGTGTGAGGTTGAATTTAGAGGCAAGACAGAGAGGTGTGAGGTTGAATTTAGAGGCAAGACAGAGAGGTGTGAGGTTGAATTTAGAGGCAAGACAGAGAGGTGTGAGGTTGAATTTAGAGGCAAGACAGAGAGGTGTGAGGTTGAATTTAGAGGCAAGACAGAGAGGTGTGAGGTTGAATTTAGAGGCAAGACAGAGAGGTGTGAGGTTGAATTTAGAGGCAAGACAGAGAGGTGTGAGGTTGAATTTTTGTAATCAGGCGATCACCAATCACCATTGAGGTAATTTTACGTGATTACTGGATTTCCCCTGAAATGCTGTTTCACCAATGAAAATACCTATTTTGCATCATGAAAATACCGTTCAAGAGTTAAAGTCAAAGTCAAAATAACTTTATTTTTATAGGTCTTCACAGACACTTAAAAATAGTCAACAAGTACAGATAACATATTATTTAAAATTAAATACAAACACGAGCGCTTGTGGAAAGTGCCTCCGTAGAACAAAAAAAGACACGGACGTAATCGCCACGAGCGGCCCGATTCCGAGTGTAGGGGCTATCATGAGAAGAATCGGGCAAGAAACTCATGTGCCAAATACTCTTTTCAAACCATTTGAAATAAATAACAATATTATTATAACTACTGAAAACAAATCAGTAGGTTGGTGAATAAAAGGTGTAGCAAACAGAATACTCGACAGTCACAATTAAATTAAGATCCAACCAAATTAAAATCAACGTCCTACAAGTTAACTAAGAAATTCTATGCGATCACAGTAGTCGAGCACAACTGACGCGACATCTTTTAATTAGAGTTTTGTTACTTGTGAGCAATTATAGAAATAGTAAAATATAAAGATACATGCATCTTCTCCGGTCGTATTTTACGGTATTTTATGATCCAGGAGAGTAAACATTACATGTATTGAAAGATAACTGTAGCTACAATAGCGTCTTTGCCTGACAAAAAATCAAAAATAATGTTATTTTCACAGGTCTTTACATACACATTAAAAATAGTCAATTAATACTGATTTACCTATTATATTGCTTAAATTAAACAGGAGCGCTTGAGGAAAGGGCCTCCGGGCAATAAGAACACACGGACGTAATCGCCACGAGCGGCCCGATTCCGAGTGTAGGGGCTCTCATGAGAAGAATCGGGCAAGAAACGCGATTTGATGTGTGTGTGTGTATAAAATTTACCAAAAATAATTGTAATGTAAGTGGTCCACGTTACCATCCATATCCCTACAACATCAAATATCTGTCAAAGAAAGTCCCTTGAAAATAAGTCCAGCCATTTCAAAGGTTTGTCGAAACAAACACACCCATAAAAAAGGCAATTTGAGTATATATGCCTACCGTATGCATAATCATTAAGTAAAAAGATGCTGACTTTTTATATATTACAAACAGACACTCCAACTGTTTTTATTTATATAGAGTATAGATGTAAATAGCCGATAAATTGATTTTAAATTAAGAAAAAAAAACATACATACATGTCGGACTCGGATATTAAATAGATCTGAGATCTGTTTAATAGTATTTTGAATAAACTAGACTAAATTTTTTTAGGCTGTTGCTAGTCTTCCAGCTAACCGGATGAATAAATTTAATTATTCGTCCGATTGTCGGATGAATAAAATAATTTAATCGTCCGACAAAATCAAATTATTATTTTTTCATTATTATTATTTATTCTCCTACCGATACTAACACCGAAATCGGTGTTATTGGTACCTTTAGGTCTTCCTTTGTGATCGTTTTTATTTATCGCTGAGATGTCGTCAAAAATTAAAAAAAAAAACCTAACTTACCTAACTTTTTTTTTGAAAAATTTAATACATACGATTATTTAGTCCACCGTTTACCGGACGATTAATTTATTTTATTCATCCGATAATCGGATGATTTAGTTATTTTGTTCATCCGATTACTAGACGACTAGACACTTTGTTGGCTGTTGCTAGTCGTCCGCTAATCGGATGAACAAAATAACTAAATCGTCCGATTATCGGATGAATAAAATAATTTAATCGTCCGACTAAATAATAATAATGAAATAATAATAATAAGAATAATTAATAATAATGAAAAAATAATAATTTGATTTAAATTATTATTTTTTCATTATTATTATTTATTCTCCTACCGATACTAACACCGAAATCGGTGTTATTGGTACCTTGGCAGGTTGAACGACAATGTTGGACAATATCTCGATGAATTAAGAAACCTATACAAGTCAATGCAATATTTTCAATTTTTTCGTTCTTGGTGTACTTCCAGTCGTTACTGTTGTTATTTTTTGTATGATCGTTTTTATTTATCGCTGAGATGTCGTCAAAAATTAAAAAAAAAACCTAACCTAACTTTTTTTTTGGAAAAATTTAATACATAGGATTCAATAGGATTATTTAGTCAACCGTTTACCGGACGATTAATTTATTTTATTCGTCCGATAATCGTACGAATGATTAATTTCATTCATCCGATTACTGGACGACTAGACACTTTGTTTTTTTTAATATACTACATGAGCCTTTTTGGAACAGGCCTCAACCGAACAAGCGGTTCACGAGCTCCCGACCTTTGAGGGAGTAGGATGAGAAAGTAGGGAGAATGGGTGTGGGCTTCCTGATACCTCTCTCACAGAACCCAAACGAGGCATGTGCTACGTCGTTATTCTTAGAGGTCATGGTATTGCAACGGTCCAGCCGGCCCATTTATGCATCGAACTGCTTAGCTCTAATACTAAGCTGTTGCTGTATTATGCCATATGCCAGACCAGACCATTAACCGACGTCGAAAAAAGGAGGAGGTTCTCAATTCGTCTGTATGTATAATATTTTTTTATGTATGTGCACCGATATTTTCGTCAATTATGGACTGATTAAATTTTTTTTTTCGGTGGACAGTGTTTACTTCCGAAATGGTCCCACTATCTTTAACTATTATAATATTTACAAACCGACTCCAAAAATAAGTAACATTTGTAAATATTATAATAGTTAAAGCTGACTCTATTAAAGTATTACGATTTGTATATTGTATTAAGTATACAAATGAGTAAGTTCCGTTATTTATCGCTTTTTAGTTAAAGAGGTACTGTTTTCATAAACTTATAGATTCTGTGGTTTACGTTTGTAGAAGTCGGTTTAATTTTTTTTTAATGTAATTGTTTGTCGCACGGAAAATATTTCCGAATGTACTCGAACACCCATCAATTGATTATTCAGACTACTGAGCCACTAAGCCATAGAAATCGAAAATTGAACGACTATTATTTTATACTTTTATTGTTTATTCAAACATATTTTATGTTCCCGGGCCGGTCCCTACATAACTCGAAAAATTATGTCCTCCGATATCGTGGGCAAGATAATGGTACTTTACTGCAAAATTCCCATACGGACAGGCACAAAGTATGTACATTTATCACGACACAGACAGACAAACAAACAAAACGACCCTTCTCTATAGAGATGTCAGGGAGTAACTTCGCGAAATTTGAATACAACCTTAACAAAAATATTTCTAGTACAATAATATTTGATTTTAAACCGTATTTTTTAGACACTAAAGTTCTACACGAAAATATTGTTGAGTTTGTTTCTACATAAAACTATGCCCAGTAAAATATTTTTTGGACTCTCTTAAAAATAAAACCATAAAATAAATGCCATAAAGTTTATTTTGCTTTACAAAGAGATTATACATATTCATAGTTCTGCGAACATCTCAAATATAGTAAGCAGAACTATAAATCTCAACAGTAATAAAAATTTAAACATAACTTAGCAGTTTCAATAGTCTGAGAAATATTGCTTCTCTTGAAAATTAATGGATGGATGAATAAAAATTTTCAATAATAATCAAATGGATAAGTATAAGTTGACAACACTATATATGAAAGGTTATTGTCCCCTTTTTTATAAAGCAAAATTTACTTCTGAATAAGTCTCTGGTTCGAATCCTGGCTCACACCGATGACATTTAGGAATCATCATGTGTAATGAATATCAATGGCTGACAAAAAACGTACCCGACGTAATGGATCCCACCATCTATTATACCATTTGGGACGTACAATTCGGCAAGTTACTAAAAATGAAATAACATAACATAACTTCACGCCTTTTGTTACCCGAAGGTGTAGGCAGCGGCTGTTAAGCCTCGTCTCGCCGTTATGTTTAAGTCCCAAATGGAATAGGTGGCGAACCTATTGCCATACTAAGCAAAGTTTTTCAGTCATCGATATTTATCACACATAACTTCCGAAAACAATTTCGAAAAGTCATTCGTGTGAGCCAGTGTCTGGAATCGAACCTGGACCGGATCAGAAGCCGTGTGCTCGACCACTGCGCCACCAGAGAGTTTTGAAAATGAAATAAAACATTAGTATAGACATCTGTATAGTTAAGTGCCTGCCTACATAAATTATCTGTTTAAGAATAGCTCCAAAGTTAATTGTAGTTCAACTTTTAATAGAGTTATAAATATGAGTGAATGTTCCGCAGACGGCGCTAAATAAAACTCTCTCACGTCATTGTTAATAGCCAATTATGATACGGTTATAATTTTACGTTTCTAAGGCTATGTTTCAATAGAGCTTACAGAATGCAGCAAATTGTTTGCACAACCCATTACAATAAATACAGAACGGGAGAATATTAATGGAAAATATATTTTCAGTGTATATCAATATGGCCGCTACCTATTGTGTATTTTTAATTTACAAAAATAGTCAAAAATCGCACTTCTATATTAGTAAATATTAGTAAAAAGAACTTTAAAATAGTGATGATGATGTGTACCTTTTTTTTAAAACTTACAATAACATTATCATAGTAAATGGTCGATCAGCTCTATCATGTTGCCGAGCTTTATCAACCCCTTGAATTATTGGTTGACAGCTTCTTCTTTCGTGACGAGCAAATCGCGGAATGAGCTGTGGCTAATGTGTTACATCGATATTCTTAGAAGATGCGCAGTTCACCGGTCAAGCTGGCACATACGTGCAGGGAACTGCGTGGCTCTACCACTGTTAAACCGTTATCTAATAAACATTATTTACCGGTCCAGAAAACATTACTTAAATACCTTATTTTAATACTTTCTGTAACTTGAATAGCTATCTACAGAAGCCTAAAAATTTCAATCCTCATAAAAATATTCGATCTAAATGTATGAACTATCATACGAATAACCCAACAGGAAACTCGTGTTCAAAATATTATCGGAGTATCGGAATAAGCAAATTAGTTTCTTATTAGGTTAAAAAAAAGCAAACTATTAGCAGCAATCAGTGAGCTGAGTCCAAACGTGTCTACATCTCATATACCTACATCTACCAAATCAGAAACCGTACATTTTAAAAATGGACGAACAAACCGTATCTAATGTGGAAACATTGAATAAAAACCAACAGATTTATTCTATTAATAATATAATTGAGTGTTGATAATCGACCACCATTTTGTTTTAGGTCATGTAACTTCACGCGCATTTGAATAGCGCAGAATAGGCAGACGCAATTGTGCCTTGAAACAAAGGCATAAATTTTTTTGCCCCAATTTTAGTTTTAAATTATTTCTAAATTTTGTGTTTTTGCTTAGAATACTTAGAATACCGCCACCCAATCTCTTCCCGTGGGTGTCGTAAAAGGCGACTAAGGGAAAAGCTAGAAGAATGGGCAGCAGCATTCTCTCTCAAGAAAATACAGCCTACTGCGATCGCCAACCCGCCTGCCAAGCGTGGCGATTATGGCAAAAAACCCCCCATGATTGAGCGGACCGGCAGTTGTGGCGCTCTATGGGGGAGGCCTATGTCCAGCAGTGGACCTCAAAAGGCTAATGATGATGATGATAAAATTTAGTCTGACTGATCATGAGTATAAGTCTCGATTGCTTAACAGTTCAGCACTCCGACTTCATGAACAGCGGGCTCGAGTTCGAATCCTGGCCTACCAATTATTATACGAAAGTTATGTGTGATCATTAGAAATGAGCATTAGAACTAGAGAAGATTAAAGTGGCTTACCTATGTATAAATTCTGCTGCCTCCACCTTCAGTTCTTAAAGGCGTGAAGTTATTAAAAACATAAAACGTTTGTATTCCAAGTGTAACAACTGTTGGCCCACTATTCACGTTGTAACAGCAATTATACTTCACAGAAGATGTTAACACTGTTCCAGTATATAACATTCACACCATTTATTTTACGGCACAACAGCAGAACTGTTACAATCGGTACTTGTGTTGTCTATTGAGCTATATATATTAAAATGTTCACACGGTCGGTCGGAGCTGTGACTGTGATGAAATAATATTTTATATATGTTTATTCACAAAGATAAAAACAGCACGTGCTGGTATACTTATGAATAGCTTGGAGTGTAGTTATAATATTACATTTTACTCAGGGGTCAGGGGATCGAATCCAGTTTGTATACGAAAAAATTTGAAGTTTTACTGTGACCGATTTTTTAATATTTATTAACAAGACTATTTTTTTACTTAATTTATAAATTCACTAAAAATAACATTGGTACTTCCTATTATCCCAAAGGAATTAATCACCGGTATTAGCAAACATTTCATTTTTGAGGTGTGGTTTATTAATATACATATATCAGACCAATCAAAACAAAGCAAATGCCCTTGAAAACCTGAAACCAAGATCACACCACTAGATTGTAAACGAGCACGAGTATAAAACTTTTCTTGAGACTAGATGGCGCTTCAACAGCTATTATTCTAATTACATTGTACTATAATTCGAATACATTTTCTATTCCATGCAACAAACATCAATAAAATTTCTTATCTATGATTTAGAAGCAGCTCGAAGCGCTTCGAAAGCACTTCGAATGTGCGTATCTACTTCATACGAACAGCAATTACCTTGGATGTATCGATGAAAGCCTTCAGGGTATTGAGCCTGGTCTCCACAGATAGTGACCGCTGAGGAACAGGTTCAGGATAATTTCCTCCATGTTTTCAATACTAGTTTTGTTTTGTGATATTGTCTAGTACTAGTCAATGACCTTACCTAATTAGTCAAAATAAGTTATCATAAATGAATGTATGTTCCTCTGCACTTGATGCTCTCGGTGTTCCAGGTGTCAATGGGAGGCCACCAGGCTACTCACTTACCCACTTTTCTAAAAAACATTCCATTCCATATTTCAATATTCTATGGGACAATGTACTTTATTGCACGAATAAAATATATTCATTCATGACGCCAATAAATATATTCATTCATAAAATTTAATAATTCAAAGTTGCAGTTACTGATACAGAACCAGGTAACATTAATATTTGGAAGAAAAAAAAACGAAAGGCAAAATACCAGAGACCAGGGTATAACAAAAAGAAAAAAAAATGAAACCTCACATACCACACTAATAAATGGTAATAACACGTATAGGAGCGGTAATGACGCGGGAATCGAACCTGTAATTTGTGCTCAATTATTTAATACTAAGTAAAGTAACAATGACTTCGAATTTGTGAAGTCATCGATTTAAATTATAACAGTATTACAACAGAATTGAAGGTCCAGCTAATATTCTGTATGCGTGTTTTTTTTTGGGCCAGAGAAGACAGCTTGTCATACGTTGCAGTAAAAGAATACTTGTTTCCTCCAAAAAACAGCTTAAATGATGCGTGGCGTTCGAGGAAAACAACTGACTTTAAAAGAAAAAATATATTCCTGAAGTCATTGGCAGCCAGCTGATAGTGTAGAACTTTTCAAATCAATTAATAAATGACAGAATTATGAGACATCACATCCAAAAACGGAATAACGCATCCTCCTTATCTTAATAGTCGGTTAAAAATAACAATTTAGGTAGGTAGTTGCTATCAGATCCAATTCCTATATATCATGATCCTGGGTTAAAAAATAGGTGGACTATGTGGATGGATCTCTTTTACTACACTTACAAGCCTCGATGGTCCAGTGGTCGAGCACCCCGCTTCTGAATCAAGAGGTCGCGGGTTCGAATCCTGGCTCACACCAATGACGTTTCTAAAATAATTTCGAAAGTTATGTGTGATAAATATCGATGACTAAAAACTTTGTGCCTGGTATGGCAATAGGTTCGCTACTTTAATATGCTAAATTATATCGAGTAGAGTCATTTCCATTGTATAATTTTCCTGTCCTTAGCCTGCTCTTTTTTATGGTGCAACCCTTACCATAGACATCTGCAACACTGATAGTTGCGTTGCCGGCCTATAAGGGAGTGAAATGGGACGAGATGAGGGAAAAGGATGGGCTTCCGAAGACCTCTCTCACCAAACGAAACGAGACATCTTAGTGAGTCGCAATACGGTTTTAGAAAGGGTAGGTCGACAGAGGACGCTGTTCTTTCACTGTTATCAACAGTAGTTGCCCATATAGATCGTGGAGAAAAGTGTTTGGGGGTATTTTTGGATTTACAAAAAGCATTTGATACTGTGTCCATTCCAATCCTAATTGCACGTATGGAGAATGTAGGTATAAGGGGTCTTGTTTTGAAATGGTTCATGGACTACTTGTCTCATAGGTGCCAACGTGTTAGAGTCGCAAGTCATGAAAGTCAAAGTTGTTCCTGTGGATATGGCGTACCTCAGGGTAGTACTCTTGGGCCTACATTATTCCTTATTTATATAAATGAATTGTGTTGTGCATCTAAATTACCATATTTGGATCTTTTTATGTTTGCTGATGATACGGTACTGGTGGCTCATGGTCAAACCTGGGATATGACGTTTAGAATGGCTGAAACTGGATTGGCTAAGGTGACTTCGTGGTTAGAGAACAGCCTTATGTCACTGAACACGGGTAAGACCAAATATGTTTGTTTTAGCAAAACAACAGTAGGGAAACCAGCAGCTACAAGAGTCTTCAAGATTCACAGTTTTCCTTGTAATCGGGGTGAAATACCTGCAAATTGTGACTGTGTGGTACTGTCTAGGGCTGAATGTGTGAGATACCTAGGAATAATTCTTGATGATAAGCTTAACTGGATTCCACACATTTCAGCAACTATAGCTAGAATTAGAAAACTTGTTTATATCTTTAAAAAATTGCGAACAGTTGCAAATGACAAACTCCTAGTGCAAATATACCGAGCTTTGTGTGAGTGTCTTATTCGTTATTGTATTTGTGCATGGGGAGGTGCAGCAAAGACTCATATGCTTGAGGTTGAGCGTGCCCAGCGTATGATTCTTAAGGTACTTTTGCGTCTACCTTATCGCTATCCTACTTCAGCCCTTTATAATCTCTCTGATGTACTATCTGTGAGAAAATTGTACATGTACGAAATGCTGAGACGTTACCATAAGATATATGTTCCAAAGTTTCCACCATCACAGAAGCGCATAGAACGCTGTCCAGTGCCACGCACTCGGTCAACATTTGCACAAAGACACTTTGATTATATGGCTCCGTACATTTATAATAAAATGAATAAAAATAAAAACATGTTCAAAATTAGTAATCACCAATTTAAACTTAATTTGGCTAATTGGCTCAAGCCTATGGATTATGATGATGTGGAGGCAATCCTACAATCGAACTAATATAGTATAATAGATATGTAGCTCAAATATGATGCAGCCCCCCCCCCCCACACACATACACACACAGATGCCGCACACGCACTCCTCACACACTCTCTCACACACACATACACACACGGACGCACACGTACGCTCACACACACGAACACGCGCACACACACACACACACACACACACACACACACACACACACACACACACACACACACACACACACACACGTACGCGCCATACGGTGTTTTAATTTTGTATTATGTGACATCAAATATGAGGGAAGACACTGACACCTGCAACACAGTTTTTACTACCGTGGGTGTCAGAAGATCCCATAATGTAATACTTGTTTGTTTTTAAAATAAAAATTATTATTATTATTATTATTATTATCCGCCAGCATGACGTCAACCCTCCTTGAGAGATTTTCTATTGTTTCTTCAAATCATCCCACGCCCTTCGCCGTGACTAAAACTATTAGCATTACAAATTTCACACAAAGCGGTTCAACAGTTCAAGCATGACAAAGCATATCGACATTCCTAATTTTTACTTTCGCTTTTATCACGTTAGTAGGAGTTTTTAATCAAGATTGATCAGTTAAAATCTATAATTAAATATGTTAGCTTAACTCTATAATTAAAATTGTGCCGGATAAATAACTATTATTATAATATATCAAAATAGTAATTTAATAATGTGTTCAAATTCCATCATTATGTTCTATTCGTTTCGGAGTGAAAGTAGAAATAAACAAATTCACTTTTACTTTTAATATTTGACATTTATCAGTGTACCGGCCATCTTGTTTTATCTGTAGTAATTACACGCCAAATAAGGACACTTAAAAAAGCAAATAACATTGGTGTTATTTAGAAAAGCAGAAGTTTTTTTATTGGCAAAGACAATTTTATTAATCAATAATTTCTTTATTTACAAAATGTTGAGTAAATATTTATGGTAAAAATTCTGCTAAGAGCGGAGTTTAAATATTTATATATTACACAAATTGAAGTCAGATAAAAGTCTCGGTAGTCCAGTGGTCGAGCTTCGGCTTCTGAACCCAGAGGTCGCGAGTTCGAATCCTGGCTCACCTATGACTTTTCGAAATTAATTTCGAAAGTTGTGTGATAAAAATCGATAACTTAAAACCAGTATGGCAATAGGTTCGCCCCCAATTCCATTTGGGACTTAAAAATCACGGCGAGTCGAGGCTGCCATAGCCACTGCCTTCACCTTCGGGTAGAAAACGGTGATATAAAGGTGGTAATATTTCATTCACAATCCAGATCGAGAAAGATGCTTAGTTAAAAATAATGTCAAAAAATGTTGCTATTTGTGTACAATTATCTCAATTATTTGAGACGTGAAGTTCTTAATACTTCTCTGAAAATGATGATCAAGATATATGGTTAGGAATTATCCACCGCCGTCTAGGAATTAGTCCTGACAGCCGTCACGGGACATCCTGACGTAGGAATATAAATGGAGTTGCTCAAAAGATCCGGTCATACAAAATTAATACATTCCTTCATATAACTACAGGTATAGGTTGAGATATTACTACGCCCTTTTACGAGCCATAAATTGGGTGGATTTAGTTATAAGAGGAAGCGAGAAGGTTATCTAGGAGCAAAATATAGTTAGTAGGTATTCAAAAGCCTGACTGAAGGTGGACTTAATTGTTCTTATTTCAGTATTGTATCAGAAATTGTTAATAGTATTGTTTAGTATCACTGAATATTGCTCCCACAGAATAGGTGGCAGTCTTATTGCTATAAAAGTATGAAGTGAAACAGAAACCATACAAACACCCTCATCATTAAAATATTTGTACTGGGGTTAGTGTTCAAAACCCATAACTCTGGTCATTTTTCTCTCCGGATGTCACGTTGAGTGACAATGTAAATTTTTATCATAATAAATTTAGGCTTCAAAGACACGGTTTCCAGGTCATAAATAAAAATACAACTATAGGTAGTATACGAAAGTTAATAATTTTATTTTATTCATTAAAGTAGGTAGTTAATTATTTAATATGACCAGACATTTTAAAATTAGACAGGATATTCGGCCATTTCATTTGAAGCTTTTACCAAATGAGGAGCCAGAATAATCTTAGACCATAAAACTTCAACTAAACTTTTGATCTTATTGGTGAGTGTTTTAACCAATTTATTTCACCCTAATAGCTAAGATATAATTGCCTGCAGTGCCGTGAGCTTGATGTGCCTAATTTATTAAAATTATTTCATCAAAGTTTCAAAGTTCAAGTTTCATCAAAATTATCAAAGTTTATTAATACATGTTCAGACTCTGTTAATAGCAGCATATTATTTTTATATATATTACAGTAATTTCTTATATAAATTATTCTGTACAATTTAGATAATTTTACAAATCAAGTAGGTAGTGGTAACCTACCTACATTATTAATTATGTTGTTGAATAGTTTGTTATAACTCTTTTCCAAATTTATATTAATGTTTTTAATGTAGGGTTATATGCTTGATCCACCCTGGGCATTTTCCAAATTACTGGCATGTGACACCACTGTCTACCCATTCTGAGAAATGGGGGTCGGTGGTGGCACTGATTGTCGATGCCAGTGAATGGGGATGCTCAGGTGCTGTTACTGGCTGTTCCAGACTGGCTGCCCTCTACCTTCACATCTCTACCTTCACTTTCATCTTTACTTTCACCTCTACTATCATCTCGACCTTTTCCTGTCAACAACTGACAGTGCAAGGCAGCCCGACAACATCTGGGAGGAGACTTCTGTGGAGCACCAGGACACCCCTGCAGTGAGCCTTCGCGGGTCACTCGGCATCAGGTCGTACCTACTCCCTTCTTAGAATTCGGTAGCCACAAATTGAGGAGCAACTCGTCGTTAAAATAAAACTTTAAATTTTAATTGTCGAGTGAATTTTATTTATATACCCCCGACCGTGTTACACTGACACTACCCACTAGCCACCAGCCATGGGGCTGGCTATCTATACGAATAAATATAATTGGAATGTCTCTTTGTAATAGGGAATTAGCATTTTTATTGGCAGGTAGCTGGTGTAATAAGGAGTAACTTAGGATATTTTTATAGAAAATTTGTTTGTCAACTATTCCTAATTCTTCTTCATAAATTACACAAATATACAAAAATCAAATAAAAGTTCTGTAGGTTCTATTTAACTTTACCTTTCTATTTACCTAAAGAGAGAATTACCGCTTATAATACAAAACCGAAAATGCTACTGCCTGTACCTTAGCACAGAGCCGTAATTGTCGAAGCTACACCGAACGAGAAAGCGTATCCCCGGGCTATGCCTCCACCACAAAAGCAATAACATCTTTTTGTCATAACATTTCACATACATTGCGCATTATGTGTGACGCTTACAATTACATAACCATACATGACGAGCAACGGATAGTACAACATAATATCTTTAATCAGAAACTTGTCTGTGTGGTATCGGATACAAGATTTAAATGCAAGAAAGTAAAACAATGGAAGACCGACAACTGGTTTTTCGTTTATGATACTTACTTGGACAAAAGGTAGGCTTCTTATAGTGAGTGCTATTAAATACACACAACTTTGTATGCCGAGAGGATATTGAGACATTTGAAATTACTTCGAAAATAAACGTAATTTAGATGTATTGGTATCATAATTTTAGAAAAAGAAACTTAAAACTGACTGATTCTTAACATAATAATCAATTTTTAGCCAACAATTCTACGATAAGTTTGCAGGAGAAGAGAAAGATGATCATTTGTATAAGGCTCCATTAAAAATATGGGATGGACAACATTTATTCATTCAAAATAACGTAGCCATGTTCATTTATTCATCCAAAGATTTTATACACATAGATCTAAACATCGGTAATACCCAAATACGGTAATACCTCTTCAATGACGTCAACAGAAAGATTATTAATTTCATAATTATTTAAATTAATCCCAAACTATTATAAATTCAATATATGACAACATACCATTCATAACAAAAATTCTCTAATTTAAATATATATGATTGATAACTTAATCAAAATAGTTAAATCGATGGATTTACTTGATGATATGTGAATCAGTAATTTTAAATATATTAAATTTCCAAATATAATAATTCACAGTTAATGGATGTATTATCAATATATAATCCCATATTAATAATATACTGGACAGTGGTAGGCGCCTCACTCGCTTCTTTGATTTTCATAACTCTTTTCATACAAGCGCGTCGATTTTTAAGGCTCCTAACATCAACTTCCTTCAGAACTCTGTTTTATATATGTCTTAAAAGCTGGCCACGCAAATATGACACTATTTGTTTCAGGAATCCAAGGGCGGCACTAGTTGCTTATTATCAGGTACACTTGCGTTTACCGTTTGCCACTATCCCAAAGAAAATACTAACATCTCTATTAAGTATTTTTTGTACTTTCAGATCTTTGTGATCCCTAAAGAACTATTTATTTTGTCCTGAGGAATATGCCGAAAAAAGAAATGCGGCTTTCTTGTGCAAAAGGCGGAGCGGAACCCTAAAAAGTATCGAGCCGTTTCCAATAATTACAGTACATTATGTCTTAATTAATTTTTAAATACGTACCTGCTACCGTCGGTATGCAGGTTCAATACAGTGTTCTCAGAATTATTTATACGCCTCTTCAATATTTTCTTCTGTCCATCAATAACTTATTTGGTTTTTTTTTAATTCTGTCAAGTGCGAGTCAATTATGCGTCGAAGAAAATATTAAATATTTTATAATAGGTAGGTATATGGAATTCGTAATAAAACTTTTGCCTAATTTGCTAACGTGTACGGTTAATTTTCTTTTAGATAGTAGCATGGCCTTAATAAAAGGGCTGTTTAATTGTACAGGGATTTTTCAATCTTTATTAGTAATGTCTTAATATATCCGGTCAGATAACTAAACAAATCTTTTATAATCAATAGTTTCGGTGGTTCAGTGGTCGAGCACACGGTTTCTGAATCCAGAGGTCGTGGGTTCGAATTCTGGCAGACACCAATGACTTTTCGAAATTAATTAATTCCGAAAGTTATGTGTGATAAATATCGATGTGATAACATAACGGCGAGTCGCCTACACTTAGTCTTAGTCTGCCTACACCTTCAGGTGGAAAAAGGCGTGCACTATGTTATGTTATAAATAGGTTTTCAAATACTCAGCAACGTATGTATGACGTAATGCGTATGTGGCTATCCTGAAATATAAAAATAAATTCAAATACATTTCTTTGTCATCTCACTGTAGCAGTAGTTCAGCACCCTTCTGAATCAGAATTCTCTAGTTCGAATCCTGATGGATCCCGCCAACGATTTTCCAATGACTCAATGACTGACAAAATCGTGCCCGATGTAGTTAAGACAAAAAGTTTCACCACGTGGACCAAAAAAAAGTCTTAGTGTTATAATGCCCGCTGCCTACACACACACGTCGGTCATTAAACGCACAAAATAACACACTTAGAATACATAGTTATTAACTACATAATGTGATTCATGTTGTATGGCAGAATGTCTGGGTTGAATGGTAGAATGACATATTTGCAGTCTGGCAAGTTGACGAATTGCAAGGGGCCGGTGACCCCCAGCGAATGCACCTCGCATACCGACCGAACAAACTGAGCTGTTGGAAATATATACATGTTCAGTTACATCATTCGTTATTTATCTGACTGTTTATATATACTGTTCCAACAAATAATGATGTTATTTGTCTGTAAAACATAGGCTTTAATATTAAGTAGCGCTTGTGAGTAGCGTTAATAGTCAGTAGTTCTTTATTGAATTTGCTACTGAAACTAACTAAATCTATAATTTAAGAAAATGAGTTTTCTTTATTTTATATTTGTTATTTATTAGGTTATTGTTTACGATTTAGTTCCCAGATTAGTGATCACTGTGATTAGATCAGTGTTAAACTAATTATGGATTTTCGCGTATGTTATGCACACAGCGCCATCTAATGCTAAGCAAGTAAATCTTGTGATATGGAAACCAAATAATGTACCTATAACATAATTATACTAAGGTGGGATTCGAATCCAACGATTCGAATTTCAGCAGTGGTAGAGCCAAGCAGTTCGCTGCTGAATGCTCTCAGAAGATCGACGTAAAGTGGCTCATGCCGCATTTCGTTCGGTGAGAGACGTACCCGGAGGCCCACCTCCTTCCCCATCCTTTCCCATCCTACTCCCATAAAGGTCGTCACGCATGCTCGTTTGCCCTTCTATCCATTAAAATAAAAAGAATTCATCAATTTATTTAGAAGTCGATAACGTTGTCTATTACTTATCTATACACCACAGACTATTCGTGGAACAATCTACAATAGAAAAAGCTAATCGGAAAAGCGCATCACTTATAAAATGCAGACAGAAATGCAGTAGACTTCTATATACATAAGTATATTATACTAAACATCACGACTGGAATCGAACCGGCGACGGCGGCTTGTAATTGACACGATTTCTTTTCCATATTTCTTCTTATTTAATAAATCGCTAAGCGAAATATCTGACTTTCCTCGGTATCTCCAGAAGTATGCAAATTACATTATTTTAATTGTGACAAATGTGTTATCTTTAATATGTAGTGGCATGCAATAACCTAAGTCAGCCTTTCTATATGATGGATTAGTTTCTAAAAATCTACTGCTGTTATTTTATTTTGTACTTTCATACTCTCAATTTCCGATGGTGTAGGCAGACGTGGACACGTCGCATCAAAAAGGTCGTTAAAATTTCTACTAACTCCTGATAAAATCATAAATATGACATCTATCTGCTTAGAGGCCTTATCTATTAGTAACGAAAGGCTTGAAAGAAAAATAATATGAAGAAATCAAATTTTGGATAAAGATTTGTAAAAAACATCAACAAGTTATCTTACAATATAATATCTTTGTCAACAAAGTGCATTATTTTTTTCCTTGTTTTCTAAGCGCCTAATACCTGAAGGTGCATATAGCTAGCGTTGCCTTATCTCGACTAATGGAATAGGCGAGAAAGTCCATGGGCTCCAATGGATCCAATATCAGGGGAAGTCACTCATTCAATCAATTGTTACTATCACAATTAACTTCCGAAAAGTTATTGTTGATTCGAATCTGGAATCAACATTAGTCAATCAAAACGATATTTTTTTTATTTATGTAAAACAGCGCGTTGATTAATTTTGGATAATTAACTAAATATGTTAATTGAGCATTAAAAAACTTAATAATTTAACGTCACAAAAGTGTTATAAAAAGTGTCAATATTATTAATAGAATATGTATTACTCTACATATGAATATATAATCATTAAATCGTATAAAATAAAGTCGCTCTTCGCTGTCTGTCCCCTTATATGCTTAGATCTTTAAAACTACACAACGGATTTGGATGCAGTTTTTTTAATACATATAGAGTGTTAACGGGGTGGTTTTTATCTAAAACTCAAGTATGTTCGAAAATAAAAAGTGATTATCCAAAATTTACTTTTTATTACTTTTGACAGGGAATAAAGTTCGCAGGGTCAACTAGTATGATATATCATAATTAATTATTAAAAAATATTATAAACACGTTATTCATATATAAAATTGTATGAATTATACATAATACTTATAAGTATTTATTTCTAAGATTTTCGCGAATCACGTTCATAATATTAAAACAACTTCACTCGTGAAAATGATCTCTGTAAAGAGTTCGAAACGTTGGGAAAAAAAATAAAAATAAGTAATAAATAAACGCGATATAATCCTAAAAGTTGTTTTAATGTTATACTTTTATGTATGTATAAAACGAAAAGGGCATGCAGCATGCTCTGATGGATCGGACGTGTAGAAAGAAAGAATGATGATGCAAGATTGAATAAGCAGATATACAATGCAAAAGCGGATAGATGTATGAGCTGAGGACGGCCACGACACAACTTCCATAACCAAATAGAACGTGTTCTGGAGGAAGGTGATGTTAGGAGCCTTAAAAATGGACGCGCGTGCTATAAAACAGTTATGAAAGAAGCAAGTGAGGTGCAAGAACTGTGCCTTTTGGCGCTCTGTTCTCTCTGCCTAGTTTTTTTGGTACATACTTCTTCATACATAGAAAACAAACAAATTAAAAATATTTCAACTAGGGTGGGGATAGAACCCGCTGACCTCTAAGCAAACGCTTGTTTTACCAATGCAATACGAGGTCCAATAGAAATGAGCTACGTAACGCCATATTATCTTTTAATTAAATCTTTAAATCTCTTGCCTTTTCTCTACAATATGCGTGTATATAAAATAACTTTGGTTTATAAGCATCTCCATTTATTGTTGAAAACTGCATTAAATTCGTTATACAATTTATAAGACTTAAGGCAAACATTCGGCTTGAGCAACTTTATTTTATACTATTTATTGGTAGAAATATTCAATATGGGTATGTCGGTTGTCCGTCCGTCGCAATAACTTAAAAGCCTCGGACTCCGAGCACACTCGCCACCATCAGGCCAATTACCGATGAATGAATTGCACGACCGTTCCACTGTCCTTTGTAAACATTGTATGGAAGTACTATTTATAATACGTAATTATGTTAAAACATGGCACCGCCTACAAAAATAGAGTAGTAGAGGCGCGCAGCTCGCTGCATACGTACTCGCGCCCTCTCGGAATATCGACGTAAAGACACTCTTGCCGTGTTTTGTTCGAAGTCATCCTACTCCTTTAAAGACCGGTAACGCGAATTTAACACTATTTGTATTGCAGGTGACCATGGGTGACGCGAATCACTTTCACCGGGTGACGCGCTTACTAGCTCGCCCTACCCCATAAAATTCAAAATTGAAAAATGTTTCATTTTTATAGGTCTTTACAGACACTTAACAACAGGCATTAATTACAAATTTAAACTGAATATTATGGTAAAAAAGTCGATTTCGTGTTGCAATAGTAATAGGTTTGCTTGCGGTAATATGAAGTTAAGCAAACTAAATGAGGTCAGTGTATGGATGGGTACAAAAGTAGGTCCCGATAAAAATACTTTTTAATACTATTACACGTAAGTTTGTATATACATAATATTTGATCACGCGATATCAATCGATTATTTGTATATAATAGCAACTTATCCAATTTGTCATCCCACTTCTAATTCACAAATCCAGACTATGAATTCTGGTTCACACCAAAGTCATTCCGAATGTAATGCATGTTGTATATCGATGAGTCACAGTACTCTGTCCTGTATATGGCAATAGGTTTCGTAACCTGGAACCATGGAAAGTGTGTCGTGACCTTACTCGACTTCCATTCTAGCATTGTTTCAAAGCCTTACTAGGAGAACACATCAGTATATTCAGCTACATCACGAAAACATAGGTTTTTTAGGGATAGGACGGCACACAGGCAGACCACCACAGTGACACCTGATGGTAAGCAACCAGTCCCGCCCATGGACACCTGCTACACATGTAGTGTTACAGTTGCGTTGCCAATCTTTAAGGGGGTAGGATAAGAAAGGACGAGGATGGGGGGCGGGCGTCCGCGTACCTCCCTCACCGAAACGCGGCATGCATGAGCCAATTTACGTCGATCTTCTGAGTGTTCTTGGTATTTTACCGATCGATCCAACCCATTCAGGCAGCGAACTGCTTGCCTCTACCATTTTTGAATATACTGTGCTACATAGGAACTTATTTTAAGATATTTCTTTGTGTATTCATCGTCTGACATAAATATTAATTCGGTTAATAAATTAATATGATAAGTATTTTACTTTATTATATTTTCTGTGATAGGGAACAAAATAGCATGCTGGTACCGTGGTGGTAAATGACTACCGCCAGTCAGGGACACCTGCATCACAAATAGTGTTACAGTTGCGTTGCCGGATGGGATGGGAAGGGATTGAGGTGTTGCTCGGAATACGTATGGCACCTAACGGGAAGCGGTATGAGCCACTTTACGTCCATATTCTGGGCGGTCATGAGGTCACCAGTTGATACGGCGTCTTCACATCAGCGAGCTGGGTAATTGAAGTG
Organism: Euproctis similis; assembly: GCA_905147225.2. NCBI lineage: Eukaryota > Metazoa > Arthropoda > Insecta > Lepidoptera > Erebidae > Euproctis > Euproctis similis. The sequence continues at coordinate 866,383 of LR990122.1, read as the reverse complement.
TTCCGAAGTTCACTCTTGAGGAGAGTTTTCACAACAATATCGACATATTCCCTCGAGTGCTGTTACCAAATGCATGAATTCAATTCATCGATCATCATTATTAGTGACTTCGTACAAGTCGGTGCCTACCGTGCGATTGCGCTCGCAATTACACCACATCACCGACTTACATAACATAGCGTGGTAAGTAAATAACGTTTTAATGATCTGATGAAACGATAGCACCAGTTTTTTGAAGTCATGACCTGGTTACGTTTAAGAGCACGAATTGAATGCATTGAAATATGAGAAAATAACGATGTCAATCGATAATGGTGCCTGTACCTGCCCCCGGTTTTCTGTACTGAATGAATTTTCGGAAAACTACAACAATAAGTAACTACCTACCTACTAGTACTACTAGTTTAATATATCACGCTATTTCTTAATAGCGTGTTCGCTTTAATGTCTCTGTGGTGCAGTGGTCGAGCACTCCGCTTCTGAATTCGGAAGTCGCGGATTCGAATGCTGACACTGGCTCACACCAATAACGTTTCCAAATTGTTTTCAGTAAGTGATAAATATCGATGACTGAAAACTTTGTTAGGTTCGCCACCTATTCCATTTGGGACGTAAACATAATGGCGACTGTACTTGAATTATTGGTTAGGAATTTTAATACCGGGTCATCATAATTGTCAACAATATTACATTTAGTTAAATTGATAAAGTATTCGTTGAAACTATTTACAATATCATTTGGTTTAGTAACTTTTTTATTTTCTATTTTTAGTGAGTTTATCTCCCCACGATTTAAATCTGAACTAATATTGTCTTTGATGATTCGCCATGCTGCTTTACATTTATTTTTAGATCCTTTTACATACTTAGAATTATGAATTTTACGTGCCTGAAGTGTGCATTTCTTGAATATGTTTTTATATATTTTATATCCCTGACGATTCTCATTTTTATTATACGGAGTCGTTTATTATTTTCAAGTGTCAGAGATTCTATTTCGTCATGGACACTGCAAAGTTCTCATTTCAGACGTTCGAGTTCCTGTTTTAATTGTATATATCACTTTCTGCGTCCGACAAATCCGGTAGATTTGTTGCATTGCCGTTAAACGTCGAGTCAGATAAAACTGAATTGTCATTGATATTTATTATACTGGTATCCGATTTAGTGCGATTGCGTCTGAATGTAATATTCTCCAAGGTGTTCTTTCGTGGTGTAGTTTTATAATGAATAAATAGAAAAAAAAACTGAGTTTGTCTATATCTGTGTATGTATATAATAATTGTTGAATGTAGTTTTTCGAGACAGTGCTAGTAATCTTGGTCAATAGTATACATAGGAGTTGTTTATCTACCAATGCCGATCCTTACCATACTAATTAGTACCTACTATCGACACAGCTATTTTAAACGTTCTTGCTAATATTACGTTTTACCTTGTTTTCTAAACGTTTGTAGAGATACCCTTTCATAAATAAAAAATGTATAAGTTGCTGTATGAGACGAAATTTTGTTTTCCTGAGTTTTTTCCATATATTGTTGACGAAACTTTATTTAAACACTGTTGTTTGGTTGGAACAACGCATGGAAACAAGTTGACGAATTGCAAGGGGCCGGTGACCCCCAGCGAATGCACCTCGCATACCGACCGAACAAACTGAGCTGTTGGAAATATATACATGTTCAGTTACATCATTCGTTATTTATCTGACTGTTTATATATACTGTTCCAACAAATAATGATGTTATTTGTCTGTAAAACATAGGCTTTAATATTAAGTAGCGCTTGTGAGTAGCGTTAATAGTCAGTAGTTCTTTATTGAATTTGCTACTGAAACTAACTAAATCTATAATTTAAGAAAATGAGTTTTCTTTATTTTATATTTGTTATTTATTAGGTTATTGTTTACGATTTAGTTCCCAGATTAGTGATCACTGTGATTAGATCAGTGTTAAACTAATTATGGATTTTCGCGTATGTTATGCACACAGCGCCATCTAATGCTAAGCAAGTAAATCTTGTGATATGGAAACCAAATAATGTACCTATAACATAATTATACTAAGGTGGGATTCGAATCCAACGATTCGAATTTCAGCAGTGGTAGAGCCAAGCAGTTCGCTGCTGAATGCTCTCAGAAGATCGACGTAAAGTGGCTCATGCCGCATTTCGTTCGGTGAGAGACGTACCCGGAGGCCCACCTCCTTCCCCATCCTTTCCCATCCTACTCCCATAAAGGTCGTCACGCATGCTCGTTTGCCCTTCTATCCATTAAAATAAAAAGAATTCATCAATTTATTTAGAAGTCGATAACGTTGTCTATTACTTATCTATACACCACAGACTATTCGTGGAACAATCTACAATAGAAAAAGCTAATCGGAAAAGCGCATCACTTATAAAATGCAGACAGAAATGCAGTAGACTTCTATATACATAAGTATATTATACTAAACATCACGACTGGAATCGAACCGGCGACGGCGGCTTGTAATTGACACGATTTCTTTTCCATATTTCTTCTTATTTAATAAATCGCTAAGCGAAATATCTGACTTTCCTCGGTATCTCCAGAAGTATGCAAATTACATTATTTTAATTGTGACAAATGTGTTATCTTTAATATGTAGTGGCATGCAATAACCTAAGTCAGCCTTTCTATATGATGGATTAGTTTCTAAAAATCTACTGCTGTTATTTTATTTTGTACTTTCATACTCTCAATTTCCGATGGTGTAGGCAGACGTGGACACGTCGCATCAAAAAGGTCGTTAAAATTTCTACTAACTCCTGATAAAATCATAAATATGACATCTATCTGCTTAGAGGCCTTATCTATTAGTAACGAAAGGCTTGAAAGAAAAATAATATGAAGAAATCAAATTTTGGATAAAGATTTGTAAAAAACATCAACAAGTTATCTTACAATATAATATCTTTGTCAACAAAGTGCATTATTTTTTTCCTTGTTTTCTAAGCGCCTAATACCTGAAGGTGCATATAGCTAGCGTTGCCTTATCTCGACTAATGGAATAGGCGAGAAAGTCCATGGGCTCCAATGGATCCAATATCAGGGGAAGTCACTCATTCAATCAATTGTTACTATCACAATTAACTTCCGAAAAGTTATTGTTGATTCGAATCTGGAATCAACATTAGTCAATCAAAACGATATTTTTTTTATTTATGTAAAACAGCGCGTTGATTAATTTTGGATAATTAACTAAATATGTTAATTGAGCATTAAAAAACTTAATAATTTAACGTCACAAAAGTGTTATAAAAAGTGTCAATATTATTAATAGAATATGTATTACTCTACATATGAATATATAATCATTAAATCGTATAAAATAAAGTCGCTCTTCGCTGTCTGTCCCCTTATATGCTTAGATCTTTAAAACTACACAACGGATTTGGATGCAGTTTTTTTAATACATATAGAGTGTTAACGGGGTGGTTTTTATCTAAAACTCAAGTATGTTCGAAAATAAAAAGTGATTATCCAAAATTTACTTTTTATTACTTTTGACAGGGAATAAAGTTCGCAGGGTCAACTAGTATGATATATCATAATTAATTATTAAAAAATATTATAAACACGTTATTCATATATAAAATTGTATGAATTATACATAATACTTATAAGTATTTATTTCTAAGATTTTCGCGAATCACGTTCATAATATTAAAACAACTTCACTCGTGAAAATGATCTCTGTAAAGAGTTCGAAACGTTGGGAAAAAAAATAAAAATAAGTAATAAATAAACGCGATATAATCCTAAAAGTTGTTTTAATGTTATACTTTTATGTATGTATAAAACGAAAAGGGCATGCAGCATGCTCTGATGGATCGGACGTGTAGAAAGAAAGAATGATGATGCAAGATTGAATAAGCAGATATACAATGCAAAAGCGGATAGATGTATGAGCTGAGGACGGCCACGACACAACTTCCATAACCAAATAGAACGTGTTCTGGAGGAAGGTGATGTTAGGAGCCTTAAAAATGGACGCGCGTGCTATAAAACAGTTATGAAAGAAGCAAGTGAGGTGCAAGAACTGTGCCTTTTGGCGCTCTGTTCTCTCTGCCTAGTTTTTTTGGTACATACTTCTTCATACATAGAAAACAAACAAATTAAAAATATTTCAACTAGGGTGGGGATAGAACCCGCTGACCTCTAAGCAAACGCTTGTTTTACCAATGCAATACGAGGTCCAATAGAAATGAGCTACGTAACGCCATATTATCTTTTAATTAAATCTTTAAATCTCTTGCCTTTTCTCTACAATATGCGTGTATATAAAATAACTTTGGTTTATAAGCATCTCCATTTATTGTTGAAAACTGCATTAAATTCGTTATACAATTTATAAGACTTAAGGCAAACATTCGGCTTGAGCAACTTTATTTTATACTATTTATTGGTAGAAATATTCAATATGGGTATGTCGGTTGTCCGTCCGTCGCAATAACTTAAAAGCCTCGGACTCCGAGCACACTCGCCACCATCAGGCCAATTACCGATGAATGAATTGCACGACCGTTCCACTGTCCTTTGTAAACATTGTATGGAAGTACTATTTATAATACGTAATTATGTTAAAACATGGCACCGCCTACAAAAATAGAGTAGTAGAGGCGCGCAGCTCGCTGCATACGTACTCGCGCCCTCTCGGAATATCGACGTAAAGACACTCTTGCCGTGTTTTGTTCGAAGTCATCCTACTCCTTTAAAGACCGGTAACGCGAATTTAACACTATTTGTATTGCAGGTGACCATGGGTGACGCGAATCACTTTCACCGGGTGACGCGCTTACTAGCTCGCCCTACCCCATAAAATTCAAAATTGAAAAATGTTTCATTTTTATAGGTCTTTACAGACACTTAACAACAGGCATTAATTACAAATTTAAACTGAATATTATGGTAAAAAAGTCGATTTCGTGTTGCAATAGTAATAGGTTTGCTTGCGGTAATATGAAGTTAAGCAAACTAAATGAGGTCAGTGTATGGATGGGTACAAAAGTAGGTCCCGATAAAAATACTTTTTAATACTATTACACGTAAGTTTGTATATACATAATATTTGATCACGCGATATCAATCGATTATTTGTATATAATAGCAACTTATCCAATTTGTCATCCCACTTCTAATTCACAAATCCAGACTATGAATTCTGGTTCACACCAAAGTCATTCCGAATGTAATGCATGTTGTATATCGATGAGTCACAGTACTCTGTCCTGTATATGGCAATAGGTTTCGTAACCTGGAACCATGGAAAGTGTGTCGTGACCTTACTCGACTTCCATTCTAGCATTGTTTCAAAGCCTTACTAGGAGAACACATCAGTATATTCAGCTACATCACGAAAACATAGGTTTTTTAGGGATAGGACGGCACACAGGCAGACCACCACAGTGACACCTGATGGTAAGCAACCAGTCCCGCCCATGGACACCTGCTACACATGTAGTGTTACAGTTGCGTTGCCAATCTTTAAGGGGGTAGGATAAGAAAGGACGAGGATGGGGGGCGGGCGTCCGCGTACCTCCCTCACCGAAACGCGGCATGCATGAGCCAATTTACGTCGATCTTCTGAGTGTTCTTGGTATTTTACCGATCGATCCAACCCATTCAGGCAGCGAACTGCTTGCCTCTACCATTTTTGAATATACTGTGCTACATAGGAACTTATTTTAAGATATTTCTTTGTGTATTCATCGTCTGACATAAATATTAATTCGGTTAATAAATTAATATGATAAGTATTTTACTTTATTATATTTTCTGTGATAGGGAACAAAATAGCATGCTGGTACCGTGGTGGTAAATGACTACCGCCAGTCAGGGACACCTGCATCACAAATAGTGTTACAGTTGCGTTGCCGGATGGGATGGGAAGGGATTGAGGTGTTGCTCGGAATACGTATGGCACCTAACGGGAAGCGGTATGAGCCACTTTACGTCCATATTCTGGGCGGTCATGAGGTCACCAGTTGATACGGCGTCTTCACATCAGCGAGCTGGGTAATTGAAGTGTTCCGAAGTTCACTCTTGAGGAGAGTTTTCACAACAATATCGACATATTCCCTCGAGTGCTGTTACCAAATGCATGAATTCAATTCATCGATCATCATTATTAGTGACTTCGTACAAGTCGGTGCCTACCGTGCGATTGCGCTCGCAATTACACCACATCACCGACTTACATAACATAGCGTGGTAAGTAAATAACGTTTTAATGATCTGATGAAACGATAGCACCAGTTTTTTGAAGTCATGACCTGGTTACGTTTAAGAGCACGAATTGAATGCATTGAAATATGAGAAAATAACGATGTCAATCGATAATGGTGCCTGTACCTGCCCCCGGTTTTCTGTACTGAATGAATTTTCGGAAAACTACAACAATAAGTAACTACCTACCTACTAGTACTACTAGTTTAATATATCACGCTATTTCTTAATAGCGTGTTCGCTTTAATGTCTCTGTGGTGCAGTGGTCGAGCACTCCGCTTCTGAATTCGGAAGTCGCGGATTCGAATGCTGACACTGGCTCACACCAATAACGTTTCCAAATTGTTTTCAGTAAGTGATAAATATCGATGACTGAAAACTTTGTTAGGTTCGCCACCTATTCCATTTGGGACGTAAACATAATGGCGACTGTACTTGAATTATTGGTTAGGAATTTTAATACCGGGTCATCATAATTGTCAACAATATTACATTTAGTTAAATTGATAAAGTATTCGTTGAAACTATTTACAATATCATTTGGTTTAGTAACTTTTTTATTTTCTATTTTTAGTGAGTTTATCTCCCCACGATTTAAATCTGAACTAATATTGTCTTTGATGATTCGCCATGCTGCTTTACATTTATTTTTAGATCCTTTTACATACTTAGAATTATGAATTTTACGTGCCTGAAGTGTGCATTTCTTGAATATGTTTTTATATATTTTATATCCCTGACGATTCTCATTTTTATTATACGGAGTCGTTTATTATTTTCAAGTGTCAGAGATTCTATTTCGTCATGGACACTGCAAAGTTCTCATTTCAGACGTTCGAGTTCCTGTTTTAATTGTATATATCACTTTCTGCGTCCGACAAATCCGGTAGATTTGTTGCATTGCCGTTAAACGTCGAGTCAGATAAAACTGAATTGTCATTGATATTTATTATACTGGTATCCGATTTAGTGCGATTGCGTCTGAATGTAATATTCTCCAAGGTGTTCTTTCGTGGTGTAGTTTTATAATGAATAAATAGAAAAAAAAACTGAGTTTGTCTATATCTGTGTATGTATATAATAATTGTTGAATGTAGTTTTTCGAGACAGTGCTAGTATACATAGGAGTTGTTTATCTACCAATGCCGATCCTTACCATACTAATTAGTACCTACTATCGACACAGCTATTTTAAACGTTCTTGCTAATATTACGTTTTACCTTGTTTTCTAAACGTTTGTAGAGATACCCTTTCATAAATAAAAAATGTATAAGTTGCTGTATGAGACGAAATTTTGTTTTCCTGAGTTTTTTCCATATATTGTTGACGAAACTTTATTTAAACACTGTTGTTTGGTTGGAACAACGCAATGTGCACATTCAAAATACTATTAGCTTTATTATTACACTAATTATTCATTAAATTATTTTTTTATGAGCCAACACAACACGTCACCTTCAAAGCAATCATCAAAACAATCACATCAATCAAAGCATACATACAAACACACCTAAAATAAACTCACATAACATTTATTCTTGCACAGTCCGGTGAGAACATTTCCAGTTCAATTCCCAACAACCCAATACCCTCAATAATTTGAATAAGAAACTGAATTATGTAGTCTATGAGTATTGTGGTTGTGACAATCATTTTACAGAACAATAGAGCAGATAATGACTGATGTCAGCATCTGTCACAAAGAGAGACATTAGATATTCCGCTGCAATAACGGAACATGGCGATAAATAAAAACTCGTTGAACTAATAACTTAGGCGCTTAAAATGGTGAATCGACTGTCTGCCACCTGAATATTGTGGATTTCACTCATACGTACATATATAACTTCAAAATAAAAACATGTAGTCTCAACATTCGGGCACAGCGTTTCTGAACCAAGAAGTATCAGGTTGAAATCCTGGCTCACATTAATGACTTTTCCGACTTTATCATCATCATTACATATTATAAAACAAAGTCACTTTTCGCAGCCTGTCTCCTTATATGCGCATATCTTTAAAACTACGCAACGGGTTTTGAAGCGGTTTTTTTTTCATAGTTAGAGGGTGTCGACGGGGTGGTTTTGATCTATAATTCATGTATAGTGCAGTAAAAAAGTGATGATTTTCAAGATTTAGAACTTTGATTGCAAATTGCCTGAACCCTAAGTGATAAATCAAAACAATGTACTACATTATTATACACCTTTAAAAGGTCTACAAAAAAGTCCGCGAGGGCATGTCTATCTCTTAGGGATAATTCACAATGACCATTTTAATTTTTTTACTTGTTACGAGAAATAATGGCCTATTTACGAAGCGACTTTAAACATTACAGCATTAATTTTCATCCAATTAAGTGTCTTAAATAGATTGTGCATGTAATATAGATGATCCTGGCCCTTTAGAGCATGCAATTTAAACGAATATTTTCGAAGATACTGCAGTTATTACTTTTGATGCGGAACAAAGTTGGCCGGGTCAGCTAGTGTGTAATAAAAAATATCAATATTGTAACACGTATGATGGCAATATGTTCCGCCAAGGACGTAATATCGGCGAGACGAGACTTAAGCAGCTGCCTTGATGTAGATACGCTCACGCCTATATTCCATAAGAGTAGGCAGAGCATTTGGCTATAAGCTACGATCCTGACACACTTCCCTCGCATATGACTTGTATGAGGCGAAAATATATAATCATGCATTTTTTTAAACAAACCGTTTATTTGTTCGTGGTAGCTCCGAATTGGTCTCTCCATCCTGAGTCAGCCACTAACAAACACTTTACCTAATAATAACAGAACTTATAATAATTATTTTGTTTCATACGAAATACATTACGTTATATTTGTACGCGCGTATCATTACACCGAGTGCGTACTGCGTATCAGTTACGCGGTCACAAACGCATGCATGAGTACCTACGTCTATTGCATCGTCGTGGGACACCTGCTACCTTGCCACCCCACCCACCGGTCCCCACCACTACATGTTACATAGACTGGTCACCCAACACCGGGAGGTAAACTATTTCATTATTGATAGTGAAAAAAAAAACAAGAAACAATTGCATAATTAATTATTTATTTTAATTAAAACTGATACTTCCACGGAAGTGTGTGACTCGCACTGGACCGAATTATTTTAAATATATGGTATCGGTTAGGAAATTATCAGTTTATGATCAGTGAAGGCTGGGGACACCTTCGAATCTGATTGTAGTGGGAGATACCGAGTTCGTATAATATATTATGTTACTTATTCATAATTTTAAGTAGCTCATGAACGCGCCAGTATTTATTAGGGTACCGTTCTATACAAATTATAACAAAACTCTGTTGCTATCTTCTCCACTATTACGGGTAACTAAGTGAGATATTGTACTTAATTAATAACACTTACTACTTACTAACAATGACAACATAGGTAGCTGTATAAAAAACAATGTGAATCTCAAGTTTTCGGAAAATATTCATTACCAAAAGTTATCATATTTATTATCCCTGTGTCCCGTTTTACAGATTTTATATAGTACTAGTACGTATAAAATAAAAAATAATGTTTCCAAAAGAATGAAATATTCAGGTACAAACTCGACTCACACTTGTCCGCAATACTTTTAAAGGCTTCTAATGAAAACGTAACGCACCAAATTCTAATCTTAATAAACAGATCTTTATAAGATAAAATTAACGAGTGTATCTTTATAATTGAAATTTATATGGAATTTTATGATCGTGGAATTTGGAGGGAACGCTTCATCATAGATAACGTGGGTCACGACTTTGTTCGTCTGATGTACACCATCTTTAGAATAGGGTTTTCTGTTGGACAGATCCAACAGAGATAATGGGTTCCATACAGATATGGAACCCATTACTAGTGAATCCTCTAAATAAAATGCATCATATACCTAGGTGTAAAAACACAAAACCTTTATGATAAATAAAACATCTAGTAACGAATTCGGTACATAACTTCACACCGTGTCCCTTGCGTGGTAGGCGGAAAGAACCTGGTGCGCATTATAGGGCAATTTTTTCATAACTCACTAACTTCTATGACATTCATAACTCTTCAAGGTCAAATTGGACAAAGAAACTGGAGACCTACCTCGAATTCTATTTAACCAACCCCAACTTTTATACATGCTCAAACCATTGGATACCCTTTCATTGTTTAATACCGACATTACCGACACTCTCTTTCAGTTCTACTTTCTGCCTCACAACCTTCCTTACTCAGATTATAAGTTGATTCCAAAGTAAGTAAGATGTCGTATCATTTTTAATGTTCATCGTGCCCATTCTGTGACTGTATCGATTAACAGATATTAGGTAACTAGGTTACTTAGCAACTATTGCTATGGTTACGGGTAAAACATAAAACCATGTGAGACCATGATTTCTTATCAAATAAACCGAAATTATGAGAATAAAGCCTTATTATATACGAAGTATAAAATATTAAGTAATATTATGAGTAGAAATAATATAAATGTTAGGTTGGTACCTATACCTATTCTACCTATAACTCAATTAAGTTGACGGTTTATATTCTTTTTATTTCCCAATTGCGTTGACTGACAGCTTCACCCAAAGAGTATTGTTGTATGAGTTGATTAAAATAATTACTCACGGAACAACATGAAGAAAGAAGATCGATATCGTTTACCAATTATCATAGATAGATATATAGACATATCATTTACCGATTGAAATTATTTACCTTGGATACACAATATCAATTGTATACTAATAAACATACATTTTTTACGGCATTTGACCACGAAATGAAAATGGAGGTCAGTGGTTAAGAACAGAACATAATTTAAAAGGAATCATTTAAAAATGTAATCTTGATCATTTATTTCTTATAAATTACCAGATTTAAGTAAGAAAAGAAAACTTACATATAACTTACGTTGCGTTCTCAACTTTGTAAAGAATTAAACTTGGCCAATATTTAAATCAAACAAACACAACAAAGCAAATCACTTGAATCACAAACCATACTTTTTACATTTAAATTAATTTAGTATATACGTGATAGATTACATTATTGAAAAGTTTTTTAGTACGCGAGCATTCGTGCGTCTCCGTCGAATGCCGACTGTATACAAAACAAACTTGACACCGGCAAATTGTGCACATATCCTTTTCAGCCATACCAAGTTAAAACAATGAGTGATAAAGAAAAAACATGTTTTTTTATGTAGTTTTAATTTTTTTCCGCAAGTATTTTATTAACAGATCCCGCGAACTTCATACCGCCTTATTAGCATCAGGTCAAACTACGCGAAAGTGTAAGAAAATTTAAGACGATTGGGGCCAAGCAATCACTTTTTTCTTATATCAACTTTGCTTGCACTTTCTTACATGCATAAATAACTTCACGCCAAGTCCCTTGCAGGGTAGGAAGAGGCAGAGAGAACAGAGCGCCATAAGGCATGATTCTTACACGCTTCACTCGCTTCTTTGAGTTTCATATTTCTTTTACACGGACGTCGATTTTTAAGGTTCCTAACATCACCTTTCTCCAGAACTCGTTGTATATTAGTCAAGGAAGGTGCGTCGTGGCCTTCGTCGACTCCTACATCCACCAGCTTTTGCATTGTATATCTGTTTAGCCAATCTTTTACACCGACACTCTCTTTTAATCCAACTTCCTTTCTTACAACCTTGTATTCGACGGGGTCAGCGATTCACTCCTAAAATTTTGCGCAGTGTCCTCATTTCGACCGCGTTTATCCTACTTTCATGCACACTCCGCCATACCCAACTCTCGCTTTCCTAGGTTAGAATTTGGATCATCATGAACTTTTAATTCCAGCCAGCTTACGCGCTGCCTTCCAAATTCGTATATCCAACGACTACTTCCAGCTAGTAAGTGATGAAAATTTACTACAAATTCGATTTATCAACGAATAATTCCAGCTAGTCAATGATAAGTAGTCTAGCCGGCTCGATCGGTGAAATACCACGACCTCTCAGAAGAACGACGTAAAGTGGCTCATGCTGCGTTTCGTTCGGTGAGAGAGGTATCCGCACTTTAAATAATATTGTCTTTTACACTTGTTCACTTGTAAACGTTACTATGTATCACAATTGGATTAATAAACACAAATCCAAAACAAAACCCTGAACTAAGTGCAGTCTGGTTCGTCAGCCACTCAGTTTTTCGTAACAGTTCGTTTAATCCCGACGGTTCTTGGACCTTCGGCTTCGGCCTAGAATTCGGCCACGGCGTCTCGCCGAAGACGGTTTTTTTGGCCGTAGGTGGCCGAAGCCGAAGCTCCGGTCAGACCAGTCAGTCAAATATGCAAAGCAAAACATTTTATGTACATTATTGATATATATGTATATATTGTATATCGTAATATTTTAGGAATGAAATATCTGATTTCAATGATTTAAAAAGTAATCATATCAATATATTGGTCTGACTTTCATTGGCACTTTAATTAAATTTTATTATCATTATTATTACCTAATTATCTTGGACACAATACACACAGCGTCCTCTAGTTCTAAACTAAGCAACTAAATGCTTGTGCTATGGATACTAGATAACGCATATTTATATTTATTTCCCGAAGTTTTGAACTCTTTACAGAGATCATTTTCACGAGTTATGAACAAAAAGATGGTAGTTGTTCAAAAATTATTTTCATTGATACAGAGAGCACCCACTTTTTGGAAATAATAATCAAAAGGTTGATGTTAAAAATATTATTTTTACTATTGGTATATTTATTACTTATTTATATTTAAATATAAATAAGTAATAAATAAACGCGATATACTCCTAAAAGTTGTTTTAATCTATGAGTGAAATTCGCGAAAGTCTTAGAAATAAATACTAGATAACGGATAATAATACTACATACGGATAATAAGCATACTTTAGTTTTGTAAATACATATTCTTTTATTTTTGTATATACATACACATAGAAAAACACCAAATGTGAAAAAGTAATCATAATAACGTGACTACAAAAGTTGGACATATGATCTTGCGAACTTTTTTGTAGATATTAATATGGTCTATAAACATTTGCTTATGCAGCATATGCGGCATATGAAAGCGATTTTATGGCTAATTTCCTTGATATTTATCGCGCTATTTTGAACACTATCTACATATATCTATACATTGTATTAATAGGATTTGACGAACGTGTTGTAGTGCACTGTACACATTGTGATGAATATATTAATGTTTGTTTGGAAATGTCTTGTGGTTTTTGTATAGGTATCATTACTTAATAAAAAACAAAGTCTCTTTCCGCCGTCTGTGCCCTTAGCTTGAGTAAGTTAAATCGTGGGATCAATTCCCGGTCACACCAATAATTTCTCGAAATCCTTTTCGGTAATTTGTTGGGCAATAGGTCCCACAATTTGGGATGTTTAGCGAATCGAGGCATAAGAGCCACTGTCTATGCCGTCGGATGGAAAACGGCGTCGCGGCGTATGTATATCATAAAATGATCAAAATAAATTTCGACAAATTTATAGAGATAGTGTAAGTGGTAGTAAAATAATCTGTATTTGAAATGATTTCTCTAGTAGACATATTTAGATCGTCCAATCTGAGATGTGACATTGATCTGACAGGCCACTGTCAAACACACCTGACAGCAGGTAGTGTGACACAAACCTAACCTTATAATTGTTCGACTTATCCGAACACGCCACGACATTGGAATATTATTTAAACACTCTCAGTTATACAGAATTAGAACATGAGACGATTTTTTTTTAAACGCCGCCCATGAACACCTGAACACATATAGTGTTACAATTGCCTTGCCGGACTGTACGATAGGATATGGACGGGGTCGGCAGTGGGATAGGAAGGGTAGGAAAGGGGTAAAGGGGTTGGGCCTCGGGATACCTTACTCACCGAGCAAATCGCGGCAAAAGCCACTTTACGTCGATATTCGGAGAGGTCGTGGTATTTCACCGGTCGAGCCGGCCCATTCGAGCAGCGAACTACGTGACTACCACGTTTGTAAATTCACTAGTCAGTATTTATTATATGATCTATATAATTACTACATTAATTCTAGTAAAGGCATTTTTTTTACCATTTTTATCGCTCTACCGGTAACGCAACAACTGTAACACTATATTGCAGGTGTCCATGAGGAGCGCTTGTCACTTACCACCACTACTTGCTTGTCTACCCTCATAACCTTTAGAAAAAATGACAATTGTGCGCTATGGGTACACACAGTCGCAATATCGTTCACAGAGGGATAAATATTATCAAAACTTTAAATATTGTATCAAATTCAATATTACACATTTTACATTAAATTGTAGATGAAATGAAAAAAATAATGAAATATTGAAGGTTTAATATCCAAGCAAGGCCTCAGGGCCCTGATGTCTATCATACGTAATCCTATTTTATTTTGTGAATTCAAGGAAATTGCTACTAACACTTCATCATACTTCAACACTTCATGATAATAAAAGCCGTAAAGATATTAAAATACATATATTTCTTATTCTATGATCAATTAAAAAAAATCAACACTCATGTGACATACATTTGAACCACTAGGGTTAAAATATTCACCAATTTGGTTTTACCTTCATCGTAATTTCTTGAAGTCATATTTTTACTCTTCAATATCATTGGTTCGTTTGAAACTAACGCTTTAGTTAACAGCCTGATTTCTTCGGAGTCTTTCAATACATCGCCTATTTTTTTTAACAAATTAAGCATTTGCTTTTTAGATACACTTTTAACAGCTCTTTTTGACACTAGTTTATATATATTAACATAATCTATAACATCCTCTAGTTCAGCGCCATCTATATGTTTCAATAATTCCGAATGTATTACCAATATCTCTTGTTCTACGTCTTTATTAGTCCTCAATTCTATGTAATCATTGATTTTACCATTTTTCGCTGTTATATTTCTAGAAAAAGCAGCTACCATAGTGCTGTATATCATATTTGTTATTAACCGTAGAATAGCTTTCACAACTACTCTGTCGTTCGTTTTCCTCACTACTCCGTGAAGCCAAGACATTAAACCATGGCCTTCGACTAATATCTCAAAAGCTCTAGGAACAGCTACAATGGAACTTATAACATTTAAAATATTTTCTTTCGCTAATTTATCACTCAATACTGATGAATAAAAGTCCATTATCATTTTTAAACACATAGTTTTGAAGACAACATTAATATCGGACATAGTTTTAGTTCCATCTCTAATAACCTCCAGTATCCATAGTCTCCTATCAGCCGATTCAACATCGCTATCATGGAAGAGGCTCAAGAAATCTGGTACTAGTGTGAAGTCCACAAACTGCTTAGCTATAAGGAAGTTATTCACAGGTTTGTATAAAGGATCAAAGGGCGCAGTTGAAACTAAAAGTGCTCTCGCAAGGTACATAGCATCTACTGCAGGTAACCTAGGATTTTTGATATTTCCATCGTCGAAGTTATAAGTATCACTAACTGCTGTAGTGATACTCTGGCGTAGCGTGTTGATGAAATCCGTCAGAAATAGCTTGTCGTTTTTGTGCCTCCTGAAATACAATAAAAATGTTTTTTTAACTGCACTTTTTTTACTTTTTACTTCTAGATTGGACCTGTCAGGTTAAGTAATCAAATTCATGTCTGTCCATTCTAAACAATTTTGTACACCCAGATACCCAGTACAAACTTCTGAATCAGAAAAGGGATGGTAAATTACTGTGCCAACGCGACTATTACATAAAAATAAATTAATTCAAAATCAATAAAAAAAATAATTTAATTAATTAATAAAAATTACTATGATCTTAAGTTAAAGTCAATTACAAGGAATTTTTAATATAATTTAAATATTACTATAATATAATTAATTCAACTTACGTTTCAGTCTCCAACAACATATAGAATCTGTGCAGAACAGAATATGCAACAGCCCTCATCATAGGACAATGAGAGCTCAACGCCATCACAGGCACAGAGAGGAGTCCACTCCTCAACAACTTGAAACAGGACGCTACTGAGCCAGGCGCTAACAAATGACTTAACAGAGGAAACAGGAACACAGGATCATATATTCCTTCATCATCATCCAAGTTTGTCGTACTCAATAAATCTATATCTATAAATTCAGACAGTGTCGTCTCATATTTTCCTTTTACAAGCAAGTTATGTACAGTCCCTTCATTGTCTTTGGTCACACAAGATTTAAATACACCGTCTTCCAGCATTTCGTTTAATATAGATCTTGTAGTATCTTTTACTTCACTCGCGACACCGATATTTTTCTTCAATCTATACTGATATTCAAATTTCTGCGTCACAGGGAAATGTCTCAGAGTGCGCTCTATGATTTCTTTATCAAATAAGTTAAGAACTTGATTAGGTGTTGGATGTGACCACAAAGAAGAGGATCGGTTTTTACGAACGGAATAAAAATTAGCAGCTGATTCACCAAATAAATATGGTTTATATTCGTTAACTGGTAGTCCGTTGGTTTCATAGTAATATAAAACAGATACAATGAGTCTATCACAGGGGCTCTTAGTCCCATGATACGCACTAAGGTAAACAGGGATCTGCTCCGATTTCATTATGGATTTCTTCTTCATAACTAATACAAATATGAATTCTATTAATCGAGATTTGATTTCAGAACTATGATAGCTTAACATAACATTTAAAAACTCCGAATGAGATGTCACCATGTCGAATAATGTTACTATGTCATCATGGTCTTCGCTATACAACAGTTTCACTAAGTCCGTTAACAGCGCCAATAGTTTTGGTCCCAGTTCGTTACCTAGTCCAACTGTTTTCACTCTTAACGAATCTTTAAGTGTGGCTTTGCAGAAATTTTGCCAGGTAGCACTTTCACTTATCTTAGTAAACTCGTGTTTTTCTTTAATATTTAAAGTCACTAGTTTTTTAGAAATTCGCGTCACATTATGGACGCATTCAACTAATGTATTGATAGCCGTAATCTTTCCATCTTTTATAGCATTAGTTGTTAAATGTAACATTGATAGCAGGTAATTAATAAGATGATCTTTCTTTATACAATTTTCGTTAACACAAAGTTTCAAAAATAAGCTTTGCAGCAAGTTTATGTGGTTAACGTCAACCGTTTCGAACTTGTGGCCTTTATTAAATAACTTAGCTGCATCTTGTGGGTCCATACACTCGATAATTAATTTTCTGATAAACTGCCAACAGGACATATAAATTTGACCAGCTTTGTGAGGTTTTTCCAGTAGCTTTAAAATGTTTGACTTATATTCAATAAATATTGACGAAAGAAAATCTTTATTATCAACAAAGAACTGATTATGGTTGATCACTCCATTGCCTAATGGTAGCATAAGTTCCCGATGAGCTAATATCTCGGGTCTTGCTATTTCTTGCTTTAATAATTTGCAGAATTTTATATTATATTTCAAAAATACTGATGCAAGATTCGCTGTAGTTCTTCTTACTATATTTATCTGGAAGAACACTTTAAAATCTTCTTCTGAGAGGCGTAAAACTTGATGTGGTTTGTTTTCGAAATATTCTGTCAAAGAATTCTCTAAATTAGACAGATTAGGATTAACATCTTTTTTTAAAAGTTCAGCATACAATGCAATAACTTTTTTCAATACATTTGGTTGCAACTCCAAAGAAACAGTCCCAGAATATTTTTCTATTAAATATCTCAGTAATTCTAGCACAAGACTAGGTTCTTTATCATCTTTAAGGCAGGCATCTATTTCTGAAGCAAATATTAAATTGAAAAGCCTTATATTATCTTCGTTTGATAATCCTACAACTTGTAAGACATTCAAAGTATGTCCAGTATCCACATTTTTTCTTTTATTAATCTTAATAAAGGCTTTAACTATTTCATTATAATTTTTCTGTTGATAAGATTTTAAAAGTTTATGCTTATTTTCTAAATAATCTATAATGTCTTTTTGCTGTGTAATAACTTGAACAAGAAATGTTGTCGCGTGATAATTAGATGTGTCTTTCCCAGTGTTTAAAAGTTTGTAGATTTTCAGAAAATGAGGATTTTTAAACAAAATTAATATTATGTTTCTACAAATGTCCAAATGCAAATGTTTCCTGCCAATTACTATAAGACATTGAAACAAACATGTTATCTTCTTCTGTTGTTCCTCGTCAAATCGTCCCATATTTGTTAGTCTAATAACACAATAAATCAAGTATTTTGCCCAAATCAATAGTTCAGACTTGTCTACATCTTGTACAACATCTATTTTATAAAGAATACCATTTACAGTTAAATCTGCATCTTCAGAAACTTCTTCTAAAATTTTGAACACTTCTTTAAGAGGTATGTCTTCATTATCTATTATCAACTTTGATATAGCTTTCAGAGTAGTGTCCTTTTCTACTATAGAATCTGGCAAAGAAATCGGGTTGGCCAACCAATTCACGACATAATTTCTAGCATCCAATTTTGAATCTCCTATCAAAACTTCTGTTAACTCTGGTGAATAATTACTGTGAAGTAAATTTACAATGTATAATGATAAAAATTGTTTAAGATTTTTCTTTAAGTCCTTGTGTAATTGTAAGAATTGCATGCATCCAACAATGAATGGTGATGGCATTTTGTTTTCCAAAAATACACTATCTTCAGTATTTCTGTTTTCCATTAAATCATTAAATAAATTCTTCAAACTATCTTCATTAGTTTCAGAAGAAATTTCGAAGTTAACCAACTGGTTCCTTACATAATCACTCAAATCCTTAATATTTCCTAATACATATTCAATAATATCAGCTATCAATGATGGAGGGTTAATATTACAGTTTCTTAGTGTGTAAAGTATAATATGTATTTCATCTTCATCTCCTTCAAATATTGCAGTATTTTTAAAGAAATTTCTCAGGGTGTCTTTTGCTTCAATCCATGTGTCATCTTCATTACTCATGTAAACTTCTAGCATAATAAGAAATAGCTCTTTAAACATAGGATTCTTTAATGATATAGTGGAACTATCTAATGTCAACCATAAAGACACTATTTTAAATTTCAAAAGAGCAACATGACCAGTTGTCAGTGTTTTAGAGAAATCTAATATAGTTTTCATATCTATACTTTCTTCTAGAGTTTCAAAAAAAGGTGGATTTATTTCATTATACAGCAATAGAAGGTCTATTAAAGATGTTAATGCTTCAGTATTACTTATTTTAGGAAGTCTATAATCCTTTGTGTTCTCATCTACGTCTTTATTAGCAACTATATTATCAATCATTGAGACAATAATTGCTGGTGGTGGTAAATGTTTTGGTATAAAATACTCCAGTTTGTTCCGTAAATCGCTGTATTGATTTTCGTTTATATCTAGTATCTGTATGTACCTCTTTAAACTTTGTAACATTTTTACTAATAATTTCACACAATACAAAGATATGGTTTGATCTTTCCCCATATTCACATGAATAAGTTTCAATAGAGGAACTGGTAATGTTATAAATCTAACAAAGTTCGTCACTTGTAGCGGCCCAAGATCGGACATTCTTGACACCATATCTTCTGGTTTCAATTTATTTAGTAATTTAACAGTAAAGTCTACAGTTCTTTCCCATATAGGTGAGTGCTGTGGTTCAAAACTTTGCTCAATTATACTAAAAAGTGCTCTATGTAAATCAGGACACTTATATATAATATTTAGTATAACATTACACTCATATTCATTCTCCCATGGTCTTTTTAACGTCAATATGGCTTTATACAAATTCTGATTTTTATTTGCATCAATAGTACCCAGAGACTTATCCACAAAATAGAGACCTAATCTGTGGGATGTAAAAAGAGTCACAATGATATCTGATAGTATACTCATGATCTCTGGTTTTGCTTCACTTCTTACTTGTTGATTGAGCTCTGGTGGTCCTTTCCATGAAAACACTTTAAACAAATTATGCAGTACTTGATGACTAAATGTCTTTAACTTTAAACTTTTTGAGATAAGAGCATTGTCTTTGACATTCTTCTTCAAAATATTCAAAAATATCAATGTGGCTTCAGCTTCATCATTAATCAAACCCGGAATAACTAAAGCAAGCAAACCTTGCTTTTCCAATAATGCTTTAATTAAAGGTAAATGGCCGTCTACCAAAAATGATGTCATAAAATGCACAAAACAAGTTCTAACATTATCTTTCTCTTTGAAATTTGGTTTCTCAACCACATGTTGTAAATTTTTTGGCGACAATGAAGCTTGATTTAACATGTCTATACCCAAATCAGAGTTCAATGTAACCATTGATGTCAGTAATTTAAGTACTATTTTTCTGTGACGAGGACCAGAATTCTCACTTATCATAATCTCAACGGTAGACATGAAAGTATTTATAAAGTAACGACAAGCTTCTTCAGTGATTGGAATCATATGTGGAAGGGAGGACTGTACTTTAAGGATGATAAGATGGAAAATGTGGAAAGCTGGAGTAGCTAATGTGAGGTTTTTCTTACTGTCTTGTGTAATCTGACGAAGGATTTCATGTGAGTTACCTCCACTCTTTAGATATTCCAGTAGATAGTCAACTGAACTGTCAGGATTCAAACAAACTTGCAGGAACTGTGTAAGTGCTGTGGAATGTACAGAACATGAATATAAGATTGTCATCCTAATTAGCGACTAATTTAATTTATATTTTTATGGTAACAGAGTTAATTTTTTATATAATGTAATGCCAAAAATGCCAAAAAACATTTTATTTACAGAACTTACCCATTGTTTGTCCTTGCTTTGCTGTTAACTCTTTACGAAAGTGTTTAACATCAAATTCATTTCTCACAGATGCATTTTTATTAACATTTTCAATTGTTGATTCATTTTGAGGTTGTTCTTCATCGGATACTCCTCCTACATTTAACGACTCACTAGTTTTAGACTTTTTTGGACTTTTCTTGTCCTCGTTGTCATATTTTCGCTTTCCCATTCTTTTCAAATACTTGGTAAGTCTTGAAATAAATACAAATATAAAGCAATTGTGAAATGGCTATCAATCCAAAACCATCCAAAACAAAAATTACCACACATGTGAATTTGTTATGACATTATTTTTTTTTTTACATTAACTCGCTGGTTTCCAGTATTAGCCATACATAACTTCCAAGTCATGAACTGTACGGGGCCTACAACGTATCACGTATGGTTTGTAGATGGCAATATTTTGCATTCACAGCGATTCGATTCTCTTTATCACCCCACTCCATTTTAATATCGCAAAATATTGTACAATGTATTGGCGCCAAAACGAGAAAACACAGTGAACAATCGTATAAAAATGACAGATTCCAAATTCAAATGTAATATTTTTTTATTTTAAGTTGTAATAGTATTTATGGCCAGACTAAGTATTTAACATACATACTGTGAAAACAATATTCGTGAAAATAATATCTGTAAAGAGTTCGAAACGTCGGGAAATAAATATAAATAAGTAATAAATAAACGCGATATAATCCTAAAAGTTGTTTTAATCTATACATACTGAATTGAACTGATTTGAACACTTAATAGGGGAAAGTGGCATCTGTATGTTACTCATCACCAAATTTTAATTTGAAACAGGTGGTGAAACCGATTGCCATATTTTGTCCATAAGTTCATTGAGTTCGAAAATTTACCGGTATGGGAATAAGTCATCAATGACTTTAACTTTCAAGGATTCAAATAAAAGTAAAGTCAAGTCATACTAAACTGTCAATAGATTCATTTATTAAAAAAATAATATTTAAATCAATATTGTAGCCATGTTAGTTAATTTTTATGTCAAATATTTAAATGATTAATAATTGTAATCAATTACATTATTGAACAATCATTAAAATGCTTAGCTTAAATAACCTTAGTTCATTTTATATTTAAAATTATGAATTATGTCCCTGGCATTGACTTCTAATAATATGGACGAGACATATTGTTCTATATGTACACTTGCATAAATAAATATGGGCCATTTAGACGGCGCATACATAAACATATCTATCACTGACACTCGTGTTTCTACGTCAGTATTTTAGTGCGTACATAATTGAATGAATAAAGAAACATGAATATACGCAAATACCTACTGAATCCAAAAATCCGCCATGTTTGGCGCTCCAACTGACAGTTGAGCCGGTAACAATGTGTTTGGAAAAATTATACCGACAAAATTTCTCTGCGGAATTATTTCAATAAAATAGTTTTATTCCGTGTGGAGTTAACTAAAAACTATTGTCAATTTGTAATAATTAACTGATCTTAGACTCCAGGAAGTCATAAGAAAGGTCTTTTGTCATTAAAAAATGCTCTAAAGGTGTTTTGATTTTTATCACGCAGTCCCAATAAAAGTTAAAAAGTTTAAAATTTTAATCATTCTCATTTACTATGTGACGCGCCTATCTTGAGGTATATTGCAGTAGTTTGTTACTTACTTTAGAGACAGCAATTTAATGAAAATACATATGTAGTTTGTAAAATAGATGCAAGTAGTCTAAGAAAAACATGTAGGTACTCTTATTTTGATATCCAAAACAGCATAGCATAACAATATTTGTACTTAGTTCCTATTAAAGTATTAATTCTACAAAAATAAAATTAGCCAAGAACGTTTATCGAAAAACAAATTGTTAAAACAAAACTTCTGGGCAGCACTAAAACCGCCATTTTATGCGCCTAGATGACGTCACAGTGGCTTTAATTTTGTGTTGACATATAATTTCCATAGGTTTCCCTACTTTAGTGGTCCCTGGCCAAAATATTAGACGCACTTTTGAAGTTTTGTGGATTTAAAGTTAATGTTTGACCATAAAAATAGTTATGTATTTGATTGACCAAGATAAAAATAATAAACAAATCAATTTAAAATAACAGAACGGTACAATATTAATTGGTAATTAATATTTTACATGAAATCTTGCAGTGCCACGAATAATTTGGCCAGGGATAGTATATAGTATGACAACGACAAAGAGAATGTTATTCTGTAAATCTTGCAAGTAGTTTTACCTTCCCCAGCAGCAAAATTTATTTTATCGATTAAATATTGACACGTAAAATACTTATAATCTAAAATATAAAAAATACGTTTTAGAAGTAAAACTTACACTTGGTACAGCAAATGTACTCAACATAGTAACGTAGTGCCATTGGGGCATATTTTGGATAAACATAACTTCACGCCTTTTTCTACCCGAACATTAGGTGGTATCAGTCATCGATATTAATCACACATAACTTCCGAAAAGAATTCCGAGAATTATTGGTGTGAGCCTCAATTGTTACCAAATCGCCATTTATAATCGAATAAAATACAATGTACGACGTAGTTCTGGAGCAGGCGAATGAAATTGTAAATTTTGGATGCGCTTTCAGCAGGGATGGACGGTACACCGTGGGTGTAGTAAAAGAGTGGCGTTAGGAAATAGCGTAAATGGACCGTTGGGCAGATACATGGGCGCAAAGAATGTTAGCAATAAGGCTCAGCTAGCTTTCATAATGCGGTACTAATAACGCTAACTTATGGAAGCGAGGGTTGGGTATGGCAGAGCGTACGTTGAGTATGGCACGAAAATAGGATAAACGGGGTAGCAATGAAGTCATTGCGCAAAATCTGCGGAGTGACTCTCGCTGACTGCGTTGAAAACAATGTTGCAAGGAAGAAAGTTAGACTGAAGAAGAGTGTTGGTGTAAAAGTAAGAAAAATCTGACATATAGAAAGAATGGATGATGCAAGAGTCAATTGACTAAGCAGATATACATTGTAAATGAGCTTGAACATACCTTCCATGACCAAATAGAATGAGTCCCAGTGGAAGGTGATGTCAGGAGCCTTAAAAATCGACGTGTATGTATAAAATCGTCGACGTGTGTGTTATGAAAATCAAAGAAGCGAGTAAGGCGTGTGTGTAAGAATCGTGCCGTATGGCGCTTTGTTCTCTCTGCCTGCTCCACAAGGGAATTGGCGTGAAGTTATGTATCTAAGTATGTTATCGAATAGCAAAAACACAAGATCCTGCAGTCCCTTGAATATTGCAGGCAGTATTGCAGGACACACAATATTGATCGCAATATTTGACTTATAAAATAAATCTAAACATATTTTTAACGTGCACCGTAAGGCACTATATCTCCATCAGACCGAGACTAGTTTACTTAACATAACTACAACTCTCAAAATAAGTTGCCTAGGACAACATACTAGCAAAAAATACTCATTTAAAATGAGTCTGCTTAAAGCTAAGTAAATGCATGGCTTTAATTTTGAAGACACAATATTACTACAAACTGTAGTCCAGGGTTATACCCTGTCTTTATACCTCATGTTATAAAAACAGACTAACAGCCCCAAAACAAAATAAACAAAACATAAATCTTTGATAATGGTTTTTGTTGTAATATTTCAGTCATATATTAAAATGGTTTCTGTAATGATTATATCACACAGAAATTAAATCTATTTATTTATATAACTGGATATAATAAGATACAAAGTCATTTTTAATGACTAATCTTATAAGTCATGGATTATTGTAGGATATAAGGGGTGCTCTGCTGAAGGTCTTCCAAAAACTTATAAATACTACTTTCTATAATATTTCTTAAAGCTATTAGACTTTGAGTATACTACTGGAAAAAATTAAGGGATCAAAAAAAAATTCCATATTTTTTGGTAGTTTTCAACAGGCCGTAACTTTGAGAGAAATGGTCGTACAGGAAATAAAAAAAAAGGAAATTGTAGCTCCAAGTGTCTAGTTTTTGGATTAGAACTTCAAAGTTTTGTAGCCTCCGCAGTTTCTGAGTAATCGTAGAAAAACCAGCAGCAAAAAAATTCTCAAATTTTTTTTAGTTTTTTTTTTGGTCTACGGGCGTGGAAAAAATTTTTTTAGCTTAACCACCATAAGGATCGGATACTTTGTTCAGTTAGCTTTAATTTCTTTTTTTAAACACCCTGATACGTCCACTCCTCGCTGAGATATCGGTCTTCAAATGGAAAAGGATCTTTTTGGCTTTGATTATCGATATCTCAGCAACCAATGATCGCACAGAAAGTTAGAGGTGGGTTTCAAGAACTTAAATGAATTTCCCTTAACAGCTGTCCATTGTTTTTTCGAAAAAAAAATTTTTTCGTTCTGTCACATGAATTTGAAAATGCAACAAAAAAAGGGCTTTTAGTGGTTTTTTGGAAAATCAAGCGCTGGATCGAAAATATTGAGGAAACCGCTAATGTTAAGTGTGCCTTTTACAGTTCAATATGTCCACAAAAAGCCTACAAAGAATCAAATTAATCCAGCCAGCCGTTTTTTTGTTTCACTTGATCGAATTTATGAAAAAATTAAAGGATCACGTTTGCTCTGAAAAGCTTATAATTTTTAAAAATGAGAAAAAACAATTGTTTTTTTCGAGCTTTTTCCACATTATCGTTTCAGATGGACAGCTGTTAAGGGAAATTCATTTAATTTCTTGAAACCCACCTCTAACTTTCTGTGCGATCATTGGTTGCTGAGATATCGATAATCAAAGACAAAAAGATCCTTTTCCATTTGAAGACCGATATCTCAGCGAGGAGTGGACGTATCAGGGTGTTTAAAAAAAGAAATTAAAGCTTACTGAACAAAGTATCCGATCCTTATGGTGGTTAAGCTAAAAAAAATTTTTCCACGCCCGTAGACCAAAAAAAAACACTAAAAAAATTTTGAGAATTTTTATGCTGCTGGTTTTTCTACGATTACTCAGAAACCGCGGAGGCTACAAAATTTTGAACTTCTAATCCAAAAACTAGACACTTGGAGCTACAATTTCCTTTTTTTTTATTTCCTGTACGACCATTTCTCTCAAAGTTACGGCCTGTTGAAAACTACCGAAAAATTTGGAATTTTTTTTGATCCCTTAATTTTTTCCAGTAGTGTATTTGTTTTTCCTAAATTTAGTTAACAAGTTGAGTCTCTCTAAAATAGCTACAAGTTAAAACCCCTTCATAACGACAAATGAAACCTTCAAACTGAAGTAATTAATAATCTTGGAAAATTTTAATTATCTGAGCACCGAATATGTAAAGCAAGAACAGCCCTACAACTTATATACTATCTGAAATATTAACATGACTGTTTACAAAATAATGTTTTTTTATGCAGTTTCACTGTTAATTCACCAAATATAATCATTCTGTCATAGATTAGGAAAAAAAACTTAAATTGAAGTTTCATTTTCTTTTACTAACATATTCTTCAAATCTCGGCTCCAACACTCGTATCCTGTCCAGCAGCACATCAGCCAAGTTCAAATTAGGATTGGTATCTGAACAAAGCAATCCATGTAGAAATTAATTATATATTATATTTTTGATATATGAAGTAATGACCTTTTATATGTAACTTCAGTCTTTTTCTGTCCGCTTTATAGGAGAGCTGAAACGGCCGGTCAGCAATGGAACTGTAACTATATCTGTGTTGCATGTGCTTACCATCAGGGGATCTACTTCCTCGTTTGCCCTCCCATGCCATGCATCAAAAAGAAATGTCGCCAGTCATAGATATTTATAACACACAACATTCGAACGGAATTCCTAAGCAATTAATTCCAAAATACAAAATTCGATCACACAACTTCTTAGATCAAATACTGGTCTATTGAAGATACATACCTAGACCTACACCACATCCACATCCAGGGCCATAACTAAAGTTTACTCAATAGTTTTTAAATAATTTCAGTACAGGACCACCAATTACTTACCATCAAAATATATGACGTCACATTTGTTCTTCAGATCGGGACTCTTTTGCAGTATCCAGTTCAGCGTGTCAATAAATTCTGCCACAACCACTTGGGGATCGATATCAGCCAGCTCTGTGAATCATAATCAAAATGGATGTTATGAAGTTAAGTATTCGGCCTAACTTAACGCCAAGTCCCTTGCGGGGTAGGCACACAATTCTTACACGCTTCACTCGCTTTTTTCAGATTCATAACTCTTGCTATACATGTTCGTCGATTTTTAAGTCCCCTGACATCACCTTCCTCAGGACTCGTTCTATTTGGTCATGGACAGTGTTTTGTGGCAATAATAATTAATAATATATAATGATTGGTAATGAATGTGCGTGCGTGAGACCGACCGTCGTACAGGTCCTTGTTCTTGAGCACCTTGTACAGCGTGAGTATGGAGGAGGAGCACTCGGCGGCCACGTAGACGGGCGGCAGGCGCGGCCGCGTGATCTTGTAGGCCGAGTTCTGGTAGTAGCGCCGCTTCACCCCCGCCACGTCCTTGATCACCTCCTTGAACGACTGCAAATTATCACAAGTAGCGTCTTCGCTAATCTGCGGAAGTAATGCCATCAGCAACAACAAACAAGTGGTAGACCGCCACACCCACGCAGTTCGCTGTGAAATACCACCACCTTTCAAAATATCGACGTAAAGTGGCTCATGCCGCGTCTCGCTCAGTGCGAGAGGTATAGCCCGAGCCCTTGCGCTCTTCCTTAATTTCCTCCTCGTCCCACTTCCAACTGTATAATTATTGCAGTATTGCTGCAGCATACATTAGGTCGGAGAAAAAGTCTTTTCGCATAACGTAGGTATAAACTTATTATAAAATTTCTTTAACTGTACTATTTGTGTCTGGCTGGTTTTGGTAACATTAAAAAGGTTACATTATAAAGAAAAGAAAAAAATAAAAAAAAGTTGTTTCCCGCTATTTTTCATTTGTTTTTCTCTCCGTAAAAATGAGTGAATCTAATGAAGAAATTCGATACATTTTAAAATTTTATTATAAAAAAGGCAAAAATGCAACTCAAGCAGTGAAAAAAATTTGTGATGTTTATGGACCTGATGCAGTGTCAGTAAGAGTAGCACAAATTTGCTTCAAACGTTTTCAGTCCGGAAATTTTGATGTTAAAGATGCACCTCGCTCTGGTCGCCCTGTTACGAATAAAATGGACGCCATTTTTGAAAGAGTGGAGCAAGATCGGCATATTAGTAGTTACGATGTAGCTGAAGAACTGGGAATTGACCACAAAACAGTTTTGACCCATTTGAAGAAAGCTGGTTATACAAAAAAGAACGATATTTGGGTGCCACACGAGCTCACTCAAAGAAACTTAATGAACCGTGTACTCATTTGCGATTCATTATTGAGACGTAATGAAACCGAGCCGTTTTTGAAGAGATTGATAACTGGCGATGAAAAGTGGATCACGTACGACAAGAACGTGCGAAAAAGGTCGTGGTCGAAAGTTGGCCAGGCTTCACAGACTGTGGCCAAACCTGGCCTAACACGAAATAAGGTGATGCTGTGTGTATGGTGGGATTGGAAGGGCATTGTTCATTATGAGCTTTTACCGTCCGGCAAAACCATCGATTCTGATCTTTACTGCCAGCAACTGATGAGATTAAAGGAAAGGAGTCGAGAGAAAACGGCCGGAATTGATCAACAGGAAGGGTGTGGTCTTTCATCACGATAACGCTAGACCACACACATCTTTAGCCACTCAGCAAAAATTAAGAGAGTTCGACTCCTAGTCGAGGTCCTAGTGCATCCACCATATAGCCCTGACCTTGCGCCTTCAGATTTTCACCTGTTTCGGTCTCTTCATAATTCTTTAGGTTCTGTAAGGTTGACCTCAAGAGAGGACTGCCAAAACTATTTGTCCCGTTTTTTTGATCAGAAGTCCCAAAGTTTCTGCAGTAACGGGATAATGTCTCTGCCCACAAAATAGCAGAAAGTTATTCAACAAAACGGTACATATATATTGTAAATAAATGTAAATAAACTTTGAAAAAAATGTCTTGACTTTTCATACAAAAATACGAAAATACTTTTTCCCCAACCTATTATGTTGTAGGTGCCCATGGGCGGCGTTAGTTACTTGCTACCAGATGACAAGTAAGTCTGCTCGTGTGCCCACCTATTCCATAAAAGAAAACATAATAACATGGACTTTAAATCTGGCGACCTCGTCCACGCGATCTTTATTAGTTATAACCTTGTTACGATCAGATATTTCTTTCGGTACTGACCCGACAGGCTTCCATCCTGGCTACGTCTTCTCGCTCACTCTTGTCGTTGAACTCATTCAAGTCCGGGGGACAGTGCATACTCTTGGTTATGATTATGAACAACTTCTTAACTGGAAATACGACTCCTTCTTTGGCTTCAAAGTGTTCTACGTTGCCCAAGAAACCTTTGAATTCCCCACCGTCTGAGGGGATCACGTGAACCAGGTATCCCTCCACATAGCTGCACGCCATACCGCTTCCGTAGGTTATTGTATTTTTTTTGGTTTCCTGAAATTAGTAAATTATGATACTGAGTAAAATTAAATTCAACACTATAGTAGTATGTACTGCAAACAGCGGTAGAGTTGCGCAGTTTACGGGTCAGCTGGATCGGTGATATACCAAGACCTTCTAGTAGAGTGGATCATGCCGCATATCGTTCGGAGTTATGCGGGGACCCATCTCTCATCCCTTTCCATTCTTCCACCTGCCGACCTGAAGGTATACGCAACTGTAATATTATCTATGTTGCAAGTTTCCATGGACGGCGCTAGTCACTTACCACCAGGCGACACGCCTACTCATTTGCCACACTATCCCATAAAAAAATAACATTAAGATGTACGGACCGAACGAGCACTGAACGAAACGCGGCGTGACTAATGAGGCACTTTACGTCGATATTCCGAGAGGCCGTGGTATTTTACCGATCTAGCGGGCCATTCGTGAAAAGAAGTGCACGGCTCTACCACGTTTAATTAAATAGTGTGTTCATTTGTTACCTTTTCTGTGGCGGTCATATAGCTGATAATCAACTGTGCCAAGCAGATCAACGGGAAGTCTTCTGCGTACAGCTTCTGGTCGTTCAAGTAGATCATTATGATAGCTGATAAGTACAAGAGTACTTGGTTCTTCTTAAAGTTGAGGAATATCTCGAAGCTCACACTCCGTTCGTTGTTCACGAAATCAAAAATGTATACGCTTAAGTATTGAACAGCGCGTACTGTTAGTAAGTACGCCACGTAGCGAGCTGAAATATAACGAGTATAAACATACATACTCATCTTCACGTCAAGTGCCTTGCGGGGTAGGCAAGGAGAACTAATCGCCATAAGACACGATTCTTACACACCTGACTCGCTTCTTTGACTTTCCATCCACTTTTGTATAAAAACTTTACTGGCACATTGAAAAGATTTGAGCCTGACAATAATAAAGAACGTTATTTAATCCATTTCTACGGAAACCGCGAACTTCGATTGACATAATATATTATGTGAATGCATCTTCACATCGAGCAGTTTGTGAGGTAGGCTTAAGCCCGAATATTGAACCGCCACTCAAATATATAAGCGCTACTTAAGCGTTTAAGTAGCTGTCACATTAGACAGAATACGTGAAATTTGAGCAGTAGGTAGCACTTTATTGATTGTCAGATTTGAGTGGCGGTTCAGTTTTCGGGCGTAAGTGCCACAACACACGGGTTCTAGACACTTCAGTATAAGAGACACTCACAATTGACGACACATATATTTAAATCCTTATTTATTTTCTACTTGTTCCTTGCTATTAAGTTTTACTAAAAGTCACATAAACAATGACTCGTACTCACCCACATTAATTGCCCATTTATCTTTATTCTCCAAGTTAAAACTGCTTGAACCTGCAAACAACAGAAACACTGTTAGTACAGCCAAAATATGGCTCGCAGAGGTCATACTCGTTTATAGTTTGATACACAAATGGTTAAGTTTAATGTTTTCCGTTAAATTATTATAACACAATACCTAAACAAATATGGGACACGTACAAACTGCACAAAAATATTTTATATTATAATGTTCGCGGAACGGAACATTAAATAAATAATAGTTTAAAAAAACTAAAAAACACGCTTTTTATAGAAAACCGAACTAAAAAATAGAAAAATAAAATATATTTTTTTATATTAAAATATTAAAAAGCGTGGGGTGCTTTTTAAGATATTATCGAAATGATAATCACTCTACTCATATCTGTCAATAAAATATTTATAACTATTGACACCATGCACCCCACGCTTTTTTTAAAATAAAATATATATATTTTTATTTTTCTATTTTTTAGTTCGGTTTAGTTAATTTATTTAATTAGTTAATTTTCGGTTAGTTATTTAAAATAAAATATATATTTTTTTATTGTTCTATTTTTTAGTTCGGTTTTCTATAAAAAGCGTGTTTTTTAGTTTTTTTAAACTATTATTTATTTAATGTTCCGTTCCGCGAACATTATAATATAAAATATTTTTGTGCAGTTTGTACGTGTCCCATATTTGTTTAGGTATTGTGTTATTGTGTTATCTAGTGGCAATCAGCGGAAAGTCTACGTTATAAACTTGAAACGAGTCGGTTACAAACAAACATACAGGTGAAGCTAATGAAAAGCTAATAAAAATTAAGATTAATAACAAACAAAAAACATCCAGAAGAGCTATTATTTAACTTTAAGAAATCTACGATGTCATAACTTCTCGCCTTTTCCTACCCGAAGGTGTAGACAGTGGCTGTTAAACCTCGACTCGCCGTTATGTATACGTACTATATTGTAAATACCCAGAATTATGTGAATAATAAATAATTGATTGATCCCAAATGGAATAGGTGGCGAACCTATTGCCATACCGGGCACAAATTCTACCACGAAATCTACGATCAGCGCTAATATACTAAGTAAAACTTGGAAAATTTCATCTCTATTCATCCCCTGAGCCCCAGTCTCGCCCCATTTGATGGTAATACTTTTTTTGTATTGAAAAGGTAGGCGTCAAAACGGATTGAACTTAATAGAAAACAATAAAGTAAAAAAATGCATTATTATATATTAAGCTTCAATAGAATAAGGCCTAGGTAACACGAAAATAAATAATAAGTGGACGAAAAATAAGAACCTGCAAACTTGACAATATTTTTGTTGCAGACCTTACTCGTGCCACTTGTTTGAATCGATAAAGAGTTGATTAATTATTAAACTTTATGCATTCTAAGAAAGTATTATAAACAAGTTCCTACTATTTTCATACATACATAACTAAACGCCATCAATATCCGAGAGACATGTCGAAATTCAATGAATTCATTATAACCCACGCGCGTTCATATTGCGATCGGCTTCACCGCCATCTTAAATAACAACCGAACTAGTTCTGATTGAGATGATATTGTGAGCATTGAGGAATCAAGCTAGAATGTCTATGAGACTTTTTAAATACTCGCTATTATTAATTACTTATCTAAAAATTTTATTCAACATAGACTTAAAATAAAAGACAAAGTGAACTACTAAAATTTTTC
This sequence comes from Euproctis similis, assembly GCA_905147225.2. Lineage (NCBI taxonomy): Eukaryota > Metazoa > Arthropoda > Insecta > Lepidoptera > Erebidae > Euproctis > Euproctis similis. The sequence goes on along the minus strand of LR990122.1, from coordinate 833,800 downwards.
TGCTATCTGCATTTTTTGCAGCGATTGACGACATGCAGCTATAAATATGACAAGGTTCTATTAGTCCATTGAAATTTTACATGAGCTTTGCATTTCTTAGAGAACGCGATTTTATTTTTGAAACATATGGGGGCGGTCAATAGGAGCTTAACTTTAAGTATGTGGGGTCGCGATAACTCGGAAACTAAGCGTCTTACAAAAAATTTGTTCGTACACAATTTGTAGCAAATTGTCTAGCCTAAAAATATATTCATATACATAATATGTAACTTTGGCACTAAATTGAAAATCAAAGGTTTAAAAAAAGCAAAAAAGAAAATTTTTATACAGTTTTTTTTCACTTTTTCGCTTATTAGATTTTTATACAGTTTTTTTTCACTTTTTCGCTTATTAGACTAATAAGCGAAAAAGTGAAAAAAAACTGTATAAAAATTTTCTTTTTTGCTTTTTTTAAACCTTTTAGAAAAAAACATCACAGACTGATGAAATTTAACACAAATGTTACTAAGCAAAAAAGAAAATTTGTATATAAACTTTTGCGCTTATTTATAACTTCTTTGATTTTCAATTTAGGGGAAAAAGTTGTATTACATATTTGTAGGTGTATTACGTATTGTGTGCTCTAAGAAATGCAATATTCGGTCCTTAAATTGTAACATTTCAATGGACTAAAATGCAATATTAACACGCGGGAGTTCCTAGTTTTCGACTTTGCGACATAACATTTTTTCGGAAATTATGTGTGGAAAATAACAGATGTCCGACAAAATTACACCAGCTGCATGGCAATAGACTCTACCACCTGTTACATGGAACCAAAAAATCGGTGTGTTGCTGCTTTCAAAATTTTTAAATCAGGCTCACAGCAATGACTTCGAAATTATTTTTGGAAGTTAAGTGTGATAAATATCGATGACTGAAAACTTTGTGCCCGGTGTGGCAAGAGGCCACCTACTCCATTTGGGACGTAAACATATAACGGCGAAACGAGGCTTAACAGCCACTTAACAGCCTTCAGGTAACAAAAGGCGTGCGGTTATGTTATCATAATAATATGTATAGATTATTATTATTGGAGATTTAATCAAAATTAAATATTAATAAATTCAACAGGAATTAATCTCTTGCAATTTCTGAATAGTGATAACAGAATAGCAACCACTCACCAAGAGCGATTCCTATCAGGAATACACATGAACACAGAGACTGTATCAAATGCATTTGGTTTTGGTCCATTCTTGAATTCCTGTAAATAAAAAATGAACTGAAATACGATGTATTCTAGATTTAATGTCAGAATTGAAACAGAAACACCAGCCATTGTTAATAGAAAATGGTTGCTAAAAAGGGCTGTTTTACATCTAATTACATTGAAAAGTTACAGTGGTAGAGTCAAGCAGTATGTTGAATGAATGGGCCGGCTCGACCAGTGAAATACCACAACCTCTCAGAAGACCGACGTAAAGTGGCCATGCCGCGTTTTGTTCGGTGAGAGAGGTACCCGGAGGCCTTCCCCATCCTTTCCTATCCCCTATCCCTTAAATGTCGGCAACACAACAGTGTTGCTGGTGTGCATGTGGCTGTACATGTGTTGCTGGTGTCCATGGATGGCGTTGGTTGCTTACCATCAGGTGACACGCCTGCTCGTTTGCCCTCCTATCCCATAAAAAAAACCAACACAAAAAAAATTGTTGGGATTCCCCATGATTGTAAGAAGTATTAGTGAGTGACAAGGGGGAATTCCCTACTGTCTATCTTTACAATATGTCAAAATTTTGACAAAAATTGGATATAGTTCTGAGATAAACTAATTTATTTCCCCAACAACAAATTAATTAATAAATAATTAAATAGTACAAATTTAATATTTTCTGATAAAGTGAACAAAGTACTATATACACAGAATGGATCAAGATCACATTGCACAAAAGTGAACAGTAAATAGGTATAGTAAATGAAGAATTGTCTTTAACATAACTTCACACCAAGTCCTTTGCGAAGTAGGCAGAGATAACAGAGCATCACAAGGCATCATGCCTCTGTGCTCTCTGCCTACTGTTCTTACACACCTCGCTTCTTTGAGTTTTAAAAACTCTTGTCATCACCTTCCTGTTTACTATTGTTGACACATTTAAATTGGTCATGGAGTGTTTTGTGGATATTTTCTACTCCTACATCTGTCCATTTTTTGCACTGTATATCTGCTTAGTCAATATTGCACCCATTCTTTCTACATATCCGAACCATGGGAGCATGTCCTCCATAGTTTTACAGCGACACTGAGACATCATTGCCTACATGTAAGAATAGATCCTGATGATTCATACTTTGTATATTTAATTCGAAGAATTATCCTGAAACTTTTCTTTATGATATTTTGAAGAAAGAAAAAGGTTGAAAGGTTATAAAGTTGGACCGGTAATCTCTGGAACTGTGCAGTAACAGATTTTCATATTTAGTCTACCAAAGGGAGGTCGTGATATTTGTGAGTGTCATATGCTATTTGTAATTTATGTAATTTAACTGATATTGTCTAGACCGTAGTGCTATATTATAACACAATAAAAATATTAAATTATAAGTTCAACCATCATATATGTCAACTATATGTATAATATGTCTATCATTCAGGATTTACATGTTATTACACAGAATAAATTGTTTCTCTTTTTGTACAAAATCCTAAACCGCACTCTACTTTTATTATTTTACCAAGTTGTGTTATATCATGTATATCTTTCAAGTAATTTTTTTTATACCACTCAATTTTTAAAGTGCTGGATAAATTCAGGTAAATAATTATTAGAAGCGTCGTAGAAATATCAGGGCATAAGACCGTGCACAATTATTAAGAAAAGATATAAATACATGTATTTTTTTAATTACATACTAAAAAGCACACTAACCTCTTCCCATTCATTTTGAAAAAGAAGACAATTTTCTCTTTTAATGAGAATACGATATAAACATTTATTTTCGTCTATTGCAAGTAGTCAAATCAACATGCAATACCCCATGGGACATGATTATTGAATCATACCAAATTAAAATGTCATAATACTGTTATTTAAATTATACGGCACAACTATAATTTTATAAATTTAAATAAAAATTTACACTTCACTTGAAACTTGAAAGTTTTTTTAATGGATCTGAATTAACTGCTGTTAACTGTTATCTGCTGTTATCTACAAACTATTGTATGTATAACTCCCAATTAACCCCATATCATATACCCCTGGCCTAGAATGGCTATATGCCAAAAATTAAGCAATTTTCAAAGATTCACAAAAAATAAGCAATTTTGCAAGATTCACAGCTTAAAAAATAACCAGTAAGTAACTAACAGCTAACGTTCATTCATCATTAATTACATAGAATAAAACAAAGTCGCTTTTCGCTGCCTTTTAAGCATATATCTTTAAAACTACGCAACGGATTTTGATGCGAATTTTTTTAATAAGTTTCAACTGGGTAGTTACATACATACATACATACATAACTTCACGCCAAATCCCTTGCGGGGTAGGCAGAGAGAACAGAGCGCCATAGGGCACGATTCTTACACGCCTCACTCGCTTCGTTGACTTTCATAACTCTTTTCATGCACGCGCGTCGGTTTTTGAGGCTCTTAACATCACCTTCCTCCAGAACACGTTCTATTTGGTCTTGGAATGTGTGTCTTGGCCGTCCTCGACTCCTACATCCGTCCGCTTTTGCATTGTATATCTGCTTAGTCAGTCTTGCGTCAACCATTCTTTCTACATGTCCGAACCATCGGAGCATGCCCTTTCTTACTTTTACACCGACACTCTCTTTCAAACCAACTTCCTTCCTTACAACCTTGTTTTCTACGCGGTCAGCGAGAGTCACTCCGCAGATTTTGCGTAGAGCCCTCATTTCTACCGCGTTTATTCTACTTTCATGCACACTCTGCCATACCCAGCTCTCGCTTCCATAAGTTAGTGTTGGGATCAGGACTGCATTGTGGATTGCTAACTGGGCCTTTCTGCTAATATTTTTTGCGCCCAGGAATCTGCCCAACACTCCGTTTACGCTATTTCCTATCGCCACTCGTCTTTCTACATCCGCGGTGTACCTTCCATCTCTGCTAAAAGCGCATCCAAGATATACAATTTCATTCACCTGTTCCAGCACTACATCATCAACCATTATCCTTGCATCTGTTCTGGATTCCTCCCTTTCAAACACCATAACTTTCGTTTTCGTCGCATTCAACTGCAAGCCTTTAATCATGCAATCATCTTTCATAGTAGTGACTAGTGTTTGCAGGTCCGACGGCGATTCGGCTAGAAGCACGGCGTCATCTGCGTAAAGCAGGCAGCTCACGACTAGTTCACCCATTCGCATCCCTACATCCATCGATCTCATTCTCTGGAGACAACTGTCCAGGTACAGGATGAACAGTCGAGCGGACAGCACGCAACCCTGTCTGACGCCGATATTGACGTCAAACCAGGGGGACAAGCCGCCGTCAACACGCACACACGCTGTGCAGCCCTCATAAGTGGACTGCACAGCGCGCAGCAGTGCTCCGCTCACCCCGTAGCCCGGGAGTATATCCCACAGATCCTTTCGTAACACTCTGTCAAACGCTTTTTCCAGATCCACAAAACCGCAGAAAACCTTCCGGTTAACAGCCAGTTGTTTCTCCACGATGTTGCGGAGAGAAAAAATCTGATCCATGCACCCTCGTCCGCTTCTGAAACCACCCTGAGCCTCCCACAACACTCCATCAGATATCACCCTCATTCTCCTTTCAATAATTTTCCCATACACTTTTGCTGCTAAACTGATCAAACTGATGGCCCTGTAACTGGCGCACTGCATACGTGATCCCTTACCTTTATACAAGGGCACGATGACAGCGCGCCTCCAGTCCATGGGAACCTTACCCGACCTCCAGCACAGATTGCTCAAGGTCAGGAAAGCGTCCCGGACACAGGTTCCACCGTGTTTGATCATTTCAGCAGACATCATATCAATTCCAGCTGCCTTACCATTTTTCATACTTCGTATCGACCATTCAATCTCTTCCATAGTAATGTCCTCATCAGATGTTGGCGCAGCGGTGTCAGCCGTGGGCTCACTCGCGGCGCCCACATCCGGAACATACTCGTACATTTCCCCAAAATACTCACTCCACCTGCCCAATACATCGCTTGGGTTTGCAAGAATGTCACCAAACTTAGACATAATTTTGTCCATTCTGGATGTTGACGAAGAACCCCGAGACTTTCTAACTTCCCTCCAAAAGAGTTTGTTATTCGCCTCGAAGTTCTCCGTCAACCTCACTTCCTCATTCGCAACAAGTCTTTCACGCTTCTCTTTCACTAAGGCTTTGGTAACATTCCTGCAGCGGCGGTAGCTCTCATACTTTTTCTCTGTCATACTATCATTCTGGTTCACACTTGAGACATAATCCAACCATGCTTTTTTCTTTCTTTCGACGCTGGATTTCACATCCGCGTCCCACCAGGCGTCACCTCTCAGAATCTTATGCCTCTTTGCACTACCACATACTTCTTTTGCACTATTCACTATACTTTCTTTCATTCTTTCCCAGCATTCTTCAACACCTAGGTCAGAAAGACTCGTCTCATTGAGTCTTTTACTGACTAGGCCTACATACATACTCCGTACACTTTCATCTTCTAATTTCTCACATTTTATCCTTTCAAGCTCTCCGAAATGGGTACGCACTCGCCAGTGTCTCCACTTCTTGAAAAGACCCACGAATCGGCTTACCACCAGGTAGTGGTCCGTATCAAGAGTGGGGCCTCTGTAGGCTCTTGTATCCCTTAGAGTATTTCGGAGACGACTATCTATCAAAATCAAATCTATCATACTCTTTTGCTCATTCCGTCTCCACGTATACGTGTGAATATCTTTATGACGGAATAATGTGTTAGACACAAGGAGGTTCCGTTCCAGGCATACGTCCAATATCGGCTTACCAGCATCATTCACTCTCTTGTCACCATTCGGACCAAGGACAGCCTCCAGGCCGTCTCGCTTGGTTCCGACCCACCCATTAAGATCACCACACAGAATTATCCTTTCATTTCCCTCAGCTAGATCCAGAATATCCCTAACAGTTTCCCAAAACTCCTCGAGTTCGCGGGGATCCGCGGAGCTAACGGGAGCATAAGCTGCGACCAGGAAAACTCGCGTGATCCCCAGTTTTATTCGAACCCAAAGATGTCTTGGGCTTACCAACTCATAATCTTTCACTCCGGAAGCAAAGCGGGAGGAGAGAACGACTCCAACACCCCCACTGGCACGGACGTCCGGGTCCACTCCGGACCATAGGGCTACCATGCCACCGGGGAGGTCCTCGGTCTCCCTCCCCCTCCGCTTTGTCTCCGTCAAACATAAGGCATCCAGGCATCTCTCATTTAATACATCCATCATCTCATTCATCTTTCTTGCCATGCTACCTCTAACATTCCACGTGCCTATACGGCACTCCCCTCTCCTCGTCCCGCCAGGATTGGCGCTGCGTGAAGGGTGGCGGCCCCCTTCGCCGCATGCGCATGCAGCCGCACCGACGGGGGCTAATCGGTGCCCGTCGCTTACGGGGCACGCCCTAGCAGCCCGTCCGGCTGAGTTTGCTTTGGTCAAGATTGCGTCCCACTGGGACGGCAGGGATCGCGACGTGCACGCTCTTGACAAGAACCCCCAACTGGGTAGTTTTTAAATATAATTCATGTATAATGTACTAAAGAACTTTTTTTCGAGATTTAGCACTTTAATTGCAAATAGGCTGAACCCTAAGTGATAGATCTAAAAAATGTTTTACATTATTAAACACCTTTAGAGGGTGTCCAACAAAGTCCGCCAGGGCGTATAGCTTTATCTTAGGGATCGCCCACAAGGCTTTCGCCGCTAACCGGTGCAAGTGAAAGTGTTAACAACAAAACTTTAAAAGTATTTTAAGATTTTTTTCTATAAATGAATGGAATAAGACAATTATTAATATTCAGGGTTAATATTTACTTCAAACGGGATTTTGAACAATTATCACAATAATCCGTCTCTAAAAATCACAATTAATACTGGACGGAAAACTCACATTAGTCGTCATCAATTGAAAATAGTATTAAAATAGAAAACTAATAGCGTCAAAAAAGTAAAGTTAAACTTAAGATATTAAACACTGCTGACAAAAATCTTGTGACAAGCCATTGGAACTAGAATCTTCAAGAATAGTGACGACGATTATTTTACCAGAAAGGGTGTCGAAATAACGAAAAACGTTGGAACTGCATCACATACTATGGCATATGACGCTTAATCCCATAGTAACTATAGGAATAAGCGTCATTACTCGTGAAAACGATCTCTGTAAAGAGTTCGAAAGGTCGGAAAATAAATAGAAAATAAGTTCTAAATAAACGCGATATAATCCATAAAAAGCTGTTTCATTAAGCAAATAGTGAAATCTTAAAGACAAAACTCTCGGTGGCGCAGTGGTCGAGCACACAGCTTCTGATCCAGAAGTCCGGGTTCGATTCCTGACACTGGCTCACACCATTGACTTCGAAATTCTTTTCGTAAGTTAAAACAAGTGGAAGTTAAGTTTGTTATGTGTGATAAATATCGATGACTGAAAACTTTGTGCCCGGTATGGCAATAGGTTCGCCACCTATTCCAATTGGGACGTAAACATAACGGCGAGACGAGGCTTAACAGCCGCTGCGCTACACCTTCGGGTGACAAAAGGCGTGAAGTTATATTATGTTAAAGATTATATTGTTACTCTAAACAACTAAACTAAATTAACAGTGCATGTTAATTATAAATAAATACTGTAACATTCGTTAAAATCGCTTCGTAAATAAGTAGGGTACTAGGGATTGCAACCGGGCCCGGGCATTCTTACGTGCATGTCAATAAGGGCACCGGGCCCGGTTTGCAATCCCTACTTATTTACGAAGCGATTTTAAACGTTACACACACATTACACATGCTCATTATTAGCATGAGAGCATGGTAGTTTCGAGTTTGCTCACGATACTAGCATGTGTGTACAGCCTTGAGCATGCTAGTTTCAAGCATGTTCGAAAATCGACAGCCATGCTAATATCGACCATATATATTCTGCTGCATGGTTGAAAATAGAATGCTTATTGACGGCAAATGACATAAGCATGCTCTTTTTTAGCATGTGTAACAATCCTTTTTTCATTTTAAACAGTAGGGATGTTACTCTAAAAATCGAGAGCTGATATATTGAATCAAATGCATTGATTACTTGTGAAGAAATACCATGGTAAATGAATAACCACGTAGTGGTCAGTATTAGGTATTCATTCGTTTAATATTTAAAATCGTTAAAGAATGAAAGGAAATATAATATAATTTTAAATTATTTTTCAAGTTCGTATCGATTCATTCATTTTAATCGATGTTTTTAAGCAGATCACCACACTAAAAAGATAAAACTGACAGACGTCAAATGCTTGTATATTTTTACAATCGTGCCTAATCGTGGCCCGTGATAATTATTTTTCATAATTTGTTCTTGCCGTTCTTGGTGAGTTTGTTTTTGTTAAAGTGACTAATGTTAGATTATTTGTGACAGTTCATGGAGTTCTTAAAGCCGTTGTTTAAAATAATTCACTGATTAATTTGTATTAGATTTTTATAAATATTAGCTTTTTAAAATTATTTTTATATTTGGTCGAAATGGGAGTTTGCAAATTTTTCCAACAAGGCAATTGTCGCTTCGGGCAGAGTTGTAGATTCGAGCACATATACGGTTCCAAATACAGCTATCATGGTAAGTTTATTGCAATTATTATAAGAAAAAAAAGTTTTAATAATTTCGTGAAATAATGAAATCTATGACACTCCTATGACTAGGACTAATTTAACAACACGTCTCACTCCAAAAAAACGTTTAGGTTGTAAAGTTTGTCATAGATATATACATACCTTTAAATATTTACATCAGTGTTTTAACTTGCTTTTTCCTCAAAAGTGTATTAAAAGCAAAGAATTGATATATCTACTTCTATTCAGTATATATATATGAGATAGCACAAAACTGAATGAATTATATAATTACTGCACTTATGAGAGAGTACATTGGGCATTAGAAATTTTCAATATAATGAACTTTATTTCAGCACCTAATGTTAACCAGAATGTAGCCCCTACACAGTCTACAGAGTGCACAGACGAGCAACTAGTCAATCAAGTGCAGGCAGATATACAGGCAGCATTAGGAGGCGGACAGTGGATACTGTCTTGTTATGCTCCATTCAAACAAAAATATCCAGGCATTAACGATTTATCTCCTGAAGAAGCAAGACTTTTTATTTATGAAGCTAGAAATAGTAATAATTTAGAACAAGCTGTAAGTATACATTATATTGCACAAATCACATGTTGTATACTTTTGATCAATTGGCCCATAGCAGTCCTCAACTGGACAACATAAGCCTCTTCCAATGTGTGTAAATGAGTAGTATTTTAAAAAATATATTTATAAGAAATTCGCTTATAAAATAGTTACAGAACATAGACAATACATTTACAATATTATTAGCTTCATTTAGTTAAAATGTCATGTTTTTGAAAGTTTATGCAAGCCAACATAGGAGAGGCTATAGGCAGCAACTAGTATGTAATAATATGATATATTTTGATGCAATTTACACATCTGCTGCATCTTTTGGCCAATCTGATTTCCTAAAAAATATCTTCCATAAGTGAGGTCAAGTAAGTTTTATGAGATAACAATGGCTGCTGGATTATACTATTAAACTCCTAAAAAGGTTTCCACATAAGTTCTAGTTATTTAGTTCTAGTGTTAGTTAAGGAGCTTATTAAATGAAATACACAGTTGTTACAAATACACAGAATGTTAAATATTAATAACTGAGTATTTTGTTTCAGATTAATTATATGAACAATTTATTTCATGAAACAAGACAGAAATATGAACAACTTCTTCAGCCTAATGTCAGTACAATTAAATTGTTAAGAAGCCTCTACAAAGGCGAATCTGTTACATCATCATTTTCAAATATTGGACAAACATTTAATGGAACAAATTCTGCCTCATCCATATTTCGGAGAGCTGCACAGGATAGTCAGCCAACAGCAGCCTCAGTTTTTAGCCAAGGGCAACAAAGCATTTTTAATTCTCAAGTTCCTCATTCCCAAGAATTGTTTTCTAATGCAAGTACTGACTGTTTTGGTCAAAACACCACATCAGCAAATGTATTTGGATCTCAAAATCAGAATGATTCAGTTGCAAAATCAATTTTCGCTAGTGCAGTAAACAGTTCTACAAATCAGTTTGGTGTAACAAATCAAAATGACCCCTCTAGTTTATTTTCTTCTGCAAATCAGAATATTTTTGGGCCTGCTCAGCCTAATACAGTATTTAACCAAGCCCAGAATAACTCTCCATTTGGTCAAGCACAGAATATATCACCATTTGGTCAAACACAAAACCCTTCACCATTTAGCCAAACCCAGAATGCATCTGCATTTGCTCAAGCTCAGAATGTTTCACCATTTGCACAATCCCAAAATACATCTCCATTTAATCAAGGGAATATACATATAAAGACTGAAAATCCTGCATCTATTTTTGGCCAAGCAAACATTCAAATGATGTCTGCAAATAATCCTGGTATTTATAGCAATATGGATGATTTATCAGAGGAAGACTTACATGCTTTTCAAAGTGATACATTTGAATTAGGATTTGTTCCTGAACTGCCCCCACCACAGAAATTGTGTACCTGAGTTTAGTGAAGAATATTAGAGTAATATTATACATAATAATTCTATTTATTATTTTAAAAACCAATGACTGTGACCTAAGAGCTAAGGAAGCTTTTGATGTGTGAGACTGTACACTCTGCCATTCATTCATTAAAAGACCTTGTGTAAAGTTAAATTTTATTAAGTCGCCTAGATGCTGCAGTATGCGAGTCTATTGACCTCTAAAATAAAGGTTGGTAGGTCAGCATTATTAATATAATTTTGTTAAGTTTGTAAGTAAAATTAAATAAAAACACAAATTGTATTGTTACAGTTCCTAATATTGTGTACATTATTTTAATATAAAAGCTGGAACTAATAATGTAAATAAAAGATAATTATAAAATATAAACCAAGTTATTATTATATTAAAATTTATGTTCGAATCCAGGCTCACACAAATGACTTTTCAAAAGTTATGTATGATAAATATGTAAATACATAACATAACATAACTTCACGCCTTTTGTTACCCGAAGGTGTAGGCAGCGGCTGTTAAGCCTCGTCTCGCCGTTATGTTTACGTCCCAAATGGAATAGGTGGCGAACCTATTGCCATACCGGGCACAAAGTTTTTCAGTCATCGATATTTATCACACATAACTTCCGAAAACAATTTCGAAAAGTCATTGGTGTGAGCCAGTATCAGGAATCGAACCCGGACCTCTGGATCAGAAGCCGTGTGCTCGACCACTGCGCCACCGAGACTCAAAATATATAAATAATAAATAAATATGACTCTTTCAATCCGACTTCCATCCTTACAACCTTGTTTTCTACACGGTCAGCGACGGTCACTTCGCGGATTTCGCGCAGTCCCCTGATTTTGACCCCGTTTATCCTACTTTCTTGCACATTCTGCCAAACACAGCTCTCGCTTCCATAAGTTAGCGTTGGAATCAGTATTGCAGTGTGGATTGCTCTCTGGGCTTTTCTGATATGTAATATTTTTTGCGCCCATCAATCTGCCCAACGCTCAATTTACGCTATTTCTTAATGCCACTCTTCTATATATACATAGTCCAAGAAACAACAAAGGTAAATTGGAGCAAAAATATTTATTTTATACATCTTGCTTTACAGTTTGCAGAGGCGTATTGGCTTCCATTTTGACAATGTCCTGATAGTTTTACCACAAAATATAGAAACAGGAGTCTGAACGTAACGTGGAACGAATAGTCTCTATCTAGGGGAAATAATTTTCGCCGGTAGAGAGTTCAAATCCTGAAGGGGAAGTTTTGTCATCGTTGACAGATCTGTTAATTACTAATGGAACCATCGGTGCGTCCAAAATTCTAGCGCAGCCAGTGGCAGAAAAGAGAACTAAAATCTCAGTTTATCATTGTGTACATTAATATCCTGTGTTTCTATACTCCGTAGAGTATAGTTATTCTATAGGAGTGCACTTGTTGGTAATGTCCAAGTGGCGGCTAGTGGTCGATCTCCCCCAGGTAGAGCTGCTTGTCGCTGGAGGCGGACAGCACGATGGGCTCGGCGCGGTGGAAGTCCACGTCGTTGACGGCGCCGTTGTGTCCGGGCAGCTTGTACAGCACGCGCCGCGACGTCGTGTCCCACACGTACACGAACCGGTCCGAGGAGCCGGCGCTCACCTGCGCGTGCGTGTAACAGACCCGTGAAATACCAGAATATGATCGTCAAGGGCACGCGTCGCGTTTTGTTCTATGAGAGAACTGTTCTTACACATAGGATAGACATTTTTACAAGTCACAGCGTATGGACCGCGCTTTTTAAAAGAAAATACTACTCAATTATAACACTTTAGCAGATTAATTTTGAACCATTTGGAATATGGCTAGTATTTTTTTACGAGATTGGAAAACAAGTAAGTCACCAGGTAGTAAGAGACTATCACTAACTGGAGTGGGATGAGAACGGATGAGAAATGGAATGGGCCTCTTTTTCTAAACAAAACGCGTCGATATTCTTAGAGGCACTTCATGGAATTTAATAAAATAGAAACATTAATCAATGGTGTTACTGTAAAAAAAATTTCTTACAAACCTTAGACCCATCATGTGACCACGCACATCTTAATAAGTTCTTTTCAAAGTTATGCTGATGTCCAGACATTAATTTAACACACCGTTCTGAGGGGGCAAACGGACGAACATCCCATATTCTTAAAGTATTGTCCATTGAGTTTGATAAAAGATAAGAACCATCATACGACAGTGCCATGCCTGCAATATTAACATATTAAGTGATAAGATATTTTTATAATAAATGTTTCCCCACTTTCACTTCCAGGGTTTTTTTTATGAGTCTCGGTAGTCTATCTACAGTGGTAGAGCCAAGCAGTTCGCTGCACGAATGGGCCGGCTCGACCGGTGAAATACTACGACCTCTCAGAAGACCGACGTAAAGTGGCTAATGCCGCGTTTCGTTCGGTGTGAGGGGTACCCGGAGGCCCTCCCCCCTTTCCCATCCTTTCCTATCCCTCAAAGGTCGGCAATGCAACAGTAACACTATATGTGTTGCTGGTGTTCATGGGCGGCGTTGGTTGCTTACCATCAGGTGACACGCCTCCTCGTTTGCCCTCCTATCACATAAAAAAAAAATTGAGCAAACGGCTTCTGATACAGAGGTCCGGGTTCGAATCCTGACACTGACTCACACCAATGACTTTTTGAAATTGTTTTCAGAAGTTAAGTGTGAAAAATATCGATGACTGAAAACTTTGTGCCCGGTATGGCAATAAGTTCGCCACCTATTCCATTTGGGACGTAAATATAACGGCGAAACGAGGCTTAACAGCCGCTGCCTACACCTTCGGGTAACAAAGGCATGAAGTTATGTTTTTTGATAGGATGGTATGTAGGATTGTAATAGGTTTGAATAAATCTGCATTGAAAAGAATACCCCGTTGTTAACAAAATTAATCCTCATAGCTCTGAAATCTAGTGTTCAAACCTAGACAGTATATTTAACTGTGGTAATGAGTAAATAAAGAATATGTTCCCCATTTACAGCAAGACCAATTGGGCGATGCTTTAGAAAATTCTTCATACTTACTGATGAGGACTGTGTTACACCTCAATACTATTAGTTCCCAAATAGAATAGATAGCACAACTCATTCGAGACATGGCCACTTACTCCTGTATGTATTAATACTGTGTAGTTACAGTTAAATTATTCAAGTAAATCAATTTACCTGTAATAGTATCCGTGTGTCCCTTAACCTTATAAGCTATTTGGTTATTTCTAATATCCCATACTTTTATGACATTATCTATACCACCAGATATAATTTTCTCAGCTGTATCACTGAACAGTACTGAAGTCACTGGGTAAGAACTATCAAATGAAGCAATAGGATTACGCTTTCTAGCATCCCATAATTTTATGGTGTTGTCATCTGATGCTGATACAAGTAATTCAGGACCTCTTCTTGCACCTGTAATTATTATATTAGTCAGCTATAATATGTGTGTAAGGAACGGCAATTACTTTATAAAAAGTGTTATATTTTCAAATAATCTTTAGATTAGTACTTTCTTACTTAACAAATGAGACCAAATTAGACTAACGATGGTCATAATGCTCACTAAATTAATAAAAAAACCCACCTGATACAGAGTTCACAAAATTAGCATGACCCTTCAATTTCTTAATTCTGGTGCCAGTAGGGACATCCCAAACTGCTACTGTATTGTCTGTAGCACATGTGTAAAGGTGTGAGCCATCTGGTGAGAAACACAGCTCCATAATGGCACCAGTGTGACCCTTCATAACCATTACATTTTCACATTGACCATATACATTCCATAGAACTGAAATAGTAAGTTTATTATTAGTTCTAATTGCAGATATTTCTTTCCTTTATTATTCTTGTTTTGCATATTGTTTTATATGTCAGTTAAAAAAATAGATACTTACATATTTGTCTATCAAATCCTGCAGAAGCTAAGTGCCTGCCTTCGGGATGAAACTTAGATGTAAATATTTCACCCTGGTGGCCCTCTAATAACATTATAGGTGCATACAGATTTGATGTCCGGGGTACCTATAAGTATATAAAGTTTGATAATCTTTTTTAAAGTTGACCTTGAGAGATAACTCTTGTTACACTTTTGAAAAGAAGAATCATTTCAGAGAAAAGCATAGAAGATATACCTAAATATAATGTAAGTAAAAGTAACAAAAATATATATGGGGATTCAATCATTTTTATACTAGAAGGCTACATAGTAATTTAAATGAAATATAGCTCTTGTGTCTAGCATGATCTCTTTCCGTTATTAAAAAGAATTTGTCGATTAAGTTTTATGTTAGCACTTACCGAAGAAGTAACCACAGCTTTCTCTCTGGTACCGACTACAGATATTTCATGGCGAGTTTTTTTGGCTGCAACGACAGGCAGTTCATCTGCCTTGCGCTTTGCTAATTCAATCATGTTTATTTGCATAAAATAAAACTTATATTGGTATTTATATTTTGTTAACCTCTAAATCTGTTTTGTCTACTTTACGTTTTTTTTTTAGTATAATCCATGACCTTGGATGCAAAGTCGTCCAGTCGATTTCTTTTTTAATTTTATGACCTGGTAACAAAGACCTTGAAGTCATAACTTATTTGGAAAATGTTCTGAATTACTTTGGTGTCACTACACTTCACTCCACTAAATTTCATCATTTAAATTGATTGAATTGTATTTTTAATGTAATTATAAATGGGTTTATAGGCTGTTGGATCTTTTAGTGTAACATTTATTGGCGGCGGGCGGGAGGAAGAAACAGTCAGTCGAATATTTAACACGTAAAATTAAGTTTATATCATAGATTTAAGAATACACAGCCTAGGCTAAAAGAATAATTATGTGAATTTTGAATTTATCCTTTTTTTTAAATACATGGTAAATGAATTAAAGATACAAACCACCCCGTTTAGACCTTCTATCTATTAAAAAACAACCTGCAGCAAAATCTGTTGAGTAGTTTCAATGATCTAAGCATTTAAGCGGACAGATTGTAGAAAGCAACTTTATTTTATAGTATAAAATAAAGTTGCTTTCTATTCTTTAATAGACAAATAATGAGTAATTATGATGTTCAATTACATACGGCTACATGCTAGTACGTACTACTACTATGTATGTATATTTATACTACGTAGCTATCTATTAACTACACGAAGTTATTTCTTCTTCGAATAATATGTGTTGTTTTAGTGGTTCGACATTCAAGCTGACCCCCATTTATAGACCCCATATTTATATACTCTTTGCTGACCCCTTTTGAATCGAGAATATCTAACTAATGCAGAGAATATGAATATTCTGGCTCACACAAATGACTTTTTGGAAATTATGTATCTTACAGGCAACATTGTCCTCGAAGTATGGCAATAAATATTTCGTCATCCGAAAGTTCCGAAACCCAATAAAATAAATAGGGTCGTACCATATTATTTTTATATTACCGTATTTATATGCTCTGTGGGTTGTACCTAGTTATGCGAGGTAAAGCACAAGTTTCTGCCTATACCAGAAGGCAGAAAAGGAGTGGGAAAAAATACAACGAAAATTCCATAAATATAGAAGCGAACAGCTTCTTTAATTTGACTCTGTGGGAAACAAATAAAAACGACATCAGGAAAACCGGAAGTTAGAGGAAATCTGAGGAAAAGGAAATAGTTTAGAATTATGAAATTATTTATTTTAATGTTGTGCTGAAATGGAATTAAAATATATTAATATTAGGTAAAATTAGACATTCCGAACCAATTAAATTATGACAATGCAAAAACTGGAATTAACATTGGCTATAATAAAACCACATGCAGTCAAAAACCCTATTGCTTTGTCTTACATCAGAAATGTTTTGAAAAAGAAATTTATTGTTGTAAAGACGAAAAGAATTTCACTAAGCCAAGAATCTGCAAGTAAATTTTATGAAGAACATGTAGGAAAATTCTTTTGCCACCGTTTAGTTACATTCATGGCTAGGTAAGCAATATTTTTTACTCATCAACTTACTATTAGTGCACTTTGGTGGTGAATTCAGTTTATTGATGCATGAGCTTTTTCATTCATTTAACTTTTACTATGACCAGTTATTTTATGATTTCATTGAAATTTGTACATGTAGAATTAGTTTAAAGGTAAACATAAAAAATTAAAAGAGTTTAGTCTACTTAATAAAATTAAAAATGAAAAATGAAGGAGTTACTAGAGGTACTTTCGCCCCTTCACATTCATAATGGGGTTTTTATATAACAGGATTTATTTGCTCATCAAAATTAATGTAAAAGTGAAATAATATTACTTGCAGTGGTCCCATAGATTTACACATAATTGCATGTTCAAATGCAATAGAATTATGGAGGCGACTGCTAGGTCCTACCAGTGTCTATAAAGGCCAGTTCCAAGCGCCTTGCTGTTTGAGGGGAATGTTTGGAATTTCTGACACAAGAAACGTTGCTCATGGCTCAGGTGATGCAGGCTATACATATAACTCAGTGCTTCACTAAATTGATAATAGAAAAAAAAAATGAATATGTCATATTTAACAATGTTGGGGTTTCATTATTTTTCTTATGGGATCAGGGGGCAGACGAGCAGATGTGTCACCCAATGGCAAGCAACAATTGTTGCCCATGGACACCTGAACATAGTGTTACAGTAATGTTGCTTATAATGGGATATGGAAACCGATCACCAAGTGAAAAGCAGCATTAGCCACTTTACCTCAATATTCTTAGAGGTTATGGAAGTTCACTGATCGAGCCAGCCTATTCATGCAGATATCTGTGTAACTCTACCAATCAGTATTAAATCTAATATTTAATCAGAAATTTCTTAATTTTCTAAATTATATGCACTTTATTATAGGAATATGTCTGACCCCATGTTATTCATTTTATACACCTTTGCACAACAACTTTTGACTTAACTATTGAACTCTGATTTCAGATTCACCAATATCAGCTGAAAGAGAGATCAAATTTTTCTTTCCTGACTTCTCATTGTATCAGTGGTACAATGACTATGAAGAAATATACAGGAAGGGCCCCATAATTTTCAATGACCATTTGTTTCAGCATGTTAGGAAATTATAATGTTTACTAGTTAATTAAAACTGTGATATATGTTAATTTAATTACATATGTGATTTCTTGCTAGTTAAAAGACAAAGATTTTTAAGTAGTATGTTATGTGGGATAATAAAAATATACTTTTTATAAACCTATTTTATTGGTCAAAGAAATGGACTAAAACACAAATAATTGTATTTTAAATATCCAAAAAAATGTTATAGAACCACTGTAAAACATATAAACATTTCTAATTATATTTAACACAGTAATATACAATAATATAATTAACACTAACATAAATCAAAAGTTATTATTTTAAAGAGTGAGATCACTATTAATTTGCAACCCTCTTAAAGGAGGAAACTTATAATTTTGCCTACACAAGACTGGCACAAAAGAATGACAATAGAATTGAGGAACTATAACTTTTTCTTTTTTGTAATCTGTAATATTTTAATTTCGAAATAATTGCCCCATAACTGAAATTCCTTGTTACCTTTTGCAACTAGTTGTTGCATTAGGTAATGTAATTTCCTGATTCTCCTGTATAACTAATATCAAACAGCTGTAGTAGTAAAATTACTAGAAAAAATATTCCATTATAAAGAATACAATACAAATATAAGTTTCTCAATTATACTGAAATTTTTAACAATGGCATCTGAATTTTATATACATCAAAATAAACAAATTTTGCAAGTATAATTTCAAACCGGTTTTGATAATTAATGCATATTATTATTATTGCAAAAAATTTATTAGTGATTACCAAACTAGTTTCATCACTGAAAAATCATTATTATGCAAAAACACTATGCTACTGTAAAAATTTTGGTACTGCTAACTAAACTCCTGTATGCCTCATATTAATGTCTAACACTAATACAATTACTCGCCAATTTTGACAAACACCTTGGGTCTGGAGAAAACTTTTATTCCTTCTTCAAGCTTTGCTAATTGCTTTTCAAGTTCCATCTTCCGGTTTCGCATTTTTAACGTATCTGTTTTAACTGGTAATTTGTTCAGTTCACTTACTAATTCTGCAAAACCTGTTAACAAAAAAAGTTATTTAAATCCTACATAAAAAAAACTGTAGATTTGCAAATCAGATAAACATGTTCTAAAAAGATATTTTACTGGTCTTAAAACTAAAAGAACAGTACATCAAACTTACTATTTCGAAGCATCCTCAGTGTTTCCTTGCGTTCAACATCTGGCAGTGTAACATGTCCAGGTGGACACACACCAAAGTCGTCATCAGCTTTCGCCCCATCTGCTTCCTTTGAGCCATGCTCCTTGCGTTCACGTATGTATTTAGGTACCACCCCCTTTTGATAACCTGGAACATAACATATTGAAATGTCATTATGATATTGGCAGTATATTTTACAGTTGCACATAGTAGATAAATTTAAATAGAATACTAAAAAACTTAACTTACTACCTATAATGGTTTTTTAATTGTTGCTCTATAATTATTGTGATTTTCATTGTTATAAACAAACAAAAAATTAAACCTTCATTTTTAAGTAAACCACTGAAAAATATTATATAGTTTAAATGAAATAAACTTGGACAGAATTTCAAAAACACTTTTTTTACCGACAGATGTAGGTAGTGCCTGTTAAGCTTCCACACCGTTATGTTTGCATCGCAAATGGAATAGGTGGAAAACCTATTGCCATATTGGGCGAAAAGTTTTATGAAAATAAAACATAAAACCTTTAAAAAACCTGCTGTGTAAAATGCTATGGTTGATGTGATAATAGGTGGCAGAGTCAATAATAAACAAACAGGTAAGTTTATCTTCAAAACATAGTTAAATACCAGATCCTTTCAACAGCTACCATGTACTGTTGAACAGTTAAATATAGATAGGAAATATTGAAGTACCTGATGGTAAGTAGGGGTCTTTATGATCTTTTCTCTCTAAAATAGAGTTTAATCGACTGCGGTCCTTTTCGATGTCTAAAAGATCATCACCAATTCTCCGTGGTGTTCGTGATGAGTTTAATGGAGGTGGGCTTCTATTATGAACACGATTATCTCCACTAGCTTTCATTTTTGCTTCTGCATCTTCATTCTCTTTTTTAGGGTATAACATTGTCAATTTTGCACCTTCTGCTAGTTTCTGAGAAAGATTTGACTCTATTGTTTGGCATCCTATATCACGGAAAAGTCCAGAGGATTCTGTAGACTTAATTTCATCATCCATACATGACTCCTCTGCTTGTTTAATTTTCAGAAGTTCTTTCCTCTTCAAAAACTCAGCCATGTCTCCTTTTTTTATTCGCACATCTGTGCCTTTTTTTCTTGTATTAGAAGAGCTCGCTTTAGCAACATTGACTAATAGTTTACCGCTTTTGTTCGACGGTGACGACTTTACCTGTCCGAGTGAGCTGCCGGTAGCTACAGGGTTTGTCAATCGGGGAGGGTGAACATTGTTTGTGGTATATTTAGGTCCCTTAGGGGACTTACTCTGTATATATTTTAGTTGTTTCATGTTTTCTCTTATGAAATTCTTTTTTTGTTCTTTCTCTGAAAGGATTTAAAAATATTGAGCCTTCATATACTAGAAAATTCTGAAGACGAATTAATTTAAAGAAAATCAGTAAACGAATATATCAAAATCAAATGTAACGGACTTACTTGGTTCAGGAAAGATACCTTTTAGAGTATACATCGTCAAATATCAAATGTTAGCAAAATGTAAATTAAGAAAAAGTGCACTCATTATTTAGAGTTCGATATAAAACACACTTCTATCTAAATACTGTAGTTGTTCATCCTTTTGCACATCCAATATTTTAGAATAAAAAATAGTTCAATAGTAATTTACGTTCGGTTTTTGTCACTTTTTCAAAAACCTGATCTGTCATCGGTCAGTGAACTGTCATAGGGGTGAATTTGTTTCTGGCCACTTTAATTATCGATTGCTAACAACCTTTTTAGTTTTTTTTGAAATAACTATGAATCTATTAGGTTTATCTTAATTATTTAGCTAGGTGAAAAATACCTCGGCTGTTATTATTTTATCCAACACAATATTTGATTAAAAAGATAAGATAATAAAATGTAGATAACCAAATTATTCTTCCCCCGCTTAGTTATCAAATGAAAAGCCTGAAAACCGTTCGATATTATTAATGCCAGCGTCATGAAGCACACAGAAGGCGTAACAAATTTGGTAACGTGGTACAACTGTACAAAGACTACGGAGTATATCAAACATGAACAGTTGATATTCCCAACTTGTCACACTTAACTACATAAAAGTCATCGGCATCAACACTAGTTGATTCCAATGACTCTTCAAATCCTTGTTACTAAATTAGGATTCGAAATCGTGACTTCTGACCTAGAAGTGGAGTGCTGGACCCTCGGGCCACTGGGATGGGGAATCCTGTTAGCGCACATTGAAAAACGGGGGGATAACGTAACTGCTCTTCATATTTACAGGCAGGCCACATAGTTAGTTTCAAAAGCTGTTGGGAAAATTAGGGTAATAAAAAATTAAATAGTCGATAATGTGTAAAGCCTCCTTACGTTTATGTTACAATCGGAATCTATTAAGTTACATTACATGTATTTGTCTTCACAGCACTTCAATTGTACTAACCTACTTCGTAGGATGCTGTAGATAACAGCAAGCTCTGTGATAGTTCTTATAATGTGTTTTTTTTCGTAATATAAATACGTACACAATACATAATTTTGATTTAAATAGTTGCAAGTAATTCGTTTGTAATGGCCAATTCGTTTAATACTCTAAGTAAATTTAAAATCTCACGCAAAGGTCGAAAGCTGCAGGTCGCAGACGATCAGAGAATTTTAGCGTCGTTACCAAAGGATGTGCCAGAACGCACATGGTAAGAAATTTGTGAATTTGATTTTTTTTTTATCTTGGACAACGAATTTCTCTCTATCTTGGCGAACCTAACATTGCCTCTAAAGCTAAATCTATACAGCCGCTTAGGGAGCAGGGTCATGTCAAGAAATAGTTACTTAAAGAATACATACATAGATGAACACACTCGAAAAACTCCTTCTTGCGCAGTCCGGCAGAAATTAGAAAAGTTTGTTCAACAAGTTTTTCATAGATATTGAAACCTTATTGTCATCATAGGTTAAAAGGATTAGGATTAGGTTAAATTGAATAGCTATTGACTAAAGGTAGACACTAGGCACTACTGGGGTTACATTAAATCCAGCAATAAAGTTTCTTCATTATTAGCCTGGTTTAAACAGGGCGGAAGTTCTGCAGAAAGAGGAAGTCGATCTGCTAATATTTGAGATTAGAGAAGAGATATTGGAGGCAGCCAGTGAAATATGTTATGAGAAGTATATGGACGAGCAGAATGCCATTTTTACAGTTCATTGCGCGGCTCAAGCTTGGCTGAAGCTGATCGATTGGTAAGAATTTCGACATGAAAGTAGGTTATTTGTATATAATGTCTTTTAAAGTACTTCCCTGGTCCTTTTATGTTGATATGTGAGCTAACTAACAACAGCCTTATGGGCATGCTCCGATGGTTCCGACATGTAGAAAGGATGGATGATGTAAGACTGACTAAGCAGATATACAATGCAAAAGCGGATGGATGTAGGAGTCGAGGACGCCCTAGACACACATTCCATGACCAAATAAAACGTGTTCTGGAGGAAGGTGATGTTAGGAGCCTCAAAAATCGACACGCGTGCATGAAAAGAATTATGAAAGTCAACGAAGCGAGTGAGGTGTGTAAGAATCGTGCCCTATGGCGCTCCGTTCTCTCTGCCTACCCCGCAAGGGATTTGGGGTGAAGTTATGTTGTTGTTCTTATTTATGTAGTAAATTGCTGTGGTAGCTATGTAAGATGATATAAGATGTTGGCTTTCTGCAGGCATTTTTATCGACATGATCCTGGCGAAGATCCAAGCGCGTATCCTCCTTGTCACATTCCAAAACGTCGTGAATCTTGGACACCGGATGAAATACCCGACCCGTGTCCAAAAGACACGTGGGGTCGCCACGAGCTGCGCATTCTGGAAGAAACCAGCGATCAGGATTTACAGAAGAAGACAAGTTCCACTTCCATAGAATATCCGCATGTCGAAGAAATATCTTCAGAATATTGGTACTTTGATAGGATTTTCACTCCTAACGTAATTTAAGTTGTCGGTGGTCCAGCGGTCGAGCTACCCGCTTCTGAATTAAGAAGTCGTGGGATCGATTCCGGCTATCAGTAATGTCTTCTCGGAATTCATTTCGGAAGTAATGTGTGATATATTTCGATGACTGACAATCTTGTGTCCGGTGTATTAGTCCATTGAAATGATAGAGAGATTGGCCTGAGGCTGATTTATAAAAAAATCACACATATACATTTTTTGATTTTCAATTTATGGCAAAAGTTACAGTAACATAGTTGTAGGCAAGACAATTTGCTACAAATTATGTTTTAACATTTTTTTTGTAAGACGCAAGGGTGGCGACCCCACAAACTTCAAGTTAAGCTTCTATTGACCTCCTCCACATGTCTCAAAAATAAAATTAGGTACGTCCCCTAAGAAATGCAATATTCGGTACTAAAATTGGAACATTTCAATGGACTATATGGCAAATTGTTCCGCCACCTATTTCATTTAGGACGTAAGAATTTAGCGAGATGAAGCTTAAGAGCCGATGCCTACACCTTCGGGTAAAAAAGGTGTGTACAAGAAAGCAATAAAGACATAATTTGTTCCATAGAAACCATATCTAGAGGTTGATGATGATGTTGACGATGTGGCCATATTTATAACGCGATTCGATCACTGTGCTGTTTAGCATAGTTGGTAATTTAAAAAAAAAAAATACTTTACTTTATTTTTTAGGTTTCCCGGAAAGTTGAATTTGCCAGGCGTGGCGAGTGGAGAGGAACTGGACTTGCCAGATTCTCATTATGTAAATGAATACACTCCTATTATTGTATTTATAAGTTCTTTCGCTGCTGATTGCATTTCATCTAACTGTTAAATTATTTAAAATTATTAACAGCAAAGAGTATGAAAAATAGATGTTGAACGATTCTCAGCCCCGATGTGCGCTCAAAGTTTCATCAGAATGGGTCAAGCCATTTCGTAGGAGTTTGTTTGTGAAACGCCAAAAATAATATGTTTACCAAGTTTCATACCTATGGAAGTAATGTGTTTTTGACGCCCGTTTGTTGGTAGAGTTTCATGAAACCTTAGCTAACCGCTACACCGTGTAAGGAATACTCCCACCAAATTTCATGCCACTCGGCCTTATAGTTCCTGATAAATTCATTTACAAATGATTGATAGATAGCTGATCTGCAAACTCTGTATCGGGCGACAGTCGATTCTTTATTAGGTATCTATTTAATAAATGTTCTACTATTCGGGACGCCGCGCCGGATCCCGGGTCAGCCACCAATTACATAATAACTAAATATATTCTTCTAATACTTAGCCAATAAATCAATCATAAAAATCATAACTTTACATAATTATTAAAATAATTTTGATGCGGAACAAAGTTAAAAAATATTTTTTTACAGCGTTACAATTAAAGTGCTAAATCTCGTAAATTGACACTTTTTATTTACTACTAGCTGACCCGGTGAACTTTGTTCCGCATCAAAAGTAATAAATGAGTACCTAAATTTTCGATATCATGAGGTTCAATTTGTGTTATTTATCGGCTTTAACTGCTGTCCCGCTATGTTAATACTGCAATATCTTCGAAAATATATGTTTAAATTGCATGCTGTAAAGGGCCAGGATCATCTATATTACATGCACAATCTATTTAATACACTTAATTGGATGAAAATTAATGCTGTAATGTTTAAAATCGCTTCGTAAATAAGCCATTATTTCTCGTAAAAAGTAAATAATAAAAATGGTCATTGTGCTGTTTAATAATGTAGAACATTGTTTTGATCTATCACTTAGGGTTCAACCAGCGTTTGCAATTAAAGTGTTAAATCTCGAAAATTATCATTTTTTCCTTACAACATGATATATGAATTATAGATCAAAACCACCCCGTTGACACCCTCTAACTATTAAAAAAAAACGCATCAAAATCCGTTGCGTAGTTTTAAAGATATAAGCGCAGCACAGACAGCGGAAAGTGACTGTTTTATACTATGTGATCTATTTAAATAAAAGAAAGTCGTGTTTGTTACAACACTTATAATTGAAGAACGGCCATACAGATTTGGCTGAAAATTGGTGGAGAGGTAGCTTAGAGCCAGGAATAACACATAAGATAGAGAAAATAGGGATAAATACTAAAAATACTAAAAAATACAATTTAATTATCCCATACAAACGATTTGTTTACACTTTGACACACAAGGCAATTTGACCTTTAATTTGTTTCATAAAGTTCATTGTTAGTAGAAAAGACCATCGTTTGTCAGTATCGTACGAATATTTACACATTTAGTACATTTAAACTTTCAATCATGTGGCAACATTTGTTGTGTCATGTCACTGTAATGTGTTTAAAGTATTGCAATAAACATATTTTTATCTAAATTTATTTCTTTTAACAAAATAAAATTACAACGTTTAGTCATTCATATTTGTATATTTGTGTTTATGTAGGTATGTTTATATATATTCATATGTATTTATTTATTAATTAGAAACATATAGTAGATAACATGTCTTTTTAAAAAAATATTTTTTTGTACTATATAACTTAGTTTTTATCTTTAATTGACTTGGCTTAATAATTTATATTTCGAGCTATGTTAAACTTTCGGCTATACATACTTTACAAACTTTCGGAATCATGACACTTTCTTGAAAAGTATCGCGAAGTTAACCGATTATTAATGGCCAAAAGTGACTAGTAGAGTCATAGTCGCCAATAACAAAAGAAGAAGAAGAATTATTGCAATTTATAAATATTAAAAATAAGTAAATATTTGAATAAGTTATTTTAAACTAAAATATGTGCTGAAATTTAATTATTCAAGCATTGGTTTGGAGAAGGCATCACATGCCATTTTTGTCAAAGTTGTTCATGCTTTTCACGAAAAACATGAAATGATTTATCAGTTCAGATTGCATTTACTATAGGTGAAAATGATGTGGTGAGTCGTCTCTCTGATCAGTCCAACTTCCTCATAGTGAAATTCAAGAACGGATCAATAAATTATGAGCACACATTTCGCACAAATTTATCAATTTGTAACGATACTGTCTCTATTCTTCAATAGAAGGAACGGTTTTGAACCTAACACCCTGGCGACCATGATCGATAGGATACTGGAATAGCACCGCAACTATTGGGATAAATCAAGACAATTAGAAGGAGCCAAAACTTTAGCCAATATGGATAGTTTAGTTTTTAGTAGATAGACTGATGATAAGGGCAGGAAAATAATGGTGACAGGAACATAAAAAGTTATGAATGTTGACATTAGTCAAATAACTACAGTTAGGTCTCGTTATCCAGTTGTCGAGCACCTCACTTTTGAATTAAGAAGTCACGGGTTCGAACCCATTGGTGTGAGCCACGATTCTAACCCGATTGTGTGATAAATATTGATGACGAGGCTTAACAGCCGCTGCCTACACCTTCGGGTACAAAAATGCGTGAAGTTATGTATGTTAAGTATGTGACTACAATTATAAATTGTAATAATAAACATTATGTGATTTATATCTGTTGATCTTTTGGGATAATGTGGCACTTCACTGCTAAGTACGCGAGAACGTTTCTTACTTTAATTAATTAGATATTATGATGCTGCTGAGGAGCAGACGATGGTAGTCGCAGTCTATGTAATATGCGCAGAGCCATCTCACGTGCTAACTGACACGCGCACTGATGACTAGAGAGAGATTGATCAAGAGAAGAGTCGTACGTCAGAATTGTGTTTTTTTACTATAATCATGTCGAGCACATCAAACACAAAAAAAAATTGAAAAAAAATTAAACCGACTTCTAGAAACGTAAACCACAAAATCTTTAAGTATATGAAAACAGTACCTCTGTAACTAAGAAGCGATAAATAACGTAGTTTACTTATTTCTATACTTAATACAATCTACAAAACGTAATACTTTAATAAAGTCATCTTCAACTGTTCAAATATATACAATTGTCACTCATTATTGAAGTCGGTGCAATACAACAGAGTACTTTATCTAGGCTTGCACCGACTCCAAAAATAAGTGATATTTGTAAATAGTATAATAGTTAAAGATGACTGATGAAAGAAGACCAATCGTAGCCTGGAAACTATTGCAGAAAATAAAAAACATTTTTACAGAATTGTGTCCTAACTCCTAATCGTTTAAGAGTTCTGTAGCTTCATCATCAGTACAGCAGTATCAGAAGTTGACTCAAGCATACCTCCCAAGCAACACGTTATTCCTTTATACTACTAGACAGTTTCCATCGACTAACTTCAGTACTGTCTCCCAACTCCTAACCGTTAAGGATTTCTGTGGCTTCTTCATCAGCATAGTAGCATCAGATGTATATTCAAGCATACTTCACAAGCAACACGCTAGCCCTACATAGTACCAAGTAGTTTCTGTCGATCAATTGCAGTGCTGTCTTCAAACTCCTTACCGTTGAGGAGTTTTGTGGCTTCTTCATCAGCACAGCAGCATCAAATGTTGACACCATAAAGAATATTCCTAAGACATCACCATTACGTAACAATAACACCATACTTGCATACAGCTTTTGGTGGATGCCTTCGATTTCTCCTGGTTCCCATCATCAGATCCTGACCGGGTGAAAATGGGACCATTTCGGAGGTAAATACTATACAAAGAAAAAAAAACTTTTTGAAATCCGTCCATAATTGACGAAAATATCGGTGAACATACATAAAAAAAATATTATACATACAGACGAATTGAGAACCTCCTCCTTTTTTCGAAGTCGGTTAAAAACAGCCTCACGACATAATAAAAAATTAAGCGATTCCGCAGACGCAGTGCTCCTGTGATTTTGGAACGAGCGGCATTTCACTATGAATCGATTATTGTGCCGACAGCTCGGTGAAAATTGGAGATATGATAATAATTTGTAAATATTGTTTGGCGTTGAAATACAATGATCTATGTACTGTTATATGTTGTGCCGGAGGCAAAGTAAAATTATCACAATTGGAGCCACCAGCAGATCCTTTAAGTGCTTTTGTTTCTGGGATTGGAAATAATTCTAAGTATTTCTTGGCCAATCTAATCTGTTTACGCTTTTTACGAAATTTATGTTTGTATATTCATTTATTATACCTATAAATACGGTATTTACACCAAAATAACATTTTTTTTAGACTTTTTGCCTGTCTGTTTGTTCAGGCTAATCTTTGTAGTGGCTGCATCGATTTTGATGGGACTTTTTTGTAGGTAGATGATGTAATAAGAACCAACTTAGGCTTCTTTTATTTTAGAAAAAATCTAATTTCCTCATATAATGCTTTTGAGGCGAAACAAAGTTCGCCGGGTCAGCGAGTGATATTATAAATGAATTAACTTTACATTCAAACTACCCCGTTAACATCCTCGATCTATTAAAAAACCGTATCAAAATCCGTTGCGTATTTTCATAGATCTAAGCATACAAGGGGACAGACAGCGGAAAGTCTTTGTTTTGAACTATGTATTGATGATAGTTATTGTGCTGATCGGGATGCCAAGTGAGCTAGTAAGAAAAAAAGAGAAAAATAATGTTATCAAGATTAAAAGATATAAATATATCTAGTAAGTAAAAAATTAGATCTTATTTTATTTCAGATTTCCAGCGATATCACTAACTCCGAGGAGAATTTCATGAATGAAAGTGAAGTTCTGCAGAAAGTGACCGACTACAGCCACGAGGAGTTGTCTAAGGTAGAGGCCAAGGTGAATTTGATAGGTTTTTTGTTTATAACTGTTGGTCGACAAACCAATCTACCCTGCCTACCACACAAATCTAGTAGGGTCTGTTTATAGATTAAATATTTTTTATTTTTTAGATTCGTATTCGATTTACAAATGAGTAAAAAGCTTTGTATTTGTACATAGGTATGATGTTTGTAGTTCTAAAAGTATCGAGTACAAAAGTATCGGTATCTTTTTTCGCGTCCTACTTTAGTCTTTTAGTGAAAACGAAGTTCCCGGATTTAAATCGTAACGAGAATTGAATAAGTATCAGCAGAATAACATTGGAATACTATAAAGAGTCATTAAGCCATAATATAACGACAAGTACCTATATAAGAAACTAGCAGGCCGCACGAACTTCGTACCGCTATATTGTATGTAGCTTCCCGCCTCACGGTGTTACTCGCGTACAAACAAAATGTCGATGACGACGATGATTACACATAGCCTATGTTACTCGGTGATAATGTAGCATTCTAAAGAAAAAAGAATTATTAAAATCGGTCCAGTACTTTTTGAGTTTATTCGTTACATAAAGAAATACAAATCTTTCCTCTTTATAATATTAGTAATCTACTAATATTATAAAGATTTGCTTGAGACAGATCTGAATTTTATTAAAGTTAGACGCTATTTTGCACGTTATCGTTAATAATTTTAATTTTATTAGCTTTATAAGAAATGAAAATATTTTCTAGGGGTCTAAATTGAGCGCGTTGAAGACTACAACTCCTGAGAATGGATCAGTACATGGCGCTGGGGATTCCAAAATCGGAGGCTTGAAACAAAAGCCTCGGAGGATAATCGACAAGAGTTTTATAAGAACTGGGTTAATATACTATTTCTAAGGTCTAGTAGGATTGCTAATAGCGGTACACATTTATTCAGCAAAAACCTTCACGCTTGCAATAAGATGGTTGAGCTGGCTCGACCGGTGTGGAATTTGACCTCTCAGAATGTCGACGTAGAGTGGCTCGTGCCGCATTTCGCCCAGTGAGAATCGTATCCAGATGCGCAATCTCTCACCGCCCCGTCCCACTTCCTACCGAAAGGGGTTGCTATTCCATTTTGAGGGCTGGCAACGCAACTGTAACACTATCTGTATTGCAGGTGTCCACGTGTGGCGTTATTTGCTTACCATCAGTAGATACGCTAGCTAATCCCCGTATCTAAATCTACATTAAATTAATAGATAATTTTAGTAAAGGTTTTATATAATTTGAAAATTTGTTTTTGCATTAGGTACATTAATTGTTTAATATAAAAAATGGTGAGTTTCTCTCCGACACTAACTGCTTTCTCTCTACCTCCTTGGACTTAGGATAGAGTGATGTGAGAAATATGTTATAATATTGTCTAATATATCTATTTGTAGAAGATCTAACCGAACACTGCCACCGCTTGGTGTAGGGGACTCCAGGTCACACGGCAGCCTCATATCCGACTGTCGATTAAGGAATCTCAGGTTTGATTTCAGTTTCATTTGAAAAGACAAATCTTGTATCGATGGAATATGGAAACCTATTTGGTAAACTATAGCGTTGATCGCTATATACGCTTTAATAAATTTTATATTTAGAAATTGGGTGAGTAGTTCCTTAGATTGGTTAGCTAAACTAACAAACTCTTTAGTTTTATAAGACTAGTAGCGTACTGGCTTCAAATGGACAGTCCCGAGTGCGAATCCCAACCTGTCTGATATAATTATCTGTGCCTGTATGTATATACTATACTGGTGTTAGGAGGTTTTAAGTCAGTTACCTAATATTAATTTGATAGGTGTTATCACTGCTTTATTCTTATACACTAAAGTTATTTTTATGGTGAAAGTTTATGGCATAGTGCAATACTCTAATGTCCACCATATTTGATGAATCCATGGACAGAGCGAATTTTCGCTTAGGGATCATGAAAAGAGTCTCCAAAAACGAATTCCTATTTATAAAATAATAATAGACGAACTATTAAAGTATATTAAGATTCAGGTGAGGTTTTTTTGACCGGGAATTGTTGGGGCTGAGGGACGACTGTTGTAGGGTACTTTCGGTTTGATATTATTTATCTCGCGAGCCACGGGCAAGACGGTGC
This sequence comes from Euproctis similis, assembly GCA_905147225.2. Classification (NCBI taxonomy): domain Eukaryota; kingdom Metazoa; phylum Arthropoda; class Insecta; order Lepidoptera; family Erebidae; genus Euproctis; species Euproctis similis. The sequence goes on along the minus strand of LR990122.1, from coordinate 802,962 downwards.
ACATAAGTTTATTGAACTCACGAACTGGACATGATCCTTTGTTTTGAACCATAATGCATACGAATTTGAATGATTCGCGGCGTGTTGTATTAATACCCCCATGGGGTTTGTCAAATCAAATCAGCTGATTGTCAATGGGTTATATTATCAGGGAACACGTTTTCACTACATCATGGATGAATGGGATTAGTCAGGGCTGGTCAATTTTGAAACAGAAAATATTTCTATAAATATAAAAAAAGAACATGAGGCCGAATGAAATGAGAATTATTTTTCCAGTTTGCAGGTTTTAGGTTTTAGGCACCTACTATAATAAAGATGAAGAAACTTACGCGCTTAAAATTCTTTTTTTTTGTGCTTCGTTTTTGTTTCTAATAGCTTACATTTATGGCCAGACTAGTTAAAGATTTTTTTTATTAAACAACGGCAACCTCTGTCACTCTTTGTTTTGGTGATATCTAATTTAAAATTATTTAATGTAAAATGTAAGTCTCGGTGGCGCAGTGGTCGAGCACACGGCTTCTGATCCAGAGGTCCGGGTTCGATTCCTGATACTGGCTCACACCAATGACTTTTCGAAATTGTTTTCGGAAGCTATGTGTGATCAATATCGATGACTGAAAAACTTTGTGCCCGGTATGGCAATAGGTTCGCCACCTACTCCATTTGGGACGTAAACATAACGGCGAGACGAGGCTTAACAGCCGCTGCCTACACCTTCGGGTAACAAAAGGCGTGAAGTTATGTTTATGTTTATTTACGTTAATGTAAAGTGATGATTGTACATATTGTACATGTAATGCTCACCATAACACCACAAATTAGCGTATTAAAATTAATATGTATCCGAGTTTGTCAATTTCAATTATTATAATAAATATTATGCATATTTACCAGCGAGTGGCAACCTTGTCGAAGGGAGTGTGGCCCAGGTCCAGGTGTGTTCAGGTCAACGTCCGAGCCTCCATGTACCGAGCTTTGTATACTATACTACCCAATAGTATACAACAAGTACTTGACGACACTTTGTATAGTTACTTACTTACTCTTCCATTCATTCAGCGAACACGTCAATTGAAATTGGTGTTTATTGCGAACGCCATCTTGCTTTTTTGTTCTTATGGAACGAGATGTTTTAAAGTCTTTCTATTCAAAAGACTAGTATTTTTTATTGGTGCTTTTCGATATATAATTATCATCAGCCTATTGCAGTCCACTGCTGGACATAGGCCTCTCCCAATGTGCGCCGCAACATCAGATTCCCTGCCTTCCGCATCCAGTCTTTTCCAGCAGCCTTTCAGAGAGTCGAGCCATTACACACTTTTGATGCATCGAGCCTTTGAAGCTATGTTTGTTTGTATGAAGCTCTACTAACAATAAAAGGAGTATTTCATACAGCGTAACGTACCTACAAAGCTCAAATCGATGTTTGCGATATAGGGCATGCCAAACAAACTAGCATACATAGTTTACATTTTTAATATACACTGAAAACCTAACCTCATCTGAAACAGTCCTGTAATAAAATGGTTAAAACCTTGTCCATTTGGGAAACAAGAACTCCTCCAAAATGAAATAATTCTATCCTACATGGTACATGGTCAGCAAATGAGAACTGTCCCTGGACAGCCATTCGTCATTGTTGTAATGGAACAAAAGCTTTTAGTTGGCTGCGTTTTCCAAACGTGGGGACTGCGGAGGGACTGCGGCTCATACGGATATTGTGTGCAATCTGTTTTATTGAATATTAACTAAATTAAGTGATGTAGACGGGCTTCTTGGCGCATTGATAATACAACTGATAGACTGCTAAGTAGAGGTAGACAGATTTATTTCTCAGATTTAATGTTATAGAGGTAGACAGGTTGGCTCCCCGTCCGAGTACAAATGCTTATGATGAGCATGATTCCATAAAACCAGCACTTAGTGGCTTAGCTGGTAAAACTCGATGGCGCTGTGTTTATTATATACAGATATTACAAACCATTATAAATTATGGGTATACCTAATATACAATACAGAGTTTCGATCGAACGAACGACCCGGGACTCCTGAAATAGAAGTTGAATTGTTGACCACTTCGTTTGAATTGAATTTGAATTGTTGAAAACTTCTATTTTGGAGCAAGATGGGTTCGAAATCCGGGTCACACCGCGAATTAATTTATTTCAATAGATTATTAACAGTAGCTTTATATCCGACATCAAAGCGATCCCTGCTCTGCTCCTCTGTAATAATCCAAATTGTAATTATAAGGATTATCGAGATGACAGAACGTAACCTTCACAGCCTTCACTAAGCAGATAATTACACCGCGACTCCTGCAGCAAGACGCAGTAGCTACTACGTGATAGTTTTTCCTGCCGATTTCTTAACTTAGAAAATTATTTAGTAACCTCATTTATTTCATTATACCTCAACATTCAAAGGTATGCATACATTCGAAGTATTTCTTTCCCTTGTAATACTTTTAATAATATAATACTTTTAGTAATACCCTTTCCCCAAATGAAGTATTTATGCCGGCAATTACCCAGTTGGCAAAAAGAATCGTGACAAATCATTGGTTTTAAGTAGAGAAAAAATGGATATCCGGTAACTATCCGGTATGCGGCCTATCCGGCGGCCTTAATACTATCCCGCCGAATATCGGATTATTACTATTTGGCCGGATAGGTATCCAGCCGAATTAAAAAAATCTGGATAAAAAAATATTTTAAAGTAATTATTTGCTTTATTTATTTAGCTTTAATATCACATGAAACATAATTAGTTTAATTTTTTAATCACACAATTGTAAAATTAATGTAATAGAAAGAAAATTACTTAATTAGTACGCATACTGTACTAAGGGCAAATTATGGTGAATAAATACTAATTTCTCTGCATTGAGAGGAAGCAAGCGGAAAAAGTCTTGTACAGACTGCTGCAAGATGCTGAATGATAGATCTTGGCAAACTTTGTTAAATTTGGATATTGTTTGCCATTAGCTGCCCGCCAAGAATAAGGGTCACGATTGCGATCAATTCACACTGACTTGAGATAAAATCCAGCTCACAGGTTATCACGTTTCTTTCTTCACGAAAAAGACCCGAATCTAACCGAGTCCACCCGATCGTTCGCGCGCTGTCTACGCATATGTGCAATGCACCAAACGGCTAAGTTCCGCCGAATATCCGGCGGCCGTATATCCGGCTCTTCGGCTACATGGTTGGTCGAATATCCGGTATCCGGCCAAACTACTATCCGTCACATCTCTAGTTTTAAGCACTGAGGATCTGAAATTCTCTCGCTAAAGCCTAAACCATTACACAATCGTGGTAGTGTTTTTTTATTTTGTATTTATTTAAAAATATAATAAAAATCTAGGTTTAAAGAGCAGTCCATCAATGATCTTGCCTCCATTCTGATCACACCTCGTCAAATTAATTATTTCGTAAACCAAAATTTCGGAAATAATTTTAATTTCTTACATAAAGGAAATCAATTAATTTTCAGTACAATGAATACTTTCAGGTGTAAAGGTAACATTAAAGCGAACGATTGCTTGAATTGAACGAAACTGCCGGATGTTCGTTATGTATTAATTTTGAAGTCGTTAATGGAAACCTTTCAGCAACTTACGAATTGCCCCTCACCACACAAAGGCAGGGAACTCGACTCCCAATGTATCAGAACACATCGACACCCGGGAAAGTTGATTAAATTATCTTTGACGATTCGCACAATGCGCCCTCCAGTCCGACTCCACTTCACAAGCGTTTTAATCAAAAGAAGGGGAAGTCCCAACAATGGTGTCCATACATACGCTGCCCTAATTTCAAAATGGCGATTATTTTTCCATCACTTGAAAACAAATTGCTTTTGTACAGTGGCGCTAGTGAATAAAGTCGAGAGTTGTATGTTTCGTATGTATTTATAAGTTTGTGTGTAAATCAACAATATTGTATTCGTAAATTGATTGTGTTGGTAAATGTGTGTGAATAGCAAAAGTTAAATAGCATTGTGAGTGTCATGTTGAAAGGATTCCTTGTGTGAAGGCCCTATTACTAGGCCTAATCTGTATGGGGCTTTATTTTTATTGCGTTTTTTTTTTTATTAAAACTCGGTCATAATTATACTAGAGACTCGAACTGGGTTTAAATGTATAAGGAAAATTCGGTTGCTTGCTTCAGTACATCGTATAATTTTGAAGTCGTGACGTATGCATGTAATCAAGAAAGAAAAAATCTGGTTGCCTGTAAAGTCGGTTTTACGGGCGAAGATTTTACGTGACAACGTCTTTTTCTCGGTAGAATATTTATTGATATGAATATAATTAAGTTGAAGGCATTTGCTCGTCCGTTTCCATTGTTTTGAGAGTGGTGATTCCTGTTGAACATTTGAAATTGAATGGATGAATTTTTAATTTTAAAGAATCAATTTGAAAATCAAAACACTTATTCAGATCGAAGGTTCAAATTTTTGCTAAATAAATTTGAAATTAATTAAAATTTGTAATTGTAAATGATGAAGTTGAAAATTAAAACATTTACTTAAATTAGATGTTAAAATTCTTGCTCAACACAGTTTAAATCAAGTTTTCTTATATCTGCCACTTTTTCTTAATATTTGTAATTTTAAAGAATCAATTCGAAAATCAAAACATTTATTCAGATCGAAGGTTCAAATTTTTGCTAAATAAATTTGAAATTAATGAAAATTTGTAAAATAATAATTAATTAATTAATTAATTTTAAACTAATAATTTACTTAACACTATCAACATTTATCAATAGTATGACATTGACATATGGCATTCGGCGGGCCTCTCTCTCGTTCGGTGACTCATCGTAACGTTACCGAGCGTTACACTTTTTCATAAGTGACTCCCAGCCGCAACCTAATTTAAGACGTTGTCACGTCAAAACAAGCAACATTTATTTTCACGCCTCCAGTAATTACACAAGCATAGACAGCATAGGTTACCAGTCTATTGCCACACATTTGGGTATAAAAAAGTCCTCAAAATACCACGACTTCTCAGAATATCGACGTAAAGTTATGCATGTTACTTTTTCTTCAGTGAGAGAGGTATCCGGAAGCCCACCACCTTCCCCCTCCCTCCCAACCCATCCGACTACCCTTAAAGGCTGGTAACGCAACGGCTGGCGGACCCATGGACAACTGCAACACAGATAGTGATAGATAGTTGCTAACCACCAGTGTTTCTTCCAAACAAAAGTCCTTATTGAAACCACAAAGCTACTGATGCTATTTAGTAGTACGTTTTCTGAAGAGTAGTCTACAAATATGACGTTTGATTTTTCAATCAAAAGCGATTCAAAAAAATTCCAGAAAAATGAATACATTCGTTTACGAAGTCAATGCCATAGGTGGTCGGCCTTTCACTTCACGTATTCAGGTTCGGTCCCCGTATAAAATGACGGGAATTATACAATACAAATGTGTATATTCCGATTATTCCACTTATATTTTAACTGTCTATGGATAGATAGTTTTTTTTGTTTAATGTTAACATTCAATGCTTATAAGCAAATTTATTGAGTATAGTCAAAGTCAAAGAAGCTTTATTTTTATAGGTCTTCACAGACACTTAAAAATAGTCAATAGTAGTACAGTACAGATTTAAAATATTATTGAAAATAAAATACTAAGCAAAATACCAACGGAGGCACTTTCCACGCTTGTGGAAAGTGCCTCCGTGGAACAAAAAAAGACACGGACGCAATCGCCACGAGCGGCCCGATTCCGAGTGTAGGGGCTATCATGAGAAGAATTGGGCAAGAAACTCATGTGCCAAATACTCTTTTCAAACCATTTGAAATAGATAACAATATTATTATCACTACTGAAAACAAAGCAGTAGGTTAGTGAATAAAAGGTGTAATAAAATCCGACCAAATTAAAATCAACGTCCTACATGTTAACTAAGAAATTCTATGCGACCGTAGTAGTGGAGCACAACTGACAACTGGTAACGTTGAGCAACAAAAGTGGTGAATAATATAATTAATATATATCTTATTATATTGAACATAATATCAAAGCGAAATTAAAATTATTTATCTGAAATTATTACAAAACGCCTCCACTCCAAAATATGTGAACCAATTCCAACACACAAACTACAAAATCCGCGTTGAGCAAGCCATTTGACGGCCCCACTCCGACTTGTCAGTCATGAAGTCGTTGATGATCCTTCACAGCCCGCCTAAAGTTTTATATTCAATACACAGACAGATGTACTTAATCTTTTGATCTTATACAATAATTACGAGTGTTCGTTGTATATTAAATTATTAATAGGGATATCTTGGTCTGTCTGTCACACGTCACCGTCAGGTCAACCGAGGGTCTTGACCGGTGGCCTCCAGATATTTCAGTCATGGAATTCTGTATGGTAGTTGGAACAGTTTCATTGTGGAAGCAGTGAACTAAAGTTAATGTTTATGAGAAATTAAAATCGTATTTATACTAGCTTCTGCCCCGCGGTTTGTTCGTGCCGAGATTAAAACTAAGGGTAAAATTATCGGGACATATACAATTTGAGAAGTTACTTGGTACAAAAACAGTTTCGTTTAGTGGCACAGGAGCTAGGCTTTCAAAAGATCACCTAGAATCTAGATAATGTCTAAAAGTTGTGGGGTGTTTAGTTTCAACGGTGTTCCGTGAAACTTTTATTAAATTATCATCAATTTTACTAGTTTCCTCCAAATCTATTATGTATATAGTTACATATAGTCTGTTTGTGGGTATTGCAAATACATACTGTTGTTGTATTTCACGAAATATTGACAGCAAACTGTTAAATCTAGTCACAGTCCTTAAACAGGGATGTTATAGAAATGTTCAGAGCGACGAGTTACAAAATTGTGCAAAATATTAGGTGTTCTAGTAACTTTTGGTTGCATTTGGTGGCGGAACTTATTGCTATTCATATCTACATTACTTAAAATTTCTGAATCGTCGTCGATATATCATACTTATCTGATAAATAAGATTTGCGACCATCGATGCCTCGGTAGTCCTCGAGCTCCCGCTTCTTATTCAAAAGTCGTGGGTTCCGCAATCGAACCCACGACTTACATCACGACGAGGCTCACATCTATGATATTCTTTCCCAAATTTATGTGTGATGAATATCGATGACTGACAACTTTGTGCCCGGTATGGCAATAGGTTCGCCACTTATTTCATTTGGGTCGTAAACATAACGGCGAGTCGAGGCTTTAACACCCGTTGCCTTCACCTTCGGGTAGAAAAAGGCGTGAAGTTACGATACCTATTAATACTCAGAATAATTTCTGTCAAAGTCTTTGATATAATAGTACTGTTCAAAATATCAAGTATTCTTATAATTTTACTGAAGTTGTCACAGTTCAGTAGACATTATGTGTAATTAATATTATTTGCTTACAGACAGTAAGCTGCAAACATGTCGCTCAGTGTGATTGTTACATCAATGTTATTAGATTAACTTGTCAACGGTCTATCCATATATATGTAATGTGTTGTTTGTCAGTAGGCGGAATATACGCCGCTCATTGTAACACAGATAATTGGTTCATCAGCATAATTATAATTAATGATGGTGAATGTCTTTTTAAAGTAATTGCATTGTCTCGTTTGTAAATGTCTTGATCGATGGTAAACTAAGCTGGACAATTTGTCAATTGCCACCCGTAATAATGAATTTACGAAAGTAATGGAAATACGCACAGCGACATCTATATAAAATTATAGATGACTTTTATTTAGAAGCATGTTCATTAGTAGCTTTTTCTTCAACAGTCGTCTTCTAACCAAGTTTGTCAATCGTAATGGCGGCCTGCTGAATCTTCGACACACAACTATAATATCTTGGACACAATACACACAGCGCCCTCTAGTTTCAAGCTAAGCAACAAAATGCTTGTGTTATGGATACTAGATAACGGATATTAATACATATATACTTTTCTTTTGTAAATACATACTTATAATACATAGAAAAACACCCAAACTGTACTTTTTTGTAGCATTGGCGTAGATTTTTCAGTCAAGATATCTCACCTCACGCATTATATGTCCAGGGTATTCTAGCTTTCTTTTTTTGATACTCTTGAGAATCACAACCTCTCTCCCAATCCGTTATTCCGAACCTTGGCTCTTCACAATATCCATAACAGTCTTCTATAGACCTGCATTTCGCAGGCTTGAAGTTTTTTGCACATTTGTATCTATTTTTTCTATTTTGTTAAATCAGGTCTTTATCGCTGCTGCCTACACATTTGTGGTAGTACAGGTGTGAAATTACAGATTTAAACGAAAAAATGTAAACCGACAGACAAAGTATACGGACGCCCATTAGTAATATTTGTAAATATATTTCAGTAATATAAATATATACATACATTTATACATTCAAATTATACAATTGTGAAAAATATACACATAATATATACATGTATAATAGAAACAGCTCGTGTTTTGCAATGGAAATGACGCTCAAGGTTTCCATCTCCCAGAGTTCAACGGCTTCCATAAATATGTTTCTATTATCACTGGATCTGTATCCAAGTGGATAGGCTACACCATATTGACATATCTTCAATATTAATGCATTGGCTCCACTAGTCTTTACCCGCAGTTTCCATCAAAACGTAAGTTAATCTTGGTGATACATTCCCCTTGGGATAATAGTTGGACTTGTATCCTATTTCAGAGACTATAAGTACATGTAGCTATGCGTATAAGCTGGCGGTAAAAACTAGTTTACTAACAGACTTTAGACTATAAGTAAAGTATAGTTGCTTGCTGTGTGGCGCCGGCTTAGAATACCGCCACCCCATCTCTTCCCGTGGGTGTCGTAAAAGGCGACTAAGGGAAAAGGCTGGAAGAATGGGCAGCAGCGTTCTCTCTCATCAAAATACAGCCTACTGCGATCGCCAACCCGCCTGCCAAGCGTGGCGATAATGGCAAAAACCCCCCATGAGTGAACGGACCAGCAGTTGTGGCCACTTGTGGCGCTCTATAGGGGAAGCTTGTCCAGCAGTGGACCTCAAAAGGCAAATGATGAAAGTTTATTTTAATAATATCAAAGTTCAAGTATCATCCCAAAGGAACACAATACTGGGATGAAAAGTATACAACATGAATATTAATTCAGGAAGTTTTCTTTATGCAATATGCCAATTTTCGTCTAGTTCAATGGTTGAACAGTTGACGCGTGCCAAACGTTCGCTTATATAATGCACACATGTATAACTTCACGCCAAGTCCCTTATGGTGTGAGCCAGGATTCGTACCCGCGACCTTTTGATTCAGAGGGTGCTCGACCATTGGACCAACGAGACCTCATATGGTCAAATATATATAACTATGTATATATATATATATGTGACTATATATTTATTTATTTATTTTATTAGTTACAAGATACATTGTGTACATGAGGTTATTATTGACTGTCCCACAAAACTGTACAAACAATTTGTCTGTGGGATCCTATGTATATACATTTAAAATAATTTACACAAACGAATGAAATCCTTGGAATTGTGTGATAAGGAGTAAAGAATTTTAGCGTAGCTGCAATCAGAAGCTGGCTTACGTTAAGCTATATGTGAGAATTATTCAAGTAACGAGATTCGACAGCTATTCCACGAAAGCAAATATTGCAAAATTTACAACTACCTACCTCTTTGGGCGTAAAAGACGTGAGTGTACCAATAAAAACATTTGTTTTTTATTCACAGATTGGATACGCAATTCGAAATATCATCAGAAAAAATGGACACTCCACCCGGTGAGATTATTAAGCGGAAATGAAGGCACCGTTTAACATTTCCTCTCCGCCAAGTGCTGGGCCTACTAAAGAATAACAATGATTTCAATATCATTGATTTTAATTTTGTTAATTTATCAAATAAATTTAATAACCGAATGTTGTTTTTGTGCATTTTTTTTCTTTTAAGAGTAAGCTAAAGCAGTAAGACAGCTGGTTTGTAGTTAGGATATTTGTATGATTTTACATATCATGATGTTCAGAACGATAGAAATAATAATAAAAAAACCACTACTGATCCTCCATTTTTGTGAAGTAGGTGCTGTTGTAACTTATAAGGCGCGATGGCGTCCTGTGACGTCACGTTCCCGCTTGATGGCAGTAGCGCGTGACGTCATAACATACCGCTAGGATTCGAGGCACGCCAAAATTGGGGCTGGCAGAAATGTATCTGTCGTATTTATGGTATGCAATAAATAAACAAGGGCTCCTTTTTAGTTGAATTGGGTTTTTTTCGGAACATACATGTTTTGAGGATAAATCAGTTTGGTATGTTTGTGATATAAAGAAAATTGAGGACACGCCTTCATCCATTGTTATTCATTGATTTGCGTTCGTCTATAGAAAATTGGAATTATTAAGTAAAAAAATCGTGTTTTTGGAAGTGACTTTTTGGAAATTATGTAGGCTTTTCTTCTAATTTTGTCATTGTAGTTATGATTAATTAATAAACACAATAATTGTTTAGGCCTTGCATATTACTTCCACGGAAGACGTAGGAGGTTGTTACTGGTTTCTCTGAATGATTTATTTGATTCCATGGGCAGCGGTTGATCTCACTTCATCTGATGGTAAGTGCCAATGCGGCCGTAGATGGTAAAGCGGCCTGTTCTGTTGAGAACTTTTTCCATGTTGAAGAAACCTACGTTATATCCATTGGGTAACACAGACGCAGGTAATTTGTTCCATTGATTAGCAGTTCGTATGATGAAGGGAAATGCAAACCGCTTAGTTCTGACAAGTGGGATGTCTACAACTTAGGGATGCAAGTCAAAGTCAAATAAGCTTTATTTTTATAGGTCTTCACAGACACTTAAAAATAGTCAATAGTAGTACAGTACATATTTAAGATATTATTTAAAATAAAATACTAAGCAAAATACTAAACACGAGCGCTTGAGGAGAGTGCCTCCGAGGAACAATAAAAAAACACATTCACGAACAGCTATCATGAGAAGATATAACGAGAAGTACGTCGGGTAGTTTGCCAATAGAACGAGTATGGAGGTATCAGTTTGCGTAATTCTTTTATATATATAGTCATGGGTCATTATCCCGAATAAATTTAGGGAAGTTTTTGCAAATCCAATGGTGTGTTGCTACTTGGATACGAACAAGGAACATCTAAAACTGAAGTAGGTATAAGAGCTCAGTCGCAAAGCTATTAAGATGTATAGAGAGTTCTATCTTTATTATCTGTAAAATACTAAAATACAAGTATTATATGTTTGTCGGAACAGCCAAAACATTTGTGAATGTCATTTGATCATGTTATCGAATTTTCGACTTGGTATTCGTGAAATCCTCTGCCGTGAATGGCTACACATTACCGGGCCCTGAAAAAATCTGATAGCGTCCGTTTTCAATACAACCTTACGATTTCCGCAAGGAGAGCGGAAGGCTTCGAAGAGAATAACGAACGGATGAATAAAATCCTAGATTGACACGTCGAAAATGAAACGAAGTAGAGTATCCAGTGGTTCTCAAACATTGCAGTATGTCTCTCGTAGCCACACTTTCCACTATACTATACATCTAAGAAAATCTAATAAAATAAAATTCTTGTCCTATGGTCTTAGTTATCATACTCCTACGAAAAGTATTGACCGGTTCTCATAAAATTTCTTGTGCATATCGGGTAGGTCTGAAGAATAGAACATATATTTTTCATCCCCCAGAATGTTAAGAGTACGTCGTCCATATTTTTTTTGGATTAATATTTGTCATTTACGATCAACCCTACAAAAGTTACAAACAAGCACATTGTCTACTTGACTTGTAAGCAATTAATATGACTTTGGGACGCATATGATACCAAAGGCTCTAACCACCGCTCTGCGGGCTTTTGTCATGTTACAATTTGCCACGCATTGCTCCCTTTGGAAACAGTTGCCGGCAACTGTATTTCTGGACCGTTACGGCTTAAGAACCTTCAAAATTTCAAAAGAAACGTACTCTCATCTGAAGGTCGGCGTCGATGTACCCCCTCGATGTTCCAGATGTCCATGTTTCATTATGCAACCTGCACACTCATTTGTCCCTCTTTCCTATAAATAAAAGACAATTCTTGAAAGATCTGCTTATTTTTCTTTCAAAACGGTAAACCTATGAGTAGGCTTTTGATATTATTCAATTTTATTTCAAATTCAAATCTAAAGGAACCCTGATGAATCAATTATTTTTGTGTTAAATAAAAATAAATTAATAATAACATTTTTTTTGTTCCTTACTCGTGAAAATGATCTCTGTAAAAAGTTCGAAACGTCGGGAAATAAATAGAAAATAAGTTCTAAATAAACGCGATATAATCCATAAAAAGTTGTTTCAATGTTGTGAATGTGATTCGCGAAAATCTAAGAAATAAATAAAAATAACTCATAAGGAGCCCTCAAATTTTACTTACACCTGGTAATAGGACGCTACCAAAAACTATTGTTATTTGAAGCCTGGATTGACCATCAGTAGGTGAACTTATAGATTTAGATTCATCAATGTGAAGTGTCCTAACTATTTAGCACCCCATTTATCTTCTTGATTCTATGTTAATATTGAATGTTCATAAAAAAGAATGCTAAACGTTTGAAACAGTTTGAGAACCATTCACTGGGGCAATGCGTGTATGTTCTTTAAATTAACTGATTTACATGTAAAGTTGTGATGAGAATTTTTACAGTATTCAGGGAGACGAGGGTTCGCTGTTAGAATCTTTCGATTGAATAGACTAGGACGGGTCGCTTCTGCCAACCTTCTTAAGAGCTGATAAGCATAATGCCTGATAGATTGTTCAATCTTCGTGGCGGTGTGTGTTCGTTTTACATTAATATTTAACCCTGACTCCTGAACGAGATAAGTCTAAGTCGTATGTTCTTATTATTCTTCGAAATCTGTTATACAATTTTGTTGAATATCTAGTATCTTTTAATATTGAGACCACTATATTTAAATAACAGATGGTGAAAGACAGATATGTTATGAAAGGAATTATTTAAAGGAAAAATCTAACAATTTCAACATAAACGAAACTGGCAAAGCCGATAACGAAAAAAAGGTCCGCCACATCAAAAGTTTCTAACACAAAAAAGTTTATAGGCGAAGGGAAAGAAAATCTTCGGACGTAAATAGATTTTTATCGGAATAAAACGCGTCGGGTGGAGGGGCAGGGGGAGGAAGGCGCCCACCTCACCCCCTCACCCCTCCCTTTGTCAATGTTGAAAACGTTTTTTCCCTCCCTTTTATTTTAACGAGCAACACTTGACGATATTCTCAGTGAGCCTTCAATGTTATTTATTTCCAGATTTATAAATAAACGATCCATTTGTTTTGAAAATTAACATATGAAAATGTTGAAAGGATCGTCGGTGGAACCTTTAAGGCTCTCATTTCCGCGTTGGGTGCAGTTATATTGTCTTTGTTTGTTGCGATCACAATGTTCTACTGTCGTGTCTATTGCTCAGCGGTTTGTAAGTTAACAGAAGTCTTTTTGAAATTCATGAAATGTATTGATAGTCACATTAATTCAGGACTGAGCAAATATTTCGTATATCACTTTTTAAAAGTCTACATTTAAGCTGCGTTGCTTATTCGAATTACATATTTCTAATTAACTTCATAATTAATTGTATCTATTTTATAAATGTACAATATTTAAGTTTACTAACAATGTAATTTGATACAACTTAATCTCTAAAAACAAAATGGAGGCGGCGAGGGGATCATCTCCTTTCCCCGAATAATTATAGGATAGCGAACCTTTTTGGTGTGTTATTAAAACCTGGAGTTAGTCGGGTAGAAATATGAGAGGTTCTCGGCCTAATGGTGTATGTCTGCCGGTCCAGGATAAATAAAAGGTAGGTTGGTGTTTTGTTGTCTCCATTGAACGTTTAGTTATAATCCCGTCAAGTGTAAGTAACGCTTTAAATCTATATACTATATACAATATTCTGTAACCAGGTTTTCTTTTCAATTGTATTCCTAAAATTATTAAGACGCCTACACGTATACGAATAAGTATCACGTGTAACATTTGCTCTTACAAATTTAGCAGGCGTTAAAACTGAAAAAGAAATGCAATATTTATAGTTATATTACAATAACCCAGTCTCAGTCATAATGTCTGTCGTCATTTAGTTTTAATTAAATAATCGTTTTGTTTAATTTTATCTTCGGCGTGCCCCCAGTCCTTTCCAGGACAATGGAGGCTTCAAAAAATTAAACTAACTGTGATAATAACAATGATGACGTTAAGTTGTTATATTTTTATAGGTGAATTTCTGAGTTTAAGTCATGTCTGCTGAAACACATCGATAGCTCAGTTTAGATAAATAGTTAAACGCCATCTCTCAGTGACGGTGACATTTTGAAGTGGAGATGTACATTTAACAAGATAGATGGCGTTCCAATTCGTAGAACGCTTCAAAACAAATCGAGCTATTATATTTTTTTACATCACGACCAATAAAATAATATGTAATTGCACTTACCCAATAAGCTAGTTGTCATGCAACAGAAGTAATATATTCAGCTATTGACAATTAAAATAACATAAACATAACATAACTTCACGCCTTTTGTTATGTTCGTCTCGCCGTTATGTTTACGTCCCAAATGGAGTAGGTGGCGAACCTATTGCCATACCGGGCACAAAGTTTGTCAGTCATCGATATTTATCACACATAACTTCCGAAAACAATTTCGAAAAGTCATTGGTGTGAGCCAGTGTCTGGAATCGAACCCGGACCTCTGGATTAGAAGCCGTGTGCTCGACCACTGCGCCACCGATAATTAATATTATATTAATTTAATAACATCTAAGAATAACAATAGCCAACACCTTCAATTTCGTAACTTTTCTTTAATATGTGGGTAGCAGGTTACTCCTTACTACTGAATACAGCAGTTAACTGCCAATAAAAGTCCTGGCATAGTCGGTCTAGCCATTTCAGAAATTACTCGGAACAAACAGGCAGATAGACGGATAGACAGAAATTTAAAAAAAAAATGTTATTATGGTGTATATATCAAAACAGACACACACATCAAACAATCAACAGACACACACATCAAGTTTGTAATGAATTCTTAAAAAATAAGCTGTTAAATAAGCTTATGCTATCGTAATTCTTCTTAGTCTTAATATATACCTTCACGCAAACTCCTCTTGAGGATATCACTTCTTGACAAGAAATCTTCTGCGCTCGGAGCAGTGTTGTGCAACATATGAACCTTTCTAATGATTGGCGCCCAGCTAGAAGAAAGTTACACTGAATCGACAACAAGCTATCATTACTACAGCTAGGGTTGCCACCGCTCTGCCTGCATTCACAATATATTGTTATTGGAACTGCAATTTTTTACCCGAAGGTCATAAATTGCAACACAAATTGGTTATTTATCGCTATTTGTTACACATAACTTGGAAAGTCTCTGCTGGGAGCCAGGAATCGAACCTGAAACTTCACGGTGATGAGAAGCGGGATGCTCAATCTTTAGGCTACCGAGACGATGCCAAATTTGGAAGAGAATTGGAATTTTGTAATATTACATTTTAATAAAATCTTTTAATTACCAATTCGCAGTTAAAATAACCATGAATTGATTCTAAATGTAATGCAATATCAGTCATATCGATCATCTATATATAAGAGCAATAACGACAGACAATTAGTCAACCTGTTAAAAAGAAGGGCGCGCTGTGACAACCCTAACTGTTTGGCGCCATAATAATCTTGTTTAATATTTTAATTTCCTTTGCAACATTATTATCAACATTTAATTTCTGTTCGATATAATTCCCGTTTGTTCACTTTCTGTGATTTTGCCTACAGGTTTTTTTCTACATTCACGCTTTTAATGTTTAAGGTGTTGGCGGTGATACCACGCATTCTCAAATAAAATATTTGACGTCAAGTAATTGATTTTCAGCTCGTCATACGTTTTAATTAACATATTAATAATATATTACCACTAATTACAAGATAGGTACTGTCAAACTATATAAAGATACAATTCCATGATTATTTAAAAAATTAAAGTATAGAAAAGCCTATTTCATACAAGCAAACATGTTATTCGCGAATTCGAGGTCAGACATTGCCTACACTGCAGAATATAAATGGCGTGAAGATATAAATACGTCATTCTGTAGATAGCCCAGTGAAAACCAGGACGGATTACATTTATGAGCATTTTTAATCTTCCTGGCTGAGAGAAACCTGGTTAAAAATTATATCTGGTAGACCTTGCCTTATCTCTAGTCACAGAGTTATGTATAAAGTATGTTATACGCTCAAGAAGCCAGAAATCTGGGGCTCAAGACAATATTATGCAATATGCAAGCCCGAAGTATCGCTTACTTTTATGTTCGTTAGTAGTCAATTATTCTCAATCTTTAATATATTTGCATAAAATTGCCATTTGCTTGCGTGATACACGTTTGTTTCCACGCATCGAGTAAGAATTAAGAATTACATTTTTATCATTACTAAAAACTAAATAAATAAATTAAATAAAACCTATAATAAAGCCACATTCACATCATCACAACACTGATCAGCTGTTTAATTCCGCCATTTTTCGTCTAAACGGCTTTTAGATAGTTACTAACAATATCCACGAGATGGCAGCAGGTAGTTTTCTATTTGAAATATTAAGTAAGTAATATTGCTACTCTTGTGTCGTAAATATTATATGTTTAATTTAATTTTATGTATAAATTATTTATCATTTTGTATGCTATTAACTCCTAAATTACTAAACCGATTCTTATAAAATTGTTTTCACTGTGTGCAGTTTTTTTCAGCTTGTCATGTAGGATAGTATTATATATGTATTTTTTTTAACAATTAACTTACGATAGAACGAAGTCTGTCCGGGCTTGTGTAATATAAGTTGAATCGATACGAAGCGCTTGCATTGTCTAAAGGCCCCGGGTTCGTTATCTTGTATCTGACAAAGGGCCGAGCCGCGGGGCGCGCTCTGTCTAACGGTAATTTTAAAGGTCAAGCTATTAACTAAACATTGTTACTTACACTTAAATAACTTAAATGAGTTTATTGTTCTAAATTTAGTTACCTAATGCATTTTTAGTTTATATTTGAGTACTTTTATTAGTAGTAAATAAGTAAGTTGTGATATGGATAAGGGGAGATATGAGTTGAATTTGAATCCCAATTGGAGTAATTTTCGATTTTCAATCATATTTTAGGAAGTTTTTACTTAAGTTGGAGATTACTTAAGTTTATACAGCCTCCGGGTGTGTAGGGCTTCTTTGGTATGGCCCAGAATTCGAACCGTGAAAAAATACTAAACTATACAAGTATCACCATATGTGAGTGTATGAAAAAATATACAACTATTAAATTAAAAATACAACATACCAGATATTGATTAAGTTGTTAATACTTTGCTTATACCAGTATTAAACAGCATGAAGGTATATGAATTAAAGTTTATCTTTTCACTTTGGGGTAATCATCTCTGCAGAATGTTTCTCAAAGCTTGTTAACGTCGACCCCCCTCAAGTGGCTACAAAATTTGCCAACGGCGCTAAATACAAACATTTAGCTATGTAAGTGTTGGGGGCACATAAAAAAATCGCTTCTTGCAAACACATAAAAAACTTTGAACCCGTATATTTTTGTTATGTTTATCTTGGCAGGGTTGTCACTGAAGAGAAAACTCGTAAACAAGTGTTTTTTAAGTAAAAGGCGGTGTCCTAGTAGTTTAGTAAACCTCTTTCGAATTATGTAGAAGAATCTACCGATCTTTTTCGGAAACTATATATTGTAAATATTGGTCATTGCTGAATCGGGTATGCAGGCCGTGAGGGTAACACAAAATATGATGTACCCCAATGCTTAAGAATTAATTGATCTCTCTGTCTGACTATTTAGGTTTTTTCTTTATTGAAGCACTTGAAATAAAATTTTTGTTATGTAAATATTTGAAGCCCAGGGATCAAGGAAGCCCATCAAGCAATCTATCTTTAAAGTGTTCACAATTTGTGTTTGATAAATATCAATCATGTTTGTTTATAAAAAAAATCTTATAAATGAAGAGAAAAAAAAAGAAAATCACGCACGTAAAGTCGCGGATAGCAACTAAGTAGGAACGTCACTTCACACCTTTTTCTACCCGAAGGGTGGCTGTTAAAGCCACGACTCACCGATCGCCCAAATCAAGAAGGTGGGCAACCTATTGCCGTTATATTGGGCACAAAGTTGTCAGTCGTCGATATTTATCACACATAACTTCCGAAGAATTCCGAAAAATCATGGCTGTCAGTCTAGAATCGAACTCACGTCTTCTGAATCAGAAACGGGGAGCTCGACCACTGGACCACGGAGTCATAGATAAAGTAGGAAATGTTTTGTAATGTATTTTAAAACAAATTGTCGCTATTATGTCTTGTTTTTAATTGATCTGATAACCCTAAGTATTGATTAAATATTGTATAAAGAGCAAAGTGTCTTAATAGGAGAAACTTTTGTTACAGCATCACTCTATTTTACGACCGAACCGTACGGTTTACTTTTTTTTGTATTCGAGATGGTAATTTTTGTCCCAGGACATCATAAATTGCATTTGGTAGTTTGAAAAATCTTCTGCTGTTGAGCTTTTTTATTTTGGAAGGATTTTGTTTACAGATACCATCAACCACAACATCTACCACTTACAGTCACGTGGGCTGCTAGTCTACCATCAACGATAAAAACCTCACATCCGTACATTATGGTCAGTTATACATTTATTGGTAAATTAAGTACTCAGGGCAGTGTTTGTCAATCTTTAAAAAATGATGGTACCTATCTATCATTTTTCGGGTGGAAAATCTGTGGAACTCCTCTTTTTGGATGGATACTCAAATAACGTATTAATTCATCAGTTTACTGTGGTAGAGCCAAGCAGTTCGCTGCATGAGTGGGCCGGCTCGACCGGTGAAATACCACGATCTCTCAGAAAACCGACGTAAAGTGGCTCATGCCACGTTTCGTTCGGTGAGAGAGGTACCCGGAGGCCCACCCCCTTTCCCCATCCTTTCCTATCCTCTATCCCTTAAAGGTTGGCAACGCAACAGTAACACTATATGTGTTGCTGGTGTCCATGTGCGGCGTTGGTTGCTTACCATCAGGTGACACGCCTGCTCGTTTGCCCTCCTATCCAATAAAAAAAAGTTATATATCTACCAGAAGCTCAATTTTATATTTGGACAAAACCTGAACCTGAAAATGTACATTCCTTTAAAAGACAAACTAGCACTAATCCAGTATTATCATTATAAAATTGTCATATTTTCTTTGCTGTTGTTAGCGGCTAGGTCGTTGACATTAACTTTGGGAACCTCTGGTATATCTGATACTTGTATATCCGTCGATATAAACCTATCAAAATGTTTGGTAACTCGACACATCGCACTATGACGGTATATTTATTTTCTGACACCATAAAAAACCATTTCCATAGTTGCATCAACCAGCACTGCGCGGACACTCGTCTACAAATGTGTTACGCATTTAATATTTATTAGTATTATTCTTTATTTAACAGTGGCAGAGCCACGAAGCTAGCTGCATGAATATAACCGTCGAAATATCACGGCATCTCTGAATATCGGCGTAAAGTCGCTCCGGTCGCATTGCGTCCGGTGAGAGAGGTATGCGAAGCCCTCCCTTTCCCATACTACTCTCTTAAAAGCCGGCAACTGTAACACCATCTGTGTAGCAGTTCTCATGGGCCCGGCGCCCAGTTGCTAAAAACATATCATTACATAGTATAAAACAATGTCACTTTCCGCTGTCTGTCCCCTTATATGCGCATATCATTAAAACTACGCAACGGATTTTCATGCGGTTTTGTTAATAGTTAGAGGGTGTCAATGGGGTGGTTTTGATCTATAATTCATGTATAGTGTAGTAAAAAAAGTGATAATTTTCAAGTTTTAGAACTTTAATCGCAAACGCTGTCTGAATCCTAAATGATAAATCAAATCAACATACTACATTATCTTTTTGTAGACCTTTTAAAGGTGTACCTTTAAAAGGTCTACAAAAAAGTCGAAAATCTCTTAGGGATAACCCACATTGACCATTTTTATTTTCTTACTTTTTACGAGCAATAATGGCCTATTTACGAAGCGATTTTAAACATTACAGTATTAATTTTCAACCAATTAAGTCTTAAATAGATTGTACATGTAATATAAATGATGGCCCTTTACAGCATGCAATTCAAACAAATATTTTCAAAGATATTGCAGTATTATCATAGTGGGACAGCAGATAATACTTTTGATGCGGAACAACGTTCGCCAGGTCAGCTAGTTATATTATTATCATTCAATACAATTAAATGAAGTTCAACTATTGTTTTTAATATTAAAATATATATTTTTAGTAACTTAATCATTTCTCCTCGTAAACTATGAAGTATTTCCGATAAGAAATTGAAAATTTTGTCACAGAATAACATTCCTCAGCTCCTACATCTTTCATTAATTGTTTATTAATAAATCCGATAAAACATATATGCGACAGTCAAACATTTTTAGAATAGGTATACATAACTCAAATATTATATTACCTAAGAAGTATTTTCATAAATTAATAAATATTTATTAAATGATAAAAGCACTTTTGTTGTCGCCTCTCCGGCACCACGCGTGGCCATAATTTTCAGTTGACACGCCCGCCCACCGACAAACATACACACACCATCACACATATAGATATCATACTCGGGCATCAAACACACATGCATGCCACCAGGGTGGTCGGCATGGTGTATGCACATAACCAATTAGGAAGCACTCTGATTCGCTTTACTCCAGCAATTAAAACAAGTTATCCATTGGCTGCGAGGAGTTTGATGATTGAAGATTGCTTTCACCAGTTGCTTGTATCATAAGTGGAAATCGTTACCAATTCTAGCTGGTATCGAACATATTTATACTATACATCTATTTAGACAAATAAACAATATTGGATAATCTATTTTTATTACTAAATGCATTTGAGTATATACTTTTTTTTCTGTCAGTCCGATTCTGTTTGTTCATTTAGACCATTTTTTTGATAGAATTTTACTGATAGTTGAAGTAAAAAATTATAACGTAAGCTAAGTTTCTTTTATAAAAGAGTCATAAAAAAAGAAAAACAATTTCAATGCAATGATTCCGTGGTCCAGTAGTTGAGCTCCGCGCTTCTGATTCATATGTGGTGGGTTTGATTCCGGACTCACACCAATGAATTCACGGAATTATTTTCAGAAATTATCATAAGCTTACATACATAATAAATTTACAATTTATTGTATTTATGAGACATCCAAAAAGATTTACGTGACTGCTTATGATTCAGAGATACACACTGATAACTTTTGTGATAAATAAGTACATGCTTGTGATATTAACTAAAAGTCACTTTAGTCCATCCGTATTCGAAGTTGAGAGGTTACAAACAAGAAGTCTGAGTACTAAACTAGTATTTACCCGCCACGATTAACTTATGATATGTCTGAAATATTATTATATTATTGTTTTAATATATTTTAAAATATTGACGCAGTACCCGTCGTGAATCAAGAAAACATATAATACTGATACTTAACACATTGCACAGATATTTGAATTGTAAATTAAGATACATTGTGCGCTGCACATCCGATTATATAACGCACATTACGTACAATTACTTATATTAATAGCTTACACGTTTTAAGACACAGATTCTCAAAGTTGCTCCTCTCCGAGAACTACACGCTATGACAGCTGTGGTTGAGTTGAAAGTGGTTAGTGATGTGTTGCAATAGTCATGGTTAATATAGTTACTATATGTATTTTATATATTAGGTTTTGTCTGATAAGTGTAATAAATATGGTTAGGTTAAGGTTTTTTATGGCATAGGGAGTAAACGAGCAGGCGTGTCACCTGATGGCAAGTGACCAGCGCCGCCCATGGTCATCTGCTACACATATAGTGTTACAGTTGCATTGCCAACCTTTAAGGGAGTAGG
This sequence comes from Euproctis similis, assembly GCA_905147225.2. Classification (NCBI taxonomy): domain Eukaryota; kingdom Metazoa; phylum Arthropoda; class Insecta; order Lepidoptera; family Erebidae; genus Euproctis; species Euproctis similis. The sequence continues at coordinate 780,905 of LR990122.1, read as the reverse complement.
ATAGGAAAGGATGGGGAAGGGGGGTGAGCCTCCGGGTACCCGCAGGCCCACCCCCCTTCCCCATCCTTTCCTATCCCCTATCCCTTAAAGGTCGGCAACGCAACAGTAACACTATATGTGTTGCTGGTGTTCATGGGCGGCGTTGGTTCATCAGGTGACACGCCTGCTCGTTTGCCCTCCTATCCCATAAAAAAAAAAAAATCTTAACTGTGATTGTAGAGTATTCTGTTTGCTACACCTTTTATTCACCAACCTACTGATTTGTTTTCAGTAGTGATAATAATATTGTTATTTATTTCAAATGGTTTGAAAAGAGTATTTGGCACACGAGTTTCTTGCCCGATTCTTCTCATGATAGCCCCTACACTCGGAATCGGGCCGCTCGTGGCGATTGCGTCCGTGTCTTTTTTTGTTCCACGGAGGCATTTTCCACAAGCGCTCGTGTTTGTTTTTTTATTTAATTTTAAATCATATGTTATCTGTACTACTTGTTCTATTTGTAGATCTACTTGTTGACTATTTTTAAGTGTCTGTGAAGACCTATAAAAATAAAGTTATTTTGACTTTGACTTTGTAACTTTATTGCTAATCTATAAGACCTTTGTATTTTAATTAATTTTATACCTGATATTTTTTCGAAAAATCTCATTCGGTGTCAACCCAATATGGTTTTCGGGTTTTTATAAAAGTTAGATTTCTTTGTATGTTTGTTCATAACCTAAGAAAGGCTGAAGGGATTCTGTTGATTTCTTTTTACAATATAAAATTATTTATGCACGCATAAGGTTTTTTTTTTGTCAAAATTACTATTTTACAAGACACTAACGGGATCAGTAAAAAATATCTGATATACAGATGAGATAAAATATTTTATTTGCTACAGGTATTTCATAGACATCTATAGTACGTATTACATATATATCGTATTGCACGTGTCTGTCTGTATCTCTGCTACAATTCGCCTCCCTTATCGCTATGTTTACTAAATGTGACTTAGTTATTAATATATACATGTATTTTAGTAGATATATTACATTAAAAAAATCATCAAGTAAAATATTATTAAGTAATAGCTAATAAACAGACAGGGGGACATCTTCGTTTGGGTCTGTTTTATATTTATTATTTTCACTAGCCGATCCGGCGAACTTCGTTCTGTATCAAAAGTAATAAATAAGTAATTGTGGATTTTATTAATTTTTCTTTATTATTTCATACATGCATTATAGCTAAAACCCACCCCGTTGATACCCTCTATCTAAACCGCATCAAAAGCCGTTGCGTAGTTTGAAAGATATAAGCATTTATGGGGACATACAGCGGACAGTGACTTTGTTTTTTTACTATGTAATATATTTGATATGGTGTTTCATATTTATCTCGGTGGTCCAGTGGTCGAGCTTCTGATTCAGAATTCGTGGGCTCGATCCTGGACGCACACGCATGTTTTCTCGGAATTCTTTTCGCACTTTGTGTATTAGATAAATATCAATAAATATTGTTTTAACCTATTCCATTTGGGACATAACGTAACGGCGAGTCGAGGCTTTAACAGCTGCTGCCCACACTTTCGGGTAGAAAAAAGCGTGAAGTTACGTACGTTCAAGTACAATAAGCACGTTATCATGAAATCATAGTCTCGGTGGCGCAGTGGTCGAGTACACGGCTTCTGATCCAGAGGTCCGGGTTCGAATCTTGACACTGGCTCACATCACTGACTTTTCGAAATTGTTTTCGGAAGATAAGTGTGATAAATATCGATGACTGAAAACTTTGTGCCCGGTATGGCAATAGGTTCGCCACCTATTCCATTTGGGACGTAAACATAAAGGCGAGAGTTATTATGTATGTATGTAAAAGGCGTGAAGTTATAAAAAAATCTCTGTATTTTGTATAGTATTTATAAGTTGGTCCGTGCGACACACTTATCGTGTACCTACATAAGTACTTTGTATGTCTGTTTGTGCGCAATAATATCGGGATTCGCTATCACAAGGTCACACGTGGATGTGGAGCGTTATGTAATGTTTGTGTTGGTATAGTGTTGTATTGTTTGTTTGTATGTAGATAACATATATATATAGACTATATTAATTATTAACCGTAGATAATTGCCTAAGCAGATATAAATTGCTATAACGGAAGGGTATCGAGGACGCTCATGTAACACTGTCATAACCAAATAGCACGAGTACTTGAGGGAGGTGATGTGTGGAGCCTTAAAAATCGATGAGCGTGTATGAAAAAAGGTTTAAAAGTTAAAGATGCAAGTGAGATGTGTAAGAATCGTGCTTGTAAAACAGTAATTTTTTTAATAAATATATAATGAACAGACATACGTACATATATTTTCAATATGAATAATAGTTATATTTGTATTATTAGTCTAACTGATTACAATTTAGTCTGGAAATTATCTTCTTAGATAATAAATGCATATTTTATCACGACCTCATAAAATATTTTGCAACAACGACAGATATTTTGCAAATTAGTCGGAGCACACAAACAGACAAAAATTTTTTTGTGTAATTTTATGACGTTTTATATCGATGACTGAAAACTTCGTGCCCCGGTATGGCAATAGGTTCGCCACTTATTTCATTTGGGACGTAAATTAAAGGCGAGTCGAGGCTTTATAGCCTCGACGCGCCACTGCCTACACCTTCCGGTAGAAAAAGGCGTGAAGTTATGTTTATGTCGTTAGAAGCTGAAATTTGAGACAGCGGCATACATGCCTCAAAACGTGGTGAAGATTTGTTATAAAAATTGTTGGTGATGAAATTTACTGTAAAATTACTGTAACATAAGATTTTATTTATATATTTACAGTGATTATATAATTTAATATTAGCTATATTATTATATACAGTTTGTAGAAAGTACGATTAATTATAAACAACAGGATGCTGCGGCCAGTGACCGCGGTATCCTGCCCGGGGGCTTTCTTACTTACAGATCAAATTAATATAGCTAGAGAGAAAATTAGAACATCGATATTAGTGGTCCGTATATTTTAAAGTAGCTACAGAACCTTTTAAAATGATAAATTGTCATGAATAAACGGTCAAAAGTTTAGTATGCGATGTCTCTGTAAGTTCGGGAGTCGAATTTCCTCAAAATAAAAACTATGAATTGAGTTTCATTAATTTTAGTAAAAATATTAACCCAATTAATTATTAATTATATACAATATTATTATTATGTTTTAGAGACGTGTCGTACAAAATAGACAAGCATTCGTCAGAGGAATCGTCTTTAATAATTAGTTTCTGGATGGAACTCATATAGTGCCATCTAGATTCTAGTTCCAACTAAATCCGTTTAAACTATATGAAAGTTGGTTCTAGACGCTATTGGATATTTTCCATTACATCTATGAAAACTATATGAAATATGGTGAAGCAGCTTTTAAGTGCACACAGACTTACGAACAGACAAGACACTTGTTTTGGTCTTGTATTCCGCTTAATTAGTAATGTGGTCATAATAATGTATCGACCTTCTCAATAAATCATTGAAAAAATCGGCTTCCTTGTTGCCAAAACAAGGATGAAAATCGACCCTTATGGACTTTAACAAACTTCAAAAATACAATTTATAATAAAAGCCAAAGTGCGGGGGGACGGTGCCGATGTGGAACGTTCAACAATAACCAACTACCAGCTCCAAACGCGATCGAAATCGGGGAAATTACGCTTCAAATATTTTCGCCTCGAGATTTGATTACAATGCTCTTACCAATTTGAACATTTAATTAAATTTGATGAGTTTATAAACGGAACGATCCTAAAATAACGACGTCGGTTAAATTGACGAAAGAGCTTGCTCTCAGAAATTGACGCAAGAGAGCTTACAAATACTACCGTGGAAGTATTCTGTCAAACTATCTCTTTCTTTTTGTCTACCTTATTAGAGTCTTATTAGTCTTATTAGTCTTGGTGTGAGGTAAATTAAATATTTGTAATACGACTTTTGCTTCACTGAAGATCTAGGCAGTGGCTGTTTGGCTGTTTAGCCTCGACTCGCCCTAATAGGACAGGTGGCGAATTTATTGCCATACGGGGCACAAAGCTTTTAGTCGTCGATATTTATCAAATATAATTTTCGAAATTAATTTCGAAAAGTCATTGGTGTGTGCCAGGATTCGAACCCGTGACCTATGGATTCAGAAGCCGTGTGCTCGACCACTGGACCACCAAGACTGTTACAACCCAACATGTTCCATAATTGAAATGGAACTAATAGTTTTAGGTCCTACTTGAAGGAGAAGGAAGCCCAGGTATATTGCATCACAGATTGCTCGTTGACTCGTAAATCTTTCTCATTAAACCGGTAGTTCTTTTACTATCATCTACTTCAGTCTCGGCGGAATAATCAAGCGCGACAAGAGTGACCATTACTCCTTGAGAGAGGCTTGTTAGTGAAAGATGTTTGTTATGGAGACAAGGATATGTATTTATATACAAAAAATAGGGACAATCTCTTCAAGCTGGAACAGATTCTGGAAGGTTATGTGGCATTTTTGAAGCACCTGTTTAAAACCAAAAGTAATGGACACGAGGAAATCCGTAAAAGTAATATTATTATATTATGATATGAGACCTATTCAATAGGTCACTGTAGGACTATCACAAAGGTCGAGGTCACATTTCATGGTGATATACTAACTCTGAATTATTTAATAGCATTCGATGTAACAGTTCCGATACTGTAACAGTGGTAGAGCCAAGCAGTTCGCTGCATGAATGGGCCGGCTAAACCGGTGAAATACTACGACCTCTCAGAAGACCGACGTAAAGTGGCCCATGCCGCGTTTCGTTCGGTGAGAGAGGTACCCGGAGGCCCACCCCCCTTCCCCATCCTTTTCTATCCCCTATCCCTTAAAGGTCGGCAACAGTAACACTATATGTGTTGCTAGTGTCCATGGGCGGCGTTGGTTGCTTACCATCAGGTGACACGCCTGCTCGTTTGCCCTCCTATAAAAAAAAGATACTTCTCAATATTCAAATGTACAGAATGTACCAAATAGATATTGAAATAGCCTCTTTTTACTACACGAATATAAAAATAAATAAAAATAAAATAAATGTATTATGAAAAATATAAATTACAATGCATTGTGGGATGCTCTGACACCCAATATGAATCATTATTACATAGTATAAAACAAAGTCACTTTCCCCTGTCTGTCCCCTTATATGCTTAGATCTTTGAAACTACGCAACGGATTTTGATGCGGTTTTTTTTAATAGAGGGTGTCAACGGGGTGGTTTTGATCTATAATTCATATTTGATGTTATAAAGAAAAAATGATAATTTTCGAGATTTAGCATTTTAATTGCCAACGCTGGCTGAACCCTAAGTGATAGATCAAAACAATGTTCTACATTTTTAAACACCTTCAGAAGGTCTACAAAAAAGTCCACGAGGGCATATGTCTATCTCTTAAGGATAACCCACAATGACCATTTTTATTTTCTTACTTTTTACGAGAAATAATGTGCTATTTACGAAGCAATTTTAAACATTACAGCATGGATTTTCATCCAATTAAGTGTCTTAAATAAATTATGCTTTTAATAGAGATCAGTATAGCCCTTTACAGTATGTAATTTAAACGAATATTTACGAAGATTATTATTATTTAGCATTAACATAGCGGGACATACTCGTAGCAGTTGCGTTGCGCGCCAAAACGCGTGCCGAGAAATAGCACAAATTGAACTTTCAACAATACCCAAATTTTACTCCATTATTACTTTTGATGCGGAACAAAGTTCGCCTGGGCAGCTAGTATAATATAATATACGGTACTACATCAAAGTCAAAATGTTTGCTTTTTACAATGTATGAAATGGCTGGACGGATTGTTACGGGACTTTTCTTGGCTAGCTGATATAATAAGAAGTAACTTAGGCCACTTTTCTCCAGAAAAAAAATCTTTTATTCACTTTTTTAATGCCTCTGACTGTGGCGAAACAATGTTCGCCAGGTCAACTAGTTTTTTTTTTGATAATAATATGTTGGACACACACATACAGACGCCATATAAACATCATGTTTGTGATAAATATTTGTACTCAGGTAGGGATCCAATCCGCCAACCTCGATTCTGCAGTCGGTAGTTTTACCAATGCACCACGAGGCTCGTCCAGTTTGCTTTAAATATATTCAAAGTTTTGTGAACAAATTATGTACTAATATTTATAGAAGAGTTTGGTGATTATATTAATATTAGTTATGATTATTTGGAATTGAAACTACGAGTTGTTTTAGATGGATATGTTTTTGGAAAGTTATTAATGTTAACAAAAATAAAATTTTGAAAATTATTATTATGAACCACTCATGAAGTAGAATATTTCGGGCGTTAGGTACTGCTGTAGCAATCGCAAAGTATTGTTATATCTTTACGCTTCTATTGGTAAAAAAGACGGTAGAATGTTAATTCATTAGTTAAAAGTCTACTTATTTCAGACATACCCGACTTATGGAGTTAGTATTACGATAGGATATATTGGAATTATGAATTCGTGGGGTATATATTTTAAATTTGCCTTTACTATGGTACGAATTTAGCTAGGTTTTTTTTTCTATAACATCTATTGCTAATTTACAAATCACGCTCTGCCATATCTCTTTTAGCATGGTACCATTATTATTAGCATAAATAATATTTTTTTATCTCAAACAATTAATTAAACTATTCATATTTGGCTAAATAATAATAATAACTGGATTCAGGAAGCGTGGCCTCGACTTCTTTGCGAAAATACTGTTTACATTTAGACAACAATCAAATCAATACTTTATTTCCTACAGAATAGAGCTTATAATTCTTTTTGTAGTACAAATTTGGATTAGCCAGAGAAAAACAGCTATTACACTCTTGAGTTTAAGAGTAAAATTTATTTTTTTGCAATGTTCTTTAACTGCTAACACGTGTTAGTTGTTACAAATCCCGTTTTGCTGTTGGTTTTTGTAAATCTATCCTTAACGTCGTTGTTTTAATGGTTGTTATTTTAGTAAATTATAATTTGGTTATGGGTATTATACACAAGAGCCAAGGTCAGTAGATAAATATTATAATATTATGTCGGTTTGTGTATATGGATATTTATATCCTCTTATAGGTATATAATATTATATAATAACTGCTATACGAGTTTGTTTGTGTGTCTATACAAACACTATACAGAATGAAGATGAATATATTTGATTGTTTGTAATTGATCTGGAAAATGTAATTTAAAACCCGTTTGAAAAGGCTTTTTGAAGGAAACAAGTGCCTCATTAACTGTTAATGATATCTGAATTTTGGTAGTCCCGGAGGCCTAGTGGTTCAGCTCTAAGATTCTATTTTAGATGTCTCTAATTTCAGTCCTGGTACATACTAATGAAGAAAGTTCCTATTGCAAGTATATAGGAAGAATATTGGATGTGTCAAAGCATCATGTCCAGCTCCAACACTCTATTGATGGCTGTTCTGATATCTGATGAGATTGTAATAGTTAATTGTAATAAATAATTAAATATTAATTCTTGATCTTATTTTAGGCATCTCCAGCGGGCCTATTATGAGCTCTTAACTCCAGCTAGCTTGCACTCTGACTGATTTCAGCTAGTCAGTGACTGCTCGTCGCTGACTAAATGGAATTTGACAGTGATTACCCATCACTGATCTGGGGGCTATTATTAGCTCTTAATTCCAGCCAGCCAACGCGCTGCCTAGCGAATTCGTATTTCCAACGACTAATTTCAGCTAGTCTAGACTACTCATGCTTGACTAAATGTTGATAAATCGAATTTAGAGTGAATTTGACAATGACTACTCGTCACCGACTAGCTGAATATAGTCGTTGAAAATAAGAATTTGCAAGGCAGCGCGTTGGCTGGCTGGAATTAAGAGTTCATAATACGCCAGCTGGTGAAATTAATAGTTTGAAATACGAATTTGCTAGACAGCACCGAAACTGGCTGGAATCAAGAGCTCATAATAGGCCCCCAGGCATCGCCTTAGTACAATTTTGTTATAGGTAAGAGCTTACTTGTGTAATTACTATGTAATATATATTTACCTAAATATGTGGGTTATTCAGAAGATGTCAGAGGTAAAGCTTGTGATATTAATTAATCGTAATGATCTGATGTGATTACGTACACGTGTCTCGGATAGATACTGATACATTATACAGCGACGGACTGTGACACACACACTAACTAATTGTATAGAATACTCTTAAACTCATCATTATTTTCCTGCCCTTACCCCACTCTAAGTGGGGTCAGCACAACATGATATCTTTTTCCATTCTCTTATATCAATTCCCGTCTCCGCACGTACTCCTTTCCCACTCATAACAACTTTTATGCAGACAGTCCATCCATCTCTTTTTCGACCTTTTTCTACTTATGTATCCACAGTCACCCTTCCTTTGTCATAGATAGAGAATCCAATATAAATAATAATATATACTACCAGCTAATTCTACACGAGCTATTTAGAAATGTATCTAGTTCAAAATGGAGTAGCACTTCCAGGTTGTTACTCCAGTTTTACGGATTTTTTTTTTTTTTTTTTTTTTATGGGAGAAGGGGCAAACGAGCTTGCGGGTCACCTGATGGAAAGCAATCACCGCCGCCCATGGCGTCTGCAATACCAGGGGCATCACATCAGCGTTGCCGGCCTTTCAGATAAGAATAGGCTCGTTTCTTGAAGGTTCCTAGGTCGTAGCGGTCCGGAAATACCGTCGCCGGCAACTGGTTCCATGAAGGAACAGTGCGTGGCAAGAAGTGCCTGTTGAAACGCACTGTTGTCGATCGCCAACCATTCAGCCAATGCGGATGGTAGCGTTGGCGCGTCGAACGGTGGCGGAAGTCAGCTGGCGGTATTAATCCGAACAATTCCTCAGAGCACTCCCCGTGGTATATGCGGTAGAGGATGCATAGAGATGCCACCTCTCTCCGCAACGCCCGAGGATCGAGCCGATCGGTAAGAGCTTGGTTGTCGACAAGCCGAACCGCGCGTCGTTGGATGCGGTCAAATGGAGTAAGCTGGTACTGGGGTGCCCCCGCCCAAAGATGTGAACAGTATTCCACGTGAGGACGGACCTGCGCCTTGTAAAGTTGCAGGCGATGACCTGACGTGAAATACTGTCCCGCCCTATTGAGCACACCAAGCTTTTTGGAGGCCAATTTGGCCTTGCCCTCCAGATGACCGCGAAACTGGACGTCACTCGACAAGTCGACACCAAGAATTCCGATAGCGGCTGAGGCAGGTAAGGGAGTGCTCTCAAAACAGGGAGCTACGACAAAGGGTGTCTTTTTAGCGGTAAACGCGCAAACCTGTGTCTTATTAGGGTTGAATTGGACTAAGTTTAGTCGGCCCCAGTCCGAAACCTGACTAAGCAGAGTTTCGATTTCAGACACAAGTTCGTTCCGGTGCTCGTCGACGTTTTCCCGAGAAATACGCGGGTGGCCGGTATACAAGGCATCCCCGGTACTGTCATCCGCATAACAATGAAGATTGCTGCTAAGCAGCATGTCATTGATATGCAGAAGAAACAGCGTAGGGGATAGCACACAGCCCTGGGGGACTCCAGCATTCACAGGCTTTAAGTCGGAGCATGACCCGTCGACAACAACTTTAATGCTCCGAGCCGTGAGAAAGCTGGAAACCCAATCGCATAATTTCTCGGGAAGCCCATAGCATGGAAGCTTCGAAAGAAGTGCTTTGTGCCAAACCCGATCAAAGGCCTTCGCTACGTCCAAACTAACAGCCAGCGCCTCTCCTTTACTCTCAACCGCTTCCGCCCACCGATGGGTTAAGTACGCTAAAAGATCACCAGCTGAGCGACCTTGACGGAATCCGTACTGACGGTCGCTAATCAACTGGTGCTCTTCTAGATACTTAAGGAGCTGGCGGTTGATGAGTGTTTCCATTATTTTGGAGAATAGGGAGGTGATGGCGATAGGTCTGTAGTTGGACGGATCTGAGCGGTCACCTTTTTTAGGGATCGGGTGGACTAAAGCAACCTTCCATGATGCTGGTACAGCGCCGAGAGAGTAGGAGTACCGGAAAAGACGCGTTAAAACCGGTGCCAACTCTGGAGCACACATCTTCAACACGATTGCTGGGATTCCGTCAGGCCCACTCGACTTGTGGACATCCAGGGATAAAAGTATGCGTCGCATAGTACTTTGCCGGAAACGAACCTCCGGCATGGCGTGACCGCAATGTGGAATTGTCGGTGCGATGTTACCTCTATCGTCCAAAGTCGAGTTGGACGCAAAAAGAGTGCCAAGAAGGTCGGCTTTCTCTTTTGCGTCGTGGGCTGGAGACTGGTCCTCCCGGTGCAACGGTGGAAGAGACGGCTTACAAAAATTCCCAAGAACAGCCTTGGCGAGCGACCAGAACGCACGGGTTCCCGAGGGAAGGCGAACTAGTTTCTCGCCAATTTTGCCTATGTACTGAGACTTTGCTACGGCTATAACTCTTTTGAAGGACCTGGAGGCAAGGTTGTACCTCTTCTTAAGAGAGCCGGTGTCCGAGTCCTGGGACGCCACTGCTTTTGCCCAGGCTTGATAGCACTCATGCTTAAAACGTAATGCCGTTTTGCATGAGCGATCAAACCAGGGCTGGGATCTGCTGCCGATTGGCACCACTGAGGATGGAACAAAGAGCTCCATTCCCTGCAGCACCACATCAGCAACAGAGTCGGCAACGACGTCAGGATCATCCGGCGAGAAGCAAACTTGCCCCCATGGGTAAGATGCGAAGAAATTTCGCATCCCATCCCAGTCTGCTGACCTATAGTGCCACACACGGCGGCGGCTCGCAATGTGCGGTCGAAGTGGGCGCGTGAATGGCACTGTACTCCTGGCACTCTACTGTATTAATTGAAGACAATTAGATTTTTTAAAAGAGTGGGTGAAGGACAGGTTTTCAGAGACTTGGCTCGTCAACAGGTGAATGATTCATATATGGTGTTGCATTGCTAGAATATGGAGTGGCTATGCAAGATAAACGGCTATTAAAATTTAAGTTTCCATAGTAAATACTGCAGAACAACAGACAAAGCTTGAGATTAAATTAAAATTTCTTTTAATTTATATTTTTTTGTGTAAAAAAATATAAAACCGATTAGACACGGTCCGAAGACTTGATATGTTCCCAGCAATTTAATAATTTAAAGATTATACTAACAGGTATAAGTGTATATTTCTGTGCTTGCCTTGTTTAAATATTATTATAGCCGACTGCGCCAGAAGGGGGGTTATGCTATGATATTACTTTCCTCAAGCGCTCGTGTTAAGTATTTCATTTTAAACAATAAGTTAAATTGTACTTGTTGACTATTTTTAAGTGTTTGTGAAGACCTACGAAAATAAAGACTTTCTTTGACTTTGATAATTTGGTAAGCGAGATTGAAATTATCCCACCATTTATAGGCTGGCGTTTAGTGATATTATTTAAGAGATATATTTTTTAAAAGCGTTATTAAATCGAAATATCCAAAGTAGAAATGTTTTGTTTATAAATAAAATATAAATCTCTTGAATCTGAAAATAACGTCTTTGTAGTCACCTCCTAGTTATAACGTATTTATTGGTCGTAAAACTGTTCGGGGACACCGGTGTCGTCTATTTGTGTACCGTGTGGTACTCTTAGTGGGCATACACTGACTTATGTTATTACCATCTCATTCTCTTAGAATTGTAAACATAACATAACTTCACGCCTTTTTTATACCCGAAGGTGTAGGTAGTGGCTGTTAAGTCTCGACTCGCCGTTATGTTTACGTCCCAAATGGAATAGGTGATCAACCTATTGGCATACCGGGCACAAAGTTTTCAGTCATCGATATGTATCACACATTTAAATTCGTATTGCTTCAAAATTTTGGAAGAAACCATTGGGAGATCTTTCCTTCTGATGATATTGTAGGAATCAAAGTAAGCAAAAGAAAAAAGTAAAGGAATAAAATAAACTACGTGTAAATTTTTTATAATTAATTTAATACACAATGCGCGGGAGATTTATTTATATTTACTATTACGTTAATTCCGTAATTTTATATCGTCTTTTTAAATTAAATATCTATAGTAATTGTGATGTCTATCCAAAAACTAGTGGCCATTAGACAGGATTAGTTTTTTTGACATAAATACGCAAAGTTCCCTCTAGTGGTCAAGCTAAGTAACTAAATACTAGTTTTAAGAAAAATCCCAAATACTTGTGCTGGGGTGGGATTCGAATACGTCTACCTCCACTCACTACTAGTGCACCATATCAACATTTGTCAGCAATAAATAAACAAATTTTATGTGTATTCTTGTCGTAAAAGTAATAAAATTCGTGAAGCTGGAATCGTCAAAAGTCGATCCTATTTCTTTCATGAATATCAACCCTATACAAGAATAGATTAAAGTTATTCGAAACTAGGGTTGTCACTTCGAGAATGTTGCTATAATTATATACACATACATATATTTACACGCGGAGACAGCTAATGACGTTTTTAAACATGTTACTGAATGTTTTTATTACCTACCTCTGTATATTTAATCTTTGTTCTTATGTTACATTCTCATTAACTAGCTGTTTCTTGCGACTTCGTTTGCGTAGTAATGACCCATGACTTTATAGCGTTACACGGTATATGTATTTCAAGATTTTATCTATTTCCTAGTAAAAATTCGGTCATATTTGACCAGCAATATCTGAGATAAAAAAAATTATGAATTTTTTTTTCTCAATGTCGTGTTTACTCATACGTGCATTTCGTAAAAATAAAACAGAATTTCTGATAAAGCTCAATTAAGTCGTTCATAAGTCATAGAATACATGGCAGGCAGAAGGATATATAGGCAGATATATGTTCAACAAAAACAGGAGACTTAAAGATAGTCATAAAAATTAGATGAAAATAAATAAAAATAAAATATAAAAAATATTTTGCTGGTATATTATGGAGATTGAAAGCCTCCTTCTGCTTTTGCAGTTTAATTTTTGTCTATTTATAAGTATTTTATTTTAATTCGTTCACAACTAGTTACCATAATGTAAGCATTTTTAACTTAGAAAAATAGATGGCGTTACGTGTATTAAAAATTAATGGTACCAACTAAACCAACAACAAATGACCTAATTGCGAACCATTCTTTTTTTTATGGGATAGGAGGGCAAACGAGCAGGCGTGTCACCTGATGGTAAGCAACCAACGCCGCCCATGGACACTAGCAACACATATAGTGTTACTGTTGCGTTGCCGACCTTTAAAGGAAAAGATGGGTAAGGGGGGTGGGCCTCCGGGTACCTCTCTCACTGAACGAAACGCGGCATGAGCCACTTTACGTCGGTCTTCTGAAAGGTCGTGGTATTTTACCGGTCGAGCCGGCCCATTCATGCAGCGAACTGCTTGGCTCTACCACTGTTACTTCGTTCCATAACAAAATCTTTGGTTTGCGGTTGTTCTTTAATACATATACATATATCCCATATCCATGATATAATGATAAAGCCATCAACTTCTGTCATTATTAATAAAAAAATAATGTCCAGGGTGACTATCACACCGATATATAAATGGATGAGGTTCGGTGTAACGCAACTGTTCAGAATGTGGTCCAGAATAACAAATAGAATAGTTTTGGTTCTTATTATAATCCTTTAGCCATTTGTTTAATTATGAATGAGAATAAAAAGATGCTGCACATAGCAGAGCAGAAATAATTACGTTCAGAAAGCTTAATGTCTCTTAAAACTCCGACAATATTATGAGAATAATAATATGACAGTTAAAACCAGTGACTAGTTGAAAACTGATGATTTTATCCGCATTTATGTAATTTTATCCGGATTAGCGGGTAATAACTTTTATCGTTAACTCTACTCAAGTAACGCGACAGTCAAAATGTTGGGTATAATTTCGCGTAATTTCCATACAGGATATGTCAAAACTCCTCGAATCCACCAAACATTAGAGCACAAACAAGTTATAATTACTTCACAACTCAAGCATAGGGGATAAATAGCGGATTAAAAGTTCCGAGTGTAGATTGTGAGGGAGGAATGGTTGATGCCGTTTACGCGCTAAGTTGCTCGTGTTCGCGTATCATGCGGTGCCAAATGGGCCACAACGACTTTATATATATTACGCTGCGGTGGGAGTGGTGGCCGATAGCGGATATTTATTTTTGAATAATTATAACGTAAAGTTTTAGTACATACAATCAAAATAATTTCAATTGTTAATTTTTAATTTTTATTAATCTGGAAACCAAGTATCCTTTCTTTTTTCTCAAAAATTTTATAAATAATAGCAATATCAATAGCCCGTTCAAAATGAAATAATAATCAGTTTGAAGAACAGCCGCTGAGTTTTCTTGCTGGGTCTTTCTCAGGACTGGCCGCGTTTTTGACCCAGTGGTAGATTTTTTAACAAATACTTACCCCTTTTAATTTGAAAATCAATCAATATTTAATAATAGTTATACTTTGATCTCAACCAACTTATAAGATAATATTCTAATAACTTAATAATAACAACTTTTACTTATTAAGTCATACAACAAAGGATCTTTACAAACAAAAATATGAATGCATCTTATAGATAAGTATTTAACTTTTGTTTTCATGGTCTGATGTGGGTTACCAATAGTTAAAATCATATTTTCAACATCAACTTTTTGATTTTTATTTCCAAAAAGTGGGTGCTCTCTGTATCAACGAGGATGGCTTTTGAACAACTACCATCTTTTTGTACATCAACATCTAAAGAGTTCGAAACGTCGGGAAATAAATGTAATAAATAAAAAATAAACGCGATATAATCCTAAAAGTTGTTTTAATGAGTGAGATTCGCGAAAGTCTTAGAAATAAATATCATAAGTTTAATCTTTTAATGCCAAAACGTTAGAGGCAGTATCGTATTGGTCGATATAAATAAGATCTTTTGAAATGTTCAGTCATCATTGACAGTTGTCAGGTAGTAGGTATATCGAAAATTCTCCTAAAATCTGACGAATCTGAAATATAAGTAATCTTAAAATCAGAAATGAAACAAAAAAATCCAGTTATTTGTCTAACCAATTTTTGGCGAAACTTCACAGCATCTGATAATGTCAATGTAAAGTTGCTCATGCCGCGTTTGGTGAGAGTGGTATCCGGAGGCCAACTCGCCTTCTCCCGCCCTATAAATCACACTCCCTTAAAGGCTGAAGACAACTCTGTAAAACAATCTCTTTCATTTAGGTACCGTCAAGTGACCAGCTTACTTGTCTGTCCCCCCTATCGAGAGATGAGGAGTCAGTTTACGATTATCATTCCGCCGTACTCTCATAGCATCTTCCGCACTTTAATACGTTCGTTAGAAGTTTCGTAGATTCATAATTTGTATTAAATACGCAGCCATTTCACTAAACACGAGCTTTCTTAGCATCAAGAGTTTGAGCAAGTGTTGAGGAAGCCTCCACGCGCTTTGTGTACAGAATACTTCAAACTCTTTAGGGTTGTCACAAACCTGTTCTGGATTTAATTATGGTCTAACAGAACACATCGCGAATTTCAATTAATATACTGATTATGGAATATTTCCATTGACTATATAATATAGTGATATGAAAAAAGAAAGGTCAAACTTATCTATGACTAGCTATCTATGGCTTTAACATTTGTTATTTAATTTGTACAAATTTACTTAATTATATTTTTATGCCAAATATACCAATGTGCGGTAGGTATAGCATACAAATCCTTACACAGTACTTTCTCATAAATTAATTCATATTTATTAATGACTAGCTGACCCAGCGAACTTTATTCCGCATCACAAGTAATAAATGAGTAAATTTTGGATATCATGAAGTTCAATTTGTGCTATTTATCGGCTTTAACTGCTGTCCCGCTATAGTAATACTGCAATATCTTCGAAAATATTAGTTCAAATTGCATGTTGTAAAGGGCCAGGATCATCTGTATTACATGCACAATCACATGCACAATTGCATGAAAATTAATGTTTTAATGTTTAAAATCGCGTCGTAAATAAGCCATTATTTCTCGTAAAAAGCAAGGACTTTTTTGTAGAAATTCTGAAGGTGTTTAATAATGTAGAACATTGTTTTGATCTATCACTTACGGTTCAGCCAGTTATTGCAATTAAAGTGCTAAATTTTGAAAATTATCATTTTTTCTTTAGAACATCATAAATGAATTATAGATCAAAACCACCCCGTTGACACCCTCTAACTATTAAAAAAACCGCATCAAAATCCGTTGCGTGGTTGTAATTTATACGCAGCTATGCAACCTCTACCGCATATACCACGGGGAGTGCTCTGAGGAATTGTTCGGATTAATACCGCCAGCTGATTTCCGCCACCGCTCGACGCGCCAACGCTACCACCCACATTGGCTAAATGGTTGGCGGTCGACAACAGTGCGTTTCAACAGGCACTTCTTGCCACGCACTGTTCCTTCATGGAACCAGTTTCCGGCGACGGTATTTCCGGACCGCTACGACCTAGGAACCTTTAAGAAACGACCCTATTCTCATATGAAAGGCCGGCAACGCTGATGTGATGCCCCTGGTATTGCAGACGCCATGAGCGGCGGTGATTGCTTTCCATCAGGTGACCCGCAAGCTCGTTTGCCCCCTTCTATCATAAAAAAAATATAAGGGGACAGACAGCGGAAAGTAACTTTGTTTTATACTATGTAATGATGATTGGCTTCAAAATAAGTTCTCCTGTAGTAAAAGTCGAAGTGCTATGAGACCAAATCCATTAAAAGCCGCTAATGGCCCCCTTAAGCAGGGTTGCCTACTCTCAAAAAATTATCCCCCTAAAAACTATTAGCTTTTAATAAAATATATATTGAAGTTATACTTCTTTAGGCGCGTTATGAAAAAATGATGAGAGTGAAATTTTAAGATGCGCGCGCATCTGTGACACAAAATTAACAGTATGAAGTTTTAGTTTCATACAAGTGCGAATTATATATGTGCTAATAAATTATATTCAGTAGTGATTTAAATTGAATATTTTGATTGATATTACTTACTATATGTGAATATTAGTGAAAAAAATTGTGCTTATATACTTTTTCAAGTGCTCCAATATAATTGAGGTTAACTATCCGTATGTATTATTTATTGATATAAATTAAAATACTTTTATTTAATATAATTAACACTAAATATTATTAAATTATTAATGTTAAATACTTATTATTGGTTATTTAATATTTACAAAATAATGTCTTATTATTCTATTATTTAATATTCTATGTATTTATTATTTTCTAAATTTTGTTTTTAATAATTATATATATATATAATTTTTAATGATGCAAAGAAGTATAACTTCTCACGCGCGTACATAAGTACACGCACCCATTTTTAGAATTTTTGTCTGTATGTTTGTTACGAATAAACTCTAAAAGTACCACATTCTTATATGTCCAATTTTGCATAAATATAGCCAAAAGGTGGGGTCAACACATAGGCTAAATATTATCACGCTATCACTAATTGGGGGTTAGCAATGAACCCTTATAATGGGCTCAGACATTGTTTTTCTGCTGGTTTATGGCGTCCACGCAGACAAAGTAGCGGGCAACAGCTATATATATATATATTAATTCGTACTATATAAAACAGATCATGAGTTTTAATGCTGACAGTATAGTTTAATAGCAGATGTAAATTTTGTATGTAAAGCGGTTCGATGTCCAACTCAGCAAATTTTTCGCTGCTTTTAATAAGTATTTCATACAGATTTTGCATGAAAATAATTAACTAGTAATATGTCACCAAGAGAAAAATAATAAATATCAAACAATCAATAAATAATTTCACTCAGAATGAATATTTTTGTATTTTTTTGCTATAAAAATTAAAATAACTTGAAGTAAAAATCATTTTCTTAAGCTGTATTTGCAAAAATAAAAAACGAATACTTAAGTCATAAAATCCCGAAAACACCCATAAAAATATTACGATGCAGGTTGGTAATATTTTTTGGGGTATTTTGGAATGGGAAAAGTTGGGATAACACTATTCTTTAAAATGATATTACACTCCTACATAAAACTTCACGTTAAGCCCCATAAGGGACTGCAAAAAGAAGGCTGGAAGAACTGCGTGCCATAATACAGAATCTTTAAACAAGTTTTTTGCTGCCCAGCGTCCCGAATATACTTACTTGTGTTTTCAACTCACCAGGAAGCTTCTCGTTCTCCGTGAATCTTTTGGGAGAGGAAATTTCGTATAAAATGCAAAGAAATGTAATTAGCACGAGGCACTTTTTCCTGCCTGTTTATAGCTTAAAGGAAATTAAATTTTGTTCGTAAACGTGCAGGTTATTGGCCCAGGAGGTTTTCCGGAGTGTACATAATTAAAAGTTGATGGTCCAGGTAGCTGCGTCGTACTGTGAGATATTATTTTAATTAATTAAGTGTAAAATAATTACATGATAATGAAAATATATTGCCTCACTGTGATTTGAGAATTAAATGTTTGATTTTGACTGTTTGCTTTAATATACAAGCAAAACATTTGTAGTTGTTGTGTTTTGAGAACCCAGCTTCGAAACCAAATATATGGTGTTATTGTTGGACCGGAATATATAATAGTAAAATTACCTTGTACTATGATGGAGTCTCGGACCAAATAATAAGGTGTTTATGGGCTAAGCAAATTTAACTTATGGATCAACCTTGAAGATATCATAACATCGCAGAAGATCGTTAGTAAATATACATCAAATATGGTCTCAAGACTGGTTTGTGATCGATCTTCCCACACACGAGTTTTGTAATTAATCTTTAACCGATTGTGTGAGAAGGAGGGTCCGAGATACATATCGTAGATTTTGACTTCAGAGGTATCCCTAGATTCTAACTTTTCTTTTAACTAAGATATTAACTTACCTTATTATCCGTAATTTCTACAAATCAACATAAATGAATGATAAATTAAATGATAGTAGAAGTTTTAAAGAATTCGAACCTGAGACGCTGTCTAGGTAGGTGTACTATCATGTAATCAATATGTAGGGAATATTTTCAATGGCCAAATACATTCTATAAAAAGTCACGACAACAGCTAGTTTTAACTGTTTGCACAGCTGATATCACACATACATACATATTGCAAAAAAAAAGAATATTTTGCCAACTGCCTCGGTGACTATATATTTATATATTATTTATGCCAAGGTCCTTCAAACAAGTTATCTTGAATATAGTATAGTTGTGGTTCAACTCAGATTTTTATTTCCCGATTATTATTAGTTATACAAAAAAATATATTATATATATTCTTTATTGTTCTCATCCATCATATTAATTAATATATTTTTATCAATACGTTTGCAATCCAAATAACATTTGGAATAATAGTAGGCACCTAGAATGTGGAACATAAAAAATCTGAGGATTTAGAAAAATCATTTTTTGAAGTCGGATCATGAACCGTACCAAAAGATTCACTATATCATTGCTTATACTCTATACAATGATATAGTGAATCTTTGGCCTATGCCGAATATTAACTTCTATGAGCCCATATAACCCAATATCGTAACTAAACGCAAAGCACCGACTTATAAAGATATACAATTTCACTAACGACATAATCTACCATCCCTTTTGCTTATCAATTAATACAATCAGAATGTAATAACATTTTTCACCAATACCAAAACTACCCACGCCATTCTGATAACGCCATATAATCGTATATATCCCACAAGTCATCGATTCTCAAAGTGGCTGCACGGGAACCATTTAGTTGTACCATTGCGTCCTTAACCCCCTCAAATGTTGGCAGCTTACTTTACAGAATTCAAATCTATCTCAACAATCGGGAACAATCGATTCAGTTATTGATAAGTTGATGGTATTGATTTATTCCTGGGTCCGAAACATGTTAACCTAAGAGATAAAGACAAAACAAAGTGGTTAAAAATTAAATGAATTTATTAACATATGTATTATTATATATGGGACATGAACCTGCGACCACATGTTAAATCCCTTATCAACTGTCTAACCACATTATGACCACAGTCCATTTTATCAAATGTCTATTTCATTTGTTTACAAATCACAAAGCTTTATTTTATACCCTCTATTAAAAATGGTTTTACAACACTTATCAACGACTCACCCAGTTATTAAAACTAAACCTCAATACCGACGATTTAATATTAAATTATTACATTAATATTTGGTATCGGTGTTTACATACTTAAACGTTCTAACATATTTGTTAAGTGTTTTGGTATAAATTTTAAAATTATTAAATAGAATATGTTATTAAATTTAGTACCTATTTGTATACAAAATACGTATCGGGTAATTTAATTTATATAAATACAAAAAAGGAGTCAGATATTTTTATCAATCTTGACGTCAGTGATTACTGCACATTAATTTATAACAGGTTTTATTTTAATATCTCCTCATAAAATTACAGTAATTTAAAAATAGCACTTCCTTACATTTTCGCAATTAATAATATTAGTTAACCAGTTTAAAAAGATAAAAATTGAATGATATGACAACTTCTGAGACTACCTGTATTTTAAGATATTTTTTAAATAAATAATAAAATAATTATAAGAAATTAAAGTCTTTGGAACAAAGCTGGACTAGGGTGTAAGATGAATAGTTTTACGCTGAGTGTAGGCAGTGGGAAGTTAACGTCTTGCTGAATTATGTATTTGGTGTTACGGAATAGATGGCGTTTTACCACAATAATTACAAGTTCTTTTCATAAATAATTTTAAGTGTGTTCAGTTATTTTGATTTTTTCCAGCCTGCCTTTTTTATTGCGTATTATATCTGCACCATTCCGTAGCAATATGTATGTATATTTAAAATATTAGCACGGTGCACTTGGTAATTAGTAGGGGGTATATGCTGCTATTACAAGTTTGAGAAAGCCTGACCCCCACGTATATTAAAGATACCCCCGACGTGGAACATCTCATATATAGTCATTAGGGGTGGCTCGTAAAATTATATTAAGTAATTTGTATAATTTTAGTGTGCGTAATGAGGAGAAAGGAATCTCCTCCACTAATGTGTGGTGGTTGAGGTCGTTACGTGACTCTTGTACATCTATTTGTATGTTAATGTTTGGTATTTATAATTATGTTATTGTTTATTTTACAATTTTATTTGTCATGTAAATTATAATTATGTTACGACAGCATAAAATGCCCCGCATTTAAAATGTCTTTAATGTACAGATTGCTTCTTCATCCACGACCTTCTGATGATCCGCAGAGGGCCAATCATTCTCATCATCATTTCTTCCTTTTTCTATACCAAAAAGAACCAAACTTATTGGGTTAAATATTAATACTTGCGTTAAGTTATTGATTAAAAAGGAGTGGCATAGACATAGTTTCCACTCGTTTAAAACAACCCCTTTTTAACAAGTTTTTTTTTATAGAATATAATACTTTCTAGCTCATTAACACGCAACCATTTTATGGACTTTTTTTTCGATTGCTAACTAGGATATAATAATTTATTGACGACTGAAAAAATGCCTTGAAAACCTTAATTAGGTAGTAATTTTACCATTTTACCACATCTCATGGTGGAACTCAACGAGGTCCACGCTAAAAAACTGGTTAATACTTAATGAACCCAATTTAGTTGGACCATAAAGTAGCCACTATTATTGTGATTAATTTATGAATAAATTTATTTCCAAAATAAACTCCATCAAGGAGACTGGGTGACCTTTGCCTATTTTAGATGGACATCTTAATGTTTAACAATCAAGATGGCGCCAAATTTGAATCTAAACAATTACGCATCTTCGTCATTATATATTATTTTTGTTTAATATTTTTGTTTATTGATGACCTACTGAATTAGATCTTCAATTTCTGGTTCAGATGTTCCGAGTTCGAGCTGTGCAACACATCAGTGACTTTTCTGAAAACTCCTCGGAACTGATATAATGCTACATCTTTAATTTTACTAGCAAATGCTGATAAAATAGCAAATGATTGCCATGCGACCAAATTCATACTTACATTTTTTATTTTATTATTATTTTACTGTTTTTACACTATATATCTGCTTAGTCATTATTTCCTACCTTAATTTGATTTTTTTTATGGGCTAGGAGGGCAAACGAGCAGGCGTGTCACCTGATGGGGTAAGCAACCAACGCCGCCCATGGACACCAGCAATACAGTGTTACTGTTGCGTTGCCGACCTTTAAGGGATAGGGAAGGATGGGGAAGGGGGTGGGCCTCCGGTACCTCTCTCACCGAGCGAAACGCGGCATGAGCCACTTTACGTCGGTCTTCTGAGAGGTCGTGGTATTTCACCGGTCGAGCCAGCCCATTCATGCGGGAAACTGCTTGGCTCTACCACTGTTACATTACCTTAATACTAACACCCTTTTAAATTAATAAATAGCATTTTAATGACAATAAAATCCTGGTGTTACAGTCGGCCTCGGTAATTGACCAAAATTATTAATTTCCTTCACAGCACGACTACGTTAACGTTCACAGCGATGAATAAACAGTAGTCTCTAATTAAAACTCTTCTTATTAACAAACTGCGATGATTTCCCTCAAGATCTTCTACGAGCTCAGCGTAAAATGCATTATTTAACGGCGCTCGTAAATTTTCAGGCAGTTTCAGCGTTTAATTTACGTGTTTTTCACTTGAGCCTCCTAAACTTCATATCTCATATCCATTGACGACGTTTTACGACGGGGTTCCACCCTCGTTTTATAGGCTTCGAATTAGGCTCTGTAATTAAATCGGGATGTTAAAAAACTGAGAGATTTAATTAAGATTATTTTGAAATTTGTTTGTAACTTCATGCTTTTCATACAGGAATATGTACAACAAGTTAGTTGTCTAGTATACTAGAATGTTTGATTCCATGGAATTCAATAATGCTTTATTATAATTCATTAAAACTGGTGCGGCCGTTTCAGCGTTTACTTGAGGGTAATTGAAAAAGGGAAAGAGCATTTGTAAATTAGTATTGCGTCAATAGTTTGCATTACAAACAGACATTTCAAGTTTTTTTTCTATATATAATTAAGAGTGGTATATAAAGAGAATACTATTGGAGGCGATGGTTATGTATTCAAAACATAACCCGTTTTGTATGCCAACTAGGATAATATTTCCTACCATATTAACACATTAGTATGCGAACCACGAACAATGCCTTATTGTGTTTTAGTTCTAGCGAGCGATACATTCGCTAATACTAACATTATCAATACGTAATATCTTCAATTCTGATAAATTACAAATAATATAATACAAGACGGCTTCATTGAGTCAATGTAAATGTCTATATAGTTTGATATTGACAAATAATCAAATCGGGTGAGCACAAAACGTAAAGAACCAAAAAGGTACAATAGATCTATCAATTAACGAAATTAATTACATAATTTACAATAGATGTAATTCAAAGACTAGATTAAATCATTTTTTTCCGCATCTCGGTCTACTGGCAGTGTGCCCCGAAAACTGTCCCCGTTGCCACTGAATGGCAATGCTAATTCTCTGTGCGAAGAATAAACCAGCCCTCTGGTCACGAGAGGCCAAACAAGATCTGTTTTAACAAAGCTTTTCAAGGTATCAGGTATATAAGATAAAGAAAAGTCACAAAAGACTTTCGTCATAATATCGCCATATTATAGAGGAACGCTGCTTGAAAGTTCTGTACTGAAAACAAAATTAAACATTAGGTCACTCGATTCGCTTACTTGCCATTTATTTATATAGCTTAATAAAAGACTTTAATAGTCTCGGTGGTCGAGCATTCGGTTTCTGAATCCAGAAGTCGCGGGATCGAATCCTGGCACACACCGATGACTAACCACACTCACGGTAGGGTTAGATAATGGCACAAATTTAAAGTAGCTCAGCGAGCTATGGAGCGAGCTATGCTCGGAGTATCTCTGAAAGATAGACTCAGGAATTAGTATATCCGACAGAGAACCGGAGTAAACGACATAGCTTGTAGAATAAGCTCGCTGAAGTGGCAATGGGCTGGTCACATCTGTCGAAGGACCGATGGTAGATCGAGTAAAAAGGTCATAGAATGGAGACCGCGACTTGGTAAGCGTAGTGTAGGACGCCCACCAGCCGGATGGTCAGACGACCTCAGAAGGGCTGCTGGAAAAGACTGGATGCGGAAGGCAGAGAATCGGATGTTGTGGCGCATATTGGGAGAGGCCTATGTCCAGCAGTGGACTGCAATAGGCTGATGATGATGATGAAAGTAATATGAGATAAATATCGATGAGTAAAAAACTTCGTGCCCGGTATTGCAATAGGTTCGCCGCCTATTCCATTTGGGACGTAAACATAACGGCGAGTCGAGGCGTGACTGGACCACCGAGACAAAATAAATGATAATAATGCTTAGTATGAAAACTTTCGTTTGTAATAAACTAGCTGACCCCGCGAACTTTGTTCCGCATCAAAATATTTTTTAGTGTTTACAATTAAAGTACTAAATCTAAAAAATTATAACTTTTTCTACATTTTCTTTCTGTACACGAATTATACATAAAAACCACCCCGTTTTATACTATGTAATGATATATGGAAAACGACGGTAAAATGTGGACATTCTCCGTCAAAAATAATATGTATGTATATATAATGCCAATTGTTTGTTAATGAATATAATAATCAAGATTTATAGTTGATCCATTGTTTATACCGTACAGCCAGTAATGTGTTGTGTGCATATGATATTACTTATTAAATTATTCGATCGGCCATCTTAGGTTAGGCCACGATCGGCCATTTTGATTTAGTATTCAACGCGTGCGCGCGTTATATTCTGTGTATACAAATGTTGACTTAGCACAAGTGCCGAGAGCTACTTTATCAATGGTTATATTAATAACAAGCTAATATTATGAAACAGAAACTTAAATTACAAGAATAATCAAAACTTTCAGAAATAAATAGGCCAATAACCAAAGAATTTAAATTGAACTTCTTCCTTAATAATTCGTATTTTTTTGGATATTTTCTCTATAATTATTAGAATTAATCTTTTACTATTCGATAATTTTAAATTAATTAGTCCTTTAAATTTTTCTAAACCATCCAGTAAGGCTGACTACTTACTTATCAATAGTGTTGGCTCCTTATCTATATTGACTAAGGCTCTATTCAATCCACACAGCCGGCATACGGCCAGTGTAAACAATACAACATCAATATTCCGGCCTCGTCCGTCAGCACCTGATCACCTGATCACTTTATGCAACACCTTCGCCGACTCCGTTGTTGCTACCCCGTCACTTGATACAAGATTCATGGCCCGAATATTTTAATTCAATGTTCTGGAACACATTCAATTGAAGCCTTCTTTGAATAAAATTAAGTGACCCGATTATTTAACACTCTAAATTCAGATTTTTCTTTAGTCTTTAAGAAGAGATAGAAATCTCAGCTCCAAAGTCCATATATTATGTCTAAATATGGAAGAAATAGCTACTGATTATAAACATTTTAGCTGTACTTGTAGTATATGTGCCGTAGGAAGCGTCAATTACGAATCTACACGTATAATCAATCGTTTGATAATATAGAATAGGTGGCAGATCCTAATGCCAACTTTCAAATTTCCAAAATCGCCAATAAACTATGTGGTCCCAACTTAACCACCCACTGGGCACTTTCACAACTCATCAGTATGCTGCTGGGTATTGTCACATATAGACAGACATCTATACTGCCTTTCGTGTCTCGACTACATACTCGTAAGTGAGTGGTCTCACGGCAGAGAGAGATTATCAGATAGAGAGACATGAAACAGATTTAAAAACTCTTCTATGAGATACACCGAGTTACGTTTCTAAGCGAATGCTTATTTTTCAACTTGTCCTTGATAGGGTTAGTCTGATGATTAGCGGCAACCGTAAGACATAAGGTGAACTATTTTGCCGAGCCATGGACATTACATTTACTTTCCTTTCACAAAGAGTTATTTGTAATGTCGGTGTAAAAGTAAGAAAGGGCATGCTCCGATGGTTCGGACATGTAGAAAGGATGGATGATGCAAGATTGACTAAGCAGTTATACAATGCAAAAGTGGATGGATGTAGGAGTCGACGACGGCCTAGACACACATTCCATGATCCAATAGAACGTGTTCTGGAGGAAGGTGATGTTAGGAGCCTCAAAAATCGACGCGCGTGCATGAAAAGAGTTATGAAAGTCAACGAAGCGAGTGAGGTGTGCAAGAGTCGTGCCCTATGGCGCTCCGTTCTCTCTGCCTACTCCGCAAGGAATTTGGCGTGAAGTTATGTAAGAGACACTTGTATGTACTCCCTTGTCAATATAGTAAATATTCTGAATAACGACATCACATACAAGAGCAAACAAAATTCCTAAAAATAATTCGAATGAAAATGCATATAAAAAATTTAATAAAATATTTAAGAGGCTCTTGTTTGCTTTCGAAGTCAACCATTGACAAGTATTCAGCTAGTTCTTTGTTTCAAACAAGCGATGACATCAGCGCACACCATTTCGCGAGTTGTTTGCGCAAAATAATAAAGAGAAAAAAATAAGAATAAGAAGAAGAATCAGGTTTTATATTTTCTAAAATTAGCATCGAGTAAGACACTGAATGTTATTTTAAAGACGAACTCGTTTATACAATGATATGCACTTGCTATCAACTTGATAATTATACATTCAAATGTTGCAATTATTGACTCGACTGTAGTTAAATAGATATATTTAAATACAGAGCAGGTATTTGGAGGTTTTTTTTTGCCAATACTGTAAGTTTTGGCTGAACTGTATGACTTCACCATTAAGATAATGTCACTGATGTTAATGTGCGGTCGAAAAATAATTCTCAATCTTTAGATTTTGCACAATGAATGGAGATGGATATACAGGTTTGTTAGATAATTTATGTTGAATTGATTTTTTATATGTCGCTAAGTTTATTCTGTTTAAGAACAAAACATAACTTCACGTCTTTTTCTACCCGAAAGTGCTTTTAAACAGTGGCTTTTAAGCTGCGAGTCGCCGTTATGTTTACGTCCCAAATGGGATAGGTGGCGAACCTAAAGTCATACACCGGACATAAAGTTGTCAA
Source organism: Euproctis similis (assembly GCA_905147225.2). Taxonomy (NCBI): domain Eukaryota; kingdom Metazoa; phylum Arthropoda; class Insecta; order Lepidoptera; family Erebidae; genus Euproctis; species Euproctis similis. Next base: position 753,756 of record LR990122.1, on the reverse strand, counting down.
TCATCGATATTTATCACACATTGCTTTCGAAAAGAATTTTGAAAAGTCAAAGTTTTTTTTTCAACTTATAAGCTGCTTTATCTATGACTGGGCAGAAAAAAAAGATGTCTCGGCGCATAACTGCTGGTACTAAGTTTATTAAGTGACGTATAACAAATTTGGTTCAAAAGCAGTGTGTGAAGAAACATTTGAAGTTAATGTATAAACACAGCCTTAGAAATATATATTTATATTTTGTGAATCACCAATGAAGTTGAACTTCAAGACTTCTAAGAGATATACGGAAATTTCCTAGAAGTGTGATGTCACTACTAGTACTATAGGTAGATTAAGATACTATAGAGCCGAAGTTTGTCGAACACAGTCGAAGTGTTCCGAACGGAGTGGAACAAAGAGATGGCAGAATGAGTTGTGCGCGTGCTCACTACGTGCCGGTCCTAATGTAAATAATAAATATATAACAAGTTTCCATATTGTTTTAACTTCATTTTGATATTCAATAGACTCAATAATATAGTCACGGGAATTTATTGGAAATTAAAATAAGGATTTTCTTTATGGCACATTTTTAAATATGGGTAGAGCATCGCAGTTCGCATCATGAATGAGCCCACGAAAGGTAGTGAAAGGCACCTGTGACAATCTTGGTATTGAAAATGTCCATGGGTGGCGCTATCTGCTTACCACTAGTTTACAGACTTGCACCATAAAAAGGTTCAGCTAGATTTATGACGTGGTACTAATTCCCACACTAAGTTATTTAAACGAGAATTGTGTAAGGCAGAGTGTGCTCAAAAGGCGAATAAATGCGATCGAAAGGCGAGTATTGAGTGAAATTGTCGCTCGCTGACTGCGTCGAAAACTAGCTTTTACTGCAGATTATTAGGACTGAAAGAGTGTGTTGTTGTAAACGCAAGGAAGGCCATGATGCACTGATTTAGGCGTTCACGGTTCTGTCAACAAAATAGGAGTAGAAAGATATATATTTCATTTATTTATATAGTGTATTGTAATTTTAATAGTCTCGGTGGCGTAGTGGTCGAGCACACGGCTTCTGATCCAGAGGTCCGGGTTCGATTCCTGACACTGGCTCACACCAATGACTTTTCGAAATTGTTTTCGGAAGTTATGTGTGATAAATATCGATGACTGAAAACTTTGTGCCCGGTATGGCAATAGGTTCGCCACCTATTCCATTTGGGACGTGAACATAACGGCGAGACGAGGCTTAACAGCCGCTGCCTACAGCTTCGGGTAACAATGGCGTGAAGTTATGTTATATGTATATAGTGTAGAGTTGAGCCATAACAAGAAACGAATGAGGCTCGAGTCTTATGGCGAGTTTTTCTTATAAACTATAAATATCTGGATGACCGAGCTTTGCTCGGTATTTTCTTTTTTTTTATAAACAACGCCATCTGCTGGAATAGCTTTAGTGTTGTTGTCGTTAAAGCAAGTTAGTTGCTCACAATTTAAAATAATTATAGCATTCGCCAATAGATGTCAGGAATTCCAAAAAGTAAGTTGATGTTTAAGTTGATTATCGATAAAACACGATAAAATGAAATTTTCTAAAAATGATTCCTAGCTAGATCGATTTATCGCCCCCGAAACCCCCTATATACTAAATTTCATGAAAATCGTTGGAGCCGATTCCGAGTTCCAATTAATATACATATATATATACATATATATATATATACAAGAATTGCTCGTTTAAAGATATAAGATAATGCTATAATCCGTGTCGTCTGATAGGTTGGAAACCCACACAAATTACCAGTTTACAAATTGCTATGTACGTGCACGATCGTGATTTAAAGTGAACTCGGTAAATACGTAAAGGTCGCGGGTTCAGAGCCGGCTGGTGAAAGCATTCGTTGTTTCAACTATGATTGCACACCGAGTGCTTTGTGTTATTTGATCTTAGGTCATAGTTGTAAAGAATAATATCTATAATGAGTCATGCACGATCCTTATCTATACTAATAATAAAAGCTCAACTATTTGTTTGTTTGGTTGTTTGATCGCGGCAATCTCAGAAATTACATGTCCGATTTAATAAACTTTTACACTTAGATGTAGCTTATTGACGGAGGCTATTTTTATATCATGCTATGACCAATAAGAGTGAAGTTTTTATAATGGTGAATATTTATTATTAGGTGGTAAGAAGTTTGTCACTATATAAATGATAAAACTCAGGTGTAAGCAAGTTTATAACGACGATATTAAAATATCACCCGAGCAAAATCATATCATTTTGGTTCCTGTATAAATTACAATATCTGGATGACCGAGCTTTGCTCGGTATTTTCTTTTTTTTTATAAACAACGCCATCTGCTGGAATAGCTTTAGTGTTGTTGTCGTTAAAGCAAGTTAGTTGCTCACAATTTAAAATAATTATAGCATTCGCCAATAGATGTCAGGAATTCCAAAAAGTAAGTTGATGTTTAAGTTGATTATCGATAAAACACGATAAAATGAAATTTTCTAAAAATGATTCCTAGCTAGATCGATTTATCGCCCCCGAAACCCCCTATATACTAAATTTCATGAAAATCGTTGGAGCCGATTCCGAGTTCCAATTAATATACATATATATATACATATATATATACAAGAATTGCTCGTTTAAAGATATAAGATAAAAGAACAGCCCACACCACACATAGTTAAAACAAAATATTAATGTAACAACATCTCTCAATCTTAATAAAAATCTAACATAACATAACTTCACGCCTTTTGTTACCCGAAGGTGTAGGCAGCGGCTGTTAAGCCTCGTCTCGCCGTTATGTTTACGTCCCAAATGGAATATGTGGCGAACCTATTGCCATACCGGGCACAAAGTTTTCAGTCATCGATATTTATCACACTTAACTTCCGAAAACAATTTCGAAAAGTCATTGGTGTGAGCCAGTGTCAGGATTCAAACCCGGACCTCTGGATCAGAAGCCGTGTGCTCTCCCACTGTACCACCGTGACTAATAATAATATAAATAATAATATGTAATAAAAATCTAAATCTCTATTTTTTCAGAAAAAAACTCTGTCCTAAGTATAAATACTCATACGATTAAAATTCATAAACAAAACCTTTCCAACATTTACCCGGCTCACGCTTGAACTACTTTACATGGAAGTGTTAAAATATATCTCACTTACAGTTCAAAAATAACACAGCATAAAATAAAAAATGATAACTTTGTTATTTAACATACGAAGCATTACAGACGTCCGACGATGTAAGGATTCTATCACAAAGACCTATCGTGGGTACTAATTGGCGATAATGGACGTAATGTGGGCTGGTGTACCCGTTGGTCTACTCTTAGCTTGCTCTTAAAAATCATTCATCTATACAAATATTATGATGCTGAAAGATCAAATTGTAGGTGGTAAAAGGTAAGGTGATGTCAGGAGCCTTAAAAACCGACGACTGTGTTTGACAAGAGTTATGAAAGTCAAAGAAGCGAGTGAAGTGTATAAGTATCGTGCCCAGTTACGCTTTGTTCTCTCTGCTTATCCAACAATGGACTTGGCGTGAAGTTAAGTGAGTAAGTATACATGTTTTTGATGCTGAAGATTTTGTTTTTATATTTGGTTATTACCCACTAATATCATGAACTGTTAATCCGATTTGTAAAATTCTGTCACTATAGCTTACCCATCGGCGGGGGCTGTGTAATAGCTAGTGACGAACAGCTATTTTAATTATATTATTTACAAAAGACTTATGGATTAAATCAAATTACTGTAAATAGTAAATTAGGTAAGTATGAGGAAAGTATGTCGAAGTGGTAAAAATAATGATCACAAGTTGGATATAAGTGACCGCTTACCATCAGCTGGTGCGTGGGCGCGTTTCCTGTCATCTCATTCGAAGAGTTTGTTTTAATTGTAACCGTATCTGAGGGATGTGGCTGCTCGTCTTTGTGGTTCCCTCTGACGATGTGTATACACAACGTTGGCCTTTCTGTCAGTAAGTTTATGAAACCGGTTCCAAGAACAAAAGTTCAAAGCTTGTTGGGTTACAAAACTCTTAAAGCCAACTGTTCGCATCACTTCCCAAAAACCACACGATGTTTATTTTTGTTTTACAAATTTGGACTGCATTTACACCGTACCAATAGCAAGTAGGCGTAGTTAACAATAGCACTTACTACGCAAAGACGAGTGTGTGTATGTGCATAGGAACACGACTTGGACCAATGCTCCGAATCCTGTACTTATTTTACTCAATTAAAAACTCTACTCAAGAGTAGAGTTTTTGAGCACAAAAACTCGTAACACTTAAGTTTTAAGTAAGCTCAACTTATTTTTAAGTGTAGAAATTGCTTGTGTTGATTGCATCCAAGAGCTACGATATTGGCTAACTTTGCTGTAACTATTTAAGACAACTTGCTAGAGAAGAGAGAGAAAGATGATACGAAAACGCCAGCAGGTGATAACATTAAACGAATAAGGCATATTCATTAGGGGAGGGCTGACAAAGAGATGGTGGGGATGTGTAAGTATTACTACGTGATCCAAGTATATAAGTGTGAAAACAACGAGTCATAGGAGACAATATAAAGAGGAGTTAATGTGGGTAAAAGGCAAGAGAATGATGAAGTAGTTTAAGTGGGTCTTGTTACGATACGGTGTGACATTCGCCCAGTAAACGGGACACCAGTATTTTCAGCTGTGTTGACGTTAATTATTTGATTTATTTATTTTTATCTGTGTAACGCCATTTTATCGACTAACAGAGCCACTTTGACGATAAACTTTTTATCCCTAGAGTTTTCTGTAATGGACAATTCAAATTGCTGCCATTTACACCGTAATAATTTTGTGTTACAGAAGTTAGCGCTGCTTTTGAAGTTATAACCGTTACTATATTTAAATTAAATTTGGAACTGTTACTCCAACTTCACACCGTCAAAACGTCAAGGTAAGGCAGCGGTAAATATGCTATGACACGTAAAATTAATAACTTCATCTCATAGAATAGATGGCACAATTTCCGAAATTGTGTCGTGCCCAGATTTGAACATGGGATCTCTCAATTAAATATAAGCGTGTATATAAGCGTTAGGATATAAAAACAATGTATAATAATTATAGGATATAAAGTGTTACTTTATTATAATGAATGAGGGTTCAATTGCGTGTCATTTGCTATTACAACACACAATGCAAATCAACTTAACGGCCTTGAGTATATGCACATAGTTGGCACGTACCGGGCTAATAGATTGTGACAAAATATTAGCTAGATCAAACAGTCTAATATAAAAAAAAATATACTAAAATATCTGCTATCTCGGCTGCCTGCTCGTAGTAAGACGCTTTGTATATCGCTTTGAGAAGCTTCGGGTTCAAATTCCTGAAATTTATATGAAGTATAAATTTTATTCTTATAAATTTATGGGTATTGATGACTGTCATAATTGTGCTCGATTCCATTATTTTATTTTGGGATCAAAAAGTTCGAAGAAATGAGGTGAACTTTTTGGGCGAGGCTACCAACTCCTTTGAAAATAAAAGGCGTAAAGATACGAAAAGACCCATTTTAATCTTAATTTATATTTTGCAAATAAATAATATTATTTATCTAGATTTTTCTCTTTAAGTGTGTTATATTCTAATCTATCTCTATAGCTTTATTGTTTAATTACTCATGTATTATAGGTAAAGCAATTAAACAATATACGTAAGTATAATTATAATGTAATATTATAAAAAGTAGTTCATTTTTAACAAATGGAATTATTCAGGCTTCATGAAACTCTGAAGATTTAAAGATGATATTTGCATTGTAAAACAATTATTCTGACATAATTTCAATCGTCACATTATTTTTATTATATGTATATTTGTCAAGCTCTCGAATCAGATATATTACTGAAAAGGCTGTCTATTCGATAAACTTATATTTATTTCGATTAACAGTGGCAGAGCCAAGCAGTTCGCGGCATCAATGGGTCGGTTCGACCTGTGAAATACCACGACTTCTCAGAAGATCGACGTAAAGTGGCTCATGCCGCGTTTCGTTCGGCGAGAGAAGACCCGAAAGCCCACCCCCTTCCCCATCCTTTCCTATCCTACTCCCTTAAAGGTCGGCAACGCAACTGTAACACTATATTTGTTGCAGGTGTCCATGGGCGGCGCTGTTCACTTACCATCAGGTGACACTCCTGCTCGTTTGGCCTTCCTAACCCACAAAAAAATTCGACTATTTCAGTGAGATTGGACATTCGAATATTAAAGACCTGAAGTGAATGGACTTTTATTATTTATTATCTGTTTGCGGTATATTCTCCGATAGTTTTTCCCGAAATTTCCACATAAGTAACAATTAAGATTTCTTTTTGTGAAATCAGTCAAATACAGTTTGTAGTATTTCTGTCATTACTAATGCCGACTGTATGTGACCAAATGTGATGTTTAACCGACAGTAAGCTACAAATTGTTTGCCAAATGTTGGTATAGATTTATAAACTTAATAAATATTCCTGTTTTTATAGAATACGTAGCCCTTGTTTCGTGTACACTTTAATTGGTTATTGTCGGGTAATTATGTACATTCAGCACTTGCATTATGCCGTGGGTGTGACAGAAGATTTCTTTCACTTGAGTGAGACTTGATGGATTGCTTCCATTTCTACTGTAAACTTTTGAAAGGCAGCCTATGCTGCTTCGTGTCAACCTAACACTTGTGGCGGTAGTTAGTTAGTTAGTTACTTCCAATACGGATCGACTTCTGTCTAGGAAATTCTTCAATCTATATGAAAATCGTTAAATATTAAATTTTCCTTTTTTAGTCCTTAGAGCGTTTATGGCAAAAATTATGATTATGAAAGTTAGAGATGCCAGTGAAGTAAGAATCGTGCCTTATGGCGCTATGTCCTCGTTGCCTATACTGAAAGGGACTTGGTGTGATGTCATGTATCACTACATAGTATAAAACAAAGTCACTTTCCGCTGTCTGTCCCCTTATATGCGCATATCTTTAAAACTACGCAACGGATTTTGATGCGGTTTTTTTAATAGTTAGAGGGTGTCAACGGGGTGGTTTTGATCTATAATTCATGTATAGTGTAGTAAAAAAAGTGATAATTTTCAAGATTTAGAACATTAATCGCAAACGCTGTCTGAACCCTAAGTGATAAATCAAAACAACATACTACATTATTATACACCTTTTAAAGGTCTACAAAAAAGTCTAAAATCTCTTAGGGATAAACCACAATGACCATTTTTATTTTTTTGCTTTTTACGAGAAATTCTGGCTTATTTACGAAGCGATGTTAAACATTACAGCATTAATTTTCCTCCAATTAAGTGTCTGAAATAGATTGTGCATGTGATATAGATGGTCTTGGCCCTTTACAGCATGCAATTTAAACGAATATTTTCGAAGATATTGCAGTATTAACATAGCGGGTTAAAGCCGATAAATAGCACAAATTGAACCTCATGATATCCAAAATTTAATCATTTATTACTTTTGATGCGGAACAAAGTTCGCCGAGTCAGCTAGTGTATGTACCTATATTATTCGTTCTGTTTTAAAGTTAACTCACTTATTATAAGTTATCATTAAATGTATCTCAGCTTCAATCACTTTTAAGTTAATGAGGTACTTAGAAATATAAAATAGCAATTATGTATTCTTAATTCAAAAACAACTTTGTTCCAACGACTGTTTCGAAATACTAACACAATATAGAATAGAGATACATGCCTGTGTGCGTGTGTGTGCTCCGAGCTTTATCTATTCGTCACGGCGTTCGATATATGAGTGATTAATTCTGAAAATGGTAGCGGTTCGATTTTAATTATAAAGTCGATTAATTTAAAAAATACAGTTTAATATTCTTAAATTAAAAGCTCAATTTTAGAAGCTTTTACAATAATACAGTTAGGTAAATGAAGGAATAAAAATAAAACTCCATAATTAAATACTAAAGAAAGTTCGGTGTTTGAGTTTGAAGTATCCGCGTGATCAGTTATAAATAGAACACGATTACGTTGAGCCGTGTTTAAAGAGAGTGACACGAAACTCTGTAAGTCAAATAAGAACAGAGAGGAGAGGGATTCAATTAGAGGAAAAGTTTAATTGAATTGATTGTTGACCTTTTGCGCAGTCACTTAAAGAACACAGATATGTGTACGTGTTGTGTGTATGTGTGCGTTTTGGTTTCTAAACAGAGTTGTGTGCATGTGTGCGTGCGTGTCTGTCTATGTGTGGGTATCAGTACAACGCTCAGCTGTTGTTTGTTGAATCGGTAGGCCTCAAGCGAGGGTCGATGAACTGCACATAGATTAGTTACATAGACGTTCCTATTTTAAATTTTATTTAAATCCTATTTTTTCTTAAATTTTGGTGGACGCGGTTTGCGTATTAGCCACAGACAAAAATGCCTGTTTTAGGAAGTTATTATTTTTAAATTTGGAATGAACTGATATCAGCGTCTCTAATATAAAAATACTAGGTAATTAGGAAAGAACTTTGTCATAATACTTAGCGTATGCGAATATGTAGCCGTGTAAGTTCAAATTATTTAAAAATCATCGTTACTTTTTAGTAACTCACACAATATTGTGTGAAGTCGTATCTATGTGTAGGTAGTCTATGTCCTCATAGCAACAGCGCGATGTAACCGAGCGTCGTTGCGCAAGTGGGTTCGATTCCGCTCAAGGCCCGGTCTAAACGTAAACAACACATTGTTTATGGCCTACCTCCTGGTTCTCCTGGCCTCCTCCTACCGCAATGGTTTGATGTTAGTTGGATACGATTTGATTTATAATAATGTGATGAATGCTATTGCCATGTGCTAGGTGTGTCGACTAGGGCTCATTCCCGGGAACTCTCGGGTCGAGACTTCCCGGGAAATCCTTGGGCTTTGTTCCCAGGAAATCATGCTCGAGAAAAGTCGAGAACTCGAGAAATTATAATAATATTACTCATAACATTAAAACAACTTTTTTGGATTACATCGCGTTTATTACTTAATTTTATTTATTTCCCAACTATTACTTAATTTTATTTATTTCGCAACTTAATTTTATTTATTTCCCGACGTTTCGAACTCTTTACAGAGAACATTTTCAAAATTTCCAAAAAAAAGCCTCTCGCGACCAGCCTGCGAGACTAGTCTTCGGACAGAGGATTAGCATTGCCATTCAGCGTGGCAATGCGGCCAGTCTTCTGGGCACGCTGCCAGTAGACCGAGATGCGGAGAAATTTGATTTCAGGTAGTTTATTAATTGTATATATTGTAAATAATGTAATTAATTTATTTGCTCTTATTATTGTAAATAAAGTAATTTTGCTTACCAAAAAAAGTTGTTTTAATGTTATGAATGTGATTCGCGAAAATCTAAGAAATAAAAAAACATTACTCTTAATATAATATTTCAATGCACAAAAATTTGCATTTGAAATATTATCAGTTTCTTTCCCGTTATTTTTCTTGTTTATTAAATATTAGTTTTGTTTATAAGTTTTCAGTTGACTTCTCTCTAAATAACTTGTCAAAATAGTGATGTCATTATAATTATGAGTCTCCATCGCAAGCAATTATTTAATAAAAAATAAGTATAATTACTGCTTTAAAATGTCTTGTCAAATTTAGTCCAGTCATTTCAGAGATTACCCGGAACAAACAGACGGATAAACAGACAAAAAATTGTAAAAATAAATAAATAAATATTTTGGTGGATGTAACAATTCAGTAATTTTAAGTAATTTCAATATTACAAACAGACATTTCAATTTTATTTATATGTAAATCTTCGATTCCGGACTTATAAGAATAATTTGTCGGAAGTTTTTTCGGAAGTTATGAAATGAGAAAAATATCAATGACTGACAACCTCGTATCCGGTAGGGCAAAAAATTCGTCGTCACCTATTCCATTTGGGACGTAACAAAACGATTCAGCGAGTCGTGTCTTGAACGGCCGCTGCCGCTTCTTCGGGTAGAAAAAAGGCGTGAAGTTACGTTACGTTTGATACTGTTGTTTAAAAGGGAAATCACTCAATTGTTGACGTTATTGGAACCAAATAATGTGAGAAAACGTTAGTAAAACTAAATTTCTCGACAACAATCCACTGTACTTATATTATAAAGCGGAAGAGTTTGTTTGTTTGTTTGAACGCGCTAATCTCAGAAACCATAGGTCCGATTTCAAAAATTCTTTCACTGGTGTATAGTCCATTTATCGAGGAAGGCTTTAGGCTATATTATATTTTTAAATAAATTAGGGATCCTTACTATAAATCCAATAATGTAACCCAAGATGTAAGAAAAAGACCCGATAAAAATTCTTCAACGCGAACGCTGCAAAAACTATTGATTATAGAACAAAACAATGTACTACACTTTCACAGAACATATAATTTTCGACAAGAAAATCCGCGCCGCTATATGTCTAACTATTGTAGTTATCGCACAATAAGTGTTTTTTGAATTTTTTAAAATAATTATAATGAGGTCGTTTTAAAAGTTCTTTATTTTGTACCTAGGTATTAACTCTACTCAAAATAAATTACTTCAATATAAAGATAGATTCAATACCTTTCTAAGTAACCAAAGTCATGGGTCAAAGCTAAAGTTAGTTTACAGTTCTTCACGCAGATATTATAATATTATCTATAATTCTTTACAATATTGCATCTTCATATAAATGGACGAAGCGCAAGATATGCCTACGCACCTCGATCTTGGCGTCTTTTGCTAAAATATAAAGACTTTGCGGGTTTGTTACACGTCTGCATACCACATAGAGTTGCCCATCTATATTTACATTTTTAATTACGTGATCTCTTTTAAAATTTAGTGAATTTATTTTGATAAGAGTATACCAAGGTGCCAAATCGACATCATTTAAATTATAAAAAAAAACACTCACTGTGAGTTAGCCATACTGTTAAGAACATGTGGTGACCAGGTTTTTTTTTAAATCGACGACAATGACCAATTAAAAAAGGAGCTGCGTGTCACCTGATGGTAAGCAACCTACGCCGCCCATGGACACCGGCAACATTTATAGTGTTACTGTTGCGTTGCCGACCTTTAAGGGATAGGGGATAGGAAAGGACGGGGAAGGGGGGTGGGCCTCCGGGTACCTCTCTCACCGAACGAAACGCGGCATGAGCCACTTTACGTCGGTCTTCTGAGAGGTCGTGGTATTTCACCGGTCGACCCGGCCCATTCATGCAGCGAACTGCTTGGCTCTACCGCTAACTGCTTATTATTTTCATCATATCTAGGTTGGTAGTCGCTAATATCAACAGCTAAGCAAGTAAGGTGTGTAATAATCGTGCCTTATGGCGCTTTGTACTCTCTACCTACCCCGCAAGGGATCTGGCGTGAAGTTATGTATGTATGTCAGGAACTTGAATTGAAAAAAAAATAGTGTTAGATAGTCCATTTATTCGGAATACTTAGGGTATTATTATGATCGCGGCAATAATCTTTTTAGTGGAAACTGTATAAAATATGACGGTACGAAGTTCGCGCGGTCTGCTAGTATGTTATATATGGCAACACTGACGATATTTTTATTCATAGTTAACTTAAAACGGCTATAGACCTGTAATTGATTTCAGTAAAGATTTAATCAGTACATATTATAGACAATATAACACAGATGTCTTTGCGTACTCCATTCTCTATCACAATAACGGCGCGTTCGTATTTTGAAGTTCCCACTTCATTATGCGGAACCCTAATTTTATACAGAGTAACAGTTGTTATTAACGTGCAATTACTTAAGACTCCGATTTCAGAGTTTCGTAATATATACAGTTCACATTTGTAAAAAAAAACTTTATTTTTATGGGCATACGCGCGAGCGGGTCTCTTGATGGTAATCAACTAGCGCCTCCCATGGACACCTGTATCACAGATAGTGTTACACTGCGTTGCCGACCTTTAAAGTAAGGGAGTGGGATGGAAAAGGAGGGGGAACTCCCGAACTCACCTTACGCAACGCGGCATTAGCCACTTTAGGTAGAATGTGGCTCTACCACTGTTAAATGTTTCCGCGGCACCCTATTTTTACTGGACCACTTTAAAAGTTACGTTCTGATTTTCTATATTTATTTAGTGGGTACCATAGAATATTGAAGTTTTCACCAGGTCATAGAGACTTATGATACGAGAGATGGTTCCCATCACATCAAGTGGTAGGTATAATTATCTGGAGCTGTGCCACGAAGAAATTCCTTCCAACAAAGGAAGTAAGCCACTACCCTTACTAGAGAACTACGTCTTTAACAAGGGCAGCATTGAAAGTGATGTCGTGACAAGAATGCTTACACCAGCCCAACCCCATGAATCATGGCGCCCAATGCGTAACAATAATACTTTATACTTACCCAACAAGAAAACTATCGCGACTATTTTACATAAGGCTTTTTTTAGATTTACCGCGATATGTATTAAAAGCGGAAATTGTGGAATGAAGCCTACTTATAAATCAAGTGTGCCGCGGTGCAGCGTGACATAGTTCATGCGTCATGCTCGGGAACGTGATACACACATAAAGTGACGTGTTTGTTTTAAACATGACTATCCCACTTCTGATTATTCATTCAACAAAATCTCGCAAGTCGATTCTTGATGGATATAAGACTTTTCAAGAGTGTGGTTCTATCATATGGTGTCATCAAAGTGATCTGATGATGGTCTCAGGAGAGTTTCTAGCATACTTCTTAGTTTGGGTTCGTTTGATACCTTCTGATGAGCCTCATGTGTTTTGGCTGAGTAATGTGGACAGGTTCCTCCATTCCACTGTCCCCAAGAGTGTATTCTCATGATTAAATGACATAAATATGTTAATAGAATATTTATTCTTTGTAAATAATAACATTCATGTAAATTTAGTGAAAGGTTCTTTCTAAAATTAGCCTAACTCGAGTCCAGTGGAGTTGGTATGTGTATTTTTAATTAAAATACATTGTTCACCAGGATTATAAAGGTTGCTTGTGACGTAGTTCATGTCCTTTATATATGTACGCAGTTCGTATAAGAATTTAGGTACTGCTCGTTCGGATTCGGATTCTTAAATGCTTGGAGGTGGGTCCGCTTAATCTCTCGAGAGCAAAAAGTTTTTGGCAGACACGTTCTGCGTTTTCAGCTATATAAAAATTGTAATTATCAAACCGAATAACCTCCTCATTAAGCTGAAGTACTTTTAATAAAAATGAAACATAAAAATGAATTCAACCTGAACTATGAGCTAATATTAAATTAGCTTCTTGCGACTGCGAAGTGAATGTTTTAGCGCGCCAAGTTAATCGACTTTATAAGACTTTTTTTTAGTGATACTTACTTCATTTTACGACCACGGAGGCAGGATCCTTTAGTTATAAACATAGCTATATATTTTTTATGCTACTTTATAAAACTCTTCATTTAGATAACTAATGAACCACTTCCTAATGAACCAGTCAGTTGCTGTCAGTAATATGACAATTGATTCCTGAAGACTGAAGTTTTCTTTTACGAGTTTTCTTCCGAACATTAAAAAGTATTTTACGGTAAATACGATTACGAAGTATGATTGATTAGAAACGATAATTAGGCAGTAGCAGTACTGCGGGTTACTGGGTATGCCTAAATTACATTCGAATCCCAATTCCAAACCAAATTTGTACGTTTTACCAAATCAAGCATGGGAAATATTGAATTACATTAAAATCGCCACGATCGAAGTTTTTAAAATTTAGATTACACGATGGCAAGCTATTATTTGGCCAGATGCAATGAGTATTCGTAACACAATTTTTTTTTTAAATTTTCCTAAATATATTTATACTCCTAACAAAATACTTCAAATACGGTCATTTCCGGTGCATGGCGTGTTTGGTTAAAATTTCACAAAAATAATATTAATTTTGGCGGCACGATTATTAAAATTTATGAATATTAATTTTAGTGAGTCAGTAAATAAAAAAAACCTACAGGCAAATAAAGTAGATAAGGAATCAGTAGAGGGTGCGAAACACTCTATATATTTCTATTTGGCTTTAAAAAAATAATAATATTAAAAAAGTGAATGAAAATCCTTTTTTAGTAATATGAGAGATTTCTGGCACTCTCCGAGTTTAAACAGTGCTTTCATTTAAAATTAAGTTAGGCCTCGGCCTTAAAATAATATCACCCTGTATCTTTCAAAAGGGCAAATATTTGGTCCTCGTAAGTTAACAGGGCAAATTGTTGCGTTACTGACGCTGCCGGATATTCAAGGTTTGAAATTATAGGATCTATCACAAATCAAAACAACTTAAAAACTCACATTGTTATGGTGATTCCATGGTCTGTTGTTTATAACGCATGCCATAAATATATAAATAAAAAACTCATAATTGTAACCCTGAACGTATAACCTTCCGATGTAGAAAAAAATATGATTTGAAAATGTTTATTATTACACATGCTGTATATTGTATATATAAATATCTATATACCGGTTGATTTTTAATGTATTGTTTGATTAAAATAAAATATTTATGAAACCCCAATATAAATATAATAATAATTTCGCATTATTATAATTTTTATCCGACTTAAAATTATTTTACGAGTAATCAAAAATTTTATCCTAAAGAACCAATTAGTTAGAGTTAATTAGAACCATTGGCGACTTCTGCGTGGGCTAAGTCGCGGGCAAAAGCTAATAGTTTGTAATTTAACTGAGGTCGTGTCACTAAACATTAAAATAACATATGTAGATTAAAAAAATATACTTTAAAACATAAAATACACACCTTTTGATGTTATTTCGTGATTATTTTGAAAATGTTTAGCAAGAAATATATATAATTTATTTCTTTTGGTGGAAAAGGTGTTTGATGGACTTAATCCAACTGGCAATAAATATGACACATTTATTATTAACTGGCTGGACGTAGCCATGCATCTCACTGGACCAGTTATATATGAGATAGTGTGTTTAATGTTTTTAATGAATAAATATCGCGTTTATTTTGAACTTATTTTCTATTTATTTTGTAAAGAGTTCGAAACGTCGGGAAATAAATAGAAAATAAGTTCTAAATAAACGCGATATAATCCATAAAAAGTTGTTTCAATGTTATGAATGTGATTCGCGAAAATCTAAGAAATAAATTAAGTAGGTTTGTCGCTAAATTGATCCTAAACAGCTAGACCAAATTGTAGGATGTGTTAACCTGGATATTATACGAAGTTACTGTTGTGCAGAACATACTGCATACCCTTTATATATTTTAATTTAGGCCCGGATGAAACAGATGCCATTAAATTATTTACTTTATTTATTATATTTGTAATAGTTTGAAAGAAGACTGCGTCGTGCGGAGCCCAAATATCGAGTACAAATATTGATGTCCTGCTAAATTCTATCTTCGGATCTGTCTACAAAAAATAGGTAAGTTTATATATTTATATATATTGTTAAATATAATCTCAAATTAAAGAAATCGCTTCATTCACTCTTGGTACCAAAGATCGACGTAATGAAGACTGGTTCGATGAGAATGACGCGGTCCTCAGTATGGCGCTCAATAAACATAGGAGCCTCTTGCAGCGACATATTCGGCGGGGTGGAAGCTATGACTTAGTTAAAGCAAGTGCCCAAGAGCTACGTAAACTGTCTCGACAAATCAAAGATAAGTGGTGGCGGGAAAAGGCTTGTCATGTGCAGTGGCTTGCAGACACTAACCAGCTTGGAGAGTTCTATAGTGAAGTGCGTAAGCTAATTGGCACGTCTTACCTAGGAAAGGTTCCTCTAAAGTCCCTAGAAGGAGGGTTCCTTGCAACTAGTAGGGAGGACGTGCTAAAACGCTGGGCTCAGCACTTTAATACTTTGCTAAATGTAGATAGATGTAGATAGTTGACCTCCACCAAGTCAGCTTGATTACCCGGCTCCCTGTGGCCGCTGAGTTGGACAGGCCCCTGTCACGAATTGAAGTTGTGACTGCTATCAGACAGCAACGTAATAAGCGGGCGTTAGGCATTGACCTTATACCGGGAGAACTATTAAAATACGGCGGTGAAGAACTGTGCACACGGATTTGGTACTCTTTACCAGAATGTGGGCTGAAGAGCGTGTCCCACAGGACTTTATAGTGTCTCGCATTAGCGCACTGTATAAGAACAAGGGTGACCGTAGTGACTGCAGTTGGTATAGAGATATATCACTGCTTTCAGCCCCGGGAAAGATCTTTGCCAGGGTTTTGTTAAATCGCCTGACACCTTTAGCCGAAAACATTCTGCCCGAAACCCAGTTTGGCTTCCGCCACGATTGAGGCACCTGTGAAGCCATCTTCTCGGTCCGTCAACTGAAAGAGAAAAGCAGAGAACAAGGTCGTAAGTTGTACCTCTGCTTTGTTGACTTGGAAAAAGCATTTGACAGTGTGCCTCGCAAGCTCTTTGGCTGGTGCTAAGAAAGCTGGGCTGCACAGAAAAGTTTGTAGGACTTCTCAGACTCCTGCATGACGAGATGCAATGCTGCGTCAGTGTAGACGGCGAACAGTCAGATTTATTTTATGTTACCTGTGGGGTGAAACAAGGATGTGTTATTGCGCCTACTCTGTTTGCACTATACTTTGCAGTAGTAGTCATGGAAGTCTTGCAGACAATTCCCGAAGGAGTGCGTATCCGCTTTCGCACTAATGGCGGCCTTTTCAACTTGGCTAGGCACAAAGCCAGTACTAAGGTTTCACATGCAGTAGTCACAGGGCTCATGTACGCTGATGATGTATGCTTTCTTGCGGAAACTACAGACGGCCTACAACAACTGATGACAGTTTTCCATCAGTCTTGTCAAAAGTTTGGCCTAAAAATAAGTGTCAAAAAGACAGAGGTGATGTGCCTGGATACCCACGGTCGTGAGACACTAGCCATAAAACTAGGCGATGATGTACTGACGCAGGTGGATAAATTCAGATACCAAGGGAGCACCATAACATCAAAGTGTGACCTTGATGCAGAAATCAACAGCAGAATTGGTGCTGCAGCGGCGGCTTTCGGCAAGATGTACTCAAAAGTCTTCTGCTCGTATGAGAACAGGCTGCCCACCAAACTTTCGATTTACATGGCTGTTGTTCTGCCTAATCTTTTATATGCTTCTGAAACGTGGTGCTTATATCGTCACCAAATACGCACATTAGACCGCTTCCACCTGAAATGTCTTCGCAAAGTTATGAATATATAATATAAAGTGGTCTGACCGTGTGCGGAACACCGAAATCTTACGACGAGCCAACGTAGATGGCATTCAAGCGACGGCATGACTTCGATGGTGCGGGCATGTGTCACGAATGGGAGAGGAGAGAGTGGCGAAGCGCATCCTGTATTCGGAACTGGAGAAGGGCAAGCGAAATCGCGGTGGACAACTTCTTCGATACAAAGATGTCGTAAAACGTCACATGAAGAGATGTGACATTGAGCCCACTAAATGGGAGAACCTCGCAGCACAACGATCAAAATGGCGCGGCTATGTACAGAAGCAAGTGCGTGGCTTTGAAGAGAAGCGTAAAAATGACCTCGACGCTAAACGTGACGAGATCAAAGCCCGTCACAAACTTCCATGTTGCTTGCACAATATTTGTACTAAGCTGGGGACTGAACCCCCTGACATATGAAGCGCATTAGCCTCTATACTCATTAAGGAAAAGCTGCCACGTTATACAGTAGGTAAAAGAGCCACAGCCAGAGTACTAGAGTTAGAAATATGAAAGACAAATAAAATCTAATTGAAGCTAAACTATTTAATGAAATCATATTTAGTATTTTAACTTCCGGGTGTCAAACTTTACATTTATATATATATATATATATCACCACTCCCAAATGAAATTGGGTTACGACAAATGTGGACTAGTGCCAGATATTGCATTTTCTTTTTACAATTAACTATAATAAATCTATTTCAGTTGTATATCTGTACGTGTAAACGCATTAATATTGCTTTTTTATAGGACAGGGGGCGCGGACAAGCGGGTCATCTGGTAGTGACTAGCGCCGCCCATGGACACCTGTAGTTAACAGATAGTTTTCCAGTTGCATTGCCAGTATCGATCCCGGAGAATCGGGAGTTGAAAAAGATCCCGGTCTTCTTTAACTCCCGATTCCCGAGTAGTGGGTCTCTGGATACTTCTATAACTAAACGAAATGCGGCACGAGCTGCTTTACGTCAATATTCTGACAGGTCAGTAAGTGTACTTTTGTGTACCTTTCACTCAGATGGCGTTTACCTCAAGCTTCCCGTTATTTTATTAACCTTAAAATCGGTTCAATTGAATCAAACAATTTCATAATCGATTTATGGACATATACGAAGGTAAACTACTACACTATGAATAATCAATTTCAAAACATCGATATTCGAAGTCTTCGCAACAAAACTGATCGATTGTTACGTTTATATTGTGTCATATGTTTTTTTTTCTACAAATATCGATAGTTTTTAGTAACTGGTATAACATGAAAGTCTTAGGTATTAACCGACAGGACTATAAGGACGATTTCAAATGTAGTCCTGTATTTTAGTCAAGCTTTATCAGCAAAATAACATAAAAAGAATATATAACATGACTTCACGCCTTTTTCTACCCGAAAGTGTAAAAAAAGTCTACAGTGGCTGTTAAGCCTCGACTCACCGTTATGTTTACGTCCCAAACCTATTGCCACACCGACCAGAAAGTGTTTTAGTCCTCGATATCTATCACACATAACTTTTCAGATTAATTTCGAAAAGTCATTGGTGTGACCCAAGATTTGAACCTGCGACCTCTTGATTCAGAAGCGGGTTGCTCGACCACTGGACCACCAAGACTTTATCACCTAAATAGTTGATGTATTTTAGCTAAAGTAGTGTCACCAGATTAGTCTGCCTCTAGTGACACAAATATTTGTACTCTGGAAAAAGGGGGAAATAACTTAAATGTATTCACGCAAGGAGGGGGAGAGCTCAGCAGCAATAGCAACCAGTAGCATAAAAATCCTTAGGTGTATATTAATGACTTCTATTCAATGCAATGTTTTTGAATTTGAAACCGACTGGATTGATGAAATACCAGAACCTCTCAGAATATCAACCTAAAGTAAATCATACCGCGTTTTGCTCGGTGAGAGAGGAGGAGATCCGGAGACCCAAACCACTCTTTCTCGTCATACCACATCCGACTCCTTCCTATCTATCCTATTTTAAAGCTCCGCAACGCAACTGTAAAATTATCTGCTGCAGGTGTTCATGGGCGGCGTCAGTTGCTTACCGTTAGTTTTGCTCGTTCCCCCCCTCTACCCCCCTGTCTCATTAAAAAAATGCAAACGAAGCGAATTAATATACGAGTCTCTAATGGTGTTGCGCCAACAATAGGCTCTGGTCATAAATATTCTTTAATGTATTGTTTTTTTTATTCATGCATTACTTATTTCATTTATTGTTCTAATAAAAAGTGATTTTTATTGTTGAAAATGTCTTCTCTGAAATTGTTATTTTAATACTAAAGTGATTTAGTTAAAAGATTTAATTCAGGTCCGTAAAATTTAACATCAAAATTTATATACCTCCACGCCGTCAACATTTGTAGGTGTAAGGTAGAGTGGCCTCATGTCTTCGAATGAGCTAATTGCCATACCTTAAACACAATTTGTTCAGTTATCGTTCAATCACTTTTCGAACTATCGAAAAGATATTAATATAAACTACAACTCAAGAGCTTCCAAACGGAAGTCTTCTAAACCACACGTCTGTAGAACATTTAAAAAAAAAAAAACATTGTCTTTCACACTTTTCACACTGCGAACACAGGGAAGTTACGTGTTTGATTACAAACACGTATTTTGATATAGTTAAGCGAAGGTTTGTATAGATCTCAGAATCAGCTGACGAATCTTGATACATTTAACATAACAGTAGCTGTTAAGAAGGCTCCACTCGTCGTTATGTTTACGTCCCAAATGGAATAGGTGGCGAACCTATTGCCATAGCGGGCACAAAGTTTTTATGTGATCGATATTTATCATACATAACTTTCGAAATTAATTTCGAAAAGTCATTGGTGTGAGCCAAGTGTCGAACCCGAAACCTTTTGATTCAGAAGCGGGGTGCTCCACCACTGGACCACCGAGACTAATTAGATATATTTTGAAAGTCTGAAATAACTCATAGGCTACTTCTAGCTACTAATTCTACTAAATAAATTTCATATTTTTATATTATTTCAATAAAGTAAGTTCATCCTACCTGTTTTTCGAACTTTGGTCCTTTATCTCTTGATCCACTCACTAATCCATGGCCGTATTAGATGTTATGTGTTACTAAATTAACATTCTGTATATACGGTATGACTTCTCCTTGACCTATTTCACCAAAAATAGGTATGATGTTATTAACGTACAGACAAAATTTTATCCAAATTATTGATATATAGATTTATATATTATATTATTTATTTATATATAGATTTATATGTACTATAACGAAATATGAAAATGTGGGTCGAACCGAAGTATCGCCTGATATAAAACATATACGAATAGTCTTCGCGATATTTGCCCTCTATGGTTTATATATATACAGTATGATATTTTTTTACAATTCACAAGTTAAATGATTTTATTTCGAACTATTTTACTAGCTACAAGTACCTGATTCGAAGAAAAAGTCATGTTTTTTTTTATAAACGATTGCATCTATCTTCCTCCCTGAGATAAACTAGAAATTACAGTTTTTTTTTGAAATAGAACTAACTTACTAATTTTAAAACGAATCTTTCTTTGTTGTATTTAAAGCTCTTATTTCAAAACATAATGAATGAGTAGTGTGAATGTTTCCAGAAATATGGGAATGAATCTCGTTATCCTTTTAAAGGATTACATTGCTTTTGTCGAAAGCATACCCGGTTTCATAAAGACAGTATTAACTAACTATGGATGAGATACCTGAAATTAACACCGATCTGTATATTTATACTAAAAATACATACATACACACACACGAATTATTACAAGGTTGTACATATTATGAACAAACATACATACATACTTACACACAATACGTCCGTGTTTTATGATAATGCCGGTTGCTACGGATAAGGAGTAACCACAGATCAAAGAATTGCAGATGAGCATTTCACTTATAATTATTCCTTATTCACCTAATTTATGGTGTCTGCTTGGTACCTGGACGGCTGTGGGCTTGATAACGAAGCAGTAGTCTAACGTGGCGTCTAATATTCACCTGATCGTAAGCCACTAGCGCTATCCAAAACCTGCTACACCGATTGCAATGAAATACGTGGCTTTACTTTTAAGAGAACGGCAACCCCTTGAGTTAAATGCGTCCATAACGCTTAACATCAGGTGGGCGATTGAATCTATTTCTCAACTTCCTGGTATAAAGAATAATGATCTGCTGCCCGATAAAAATGTTAAAGGCAACAGTAATATCAATAACTGCTTACATTTAGTATCATATCTGTGTTATAGTCTGTGGCGCAGTCGAAGGCACCGACCTCGCGTCGAACAAACAAACTCATGCACTCATTGTGTAACAGTTGCCAAGTTTTGAGTGTGAACGCCCCTTTATAGTCACTAGACACACGTGTGTACACCACTTAACAGTATTACAAATATAATATATAACACACTGTATATAAAATGATGGAACATTAAATGTATTTTTTCGTTTCCAGAAATACCCTAACGCCAAATTGTTTAGCAAAACCTACACACGAGTATTTACTTAAAATTATATAAATAAAATACAAGCGAAACTATCATCCCTGGGGAATTAATCCCCGGAACGAGAATGTATCTTATATGTTACATATTAATACTGGTCATGTCTTTACTAAGATTTCCATTTATTTATTTATTAAGATAAATTAAAATTGTTCCAGTAAGTTAAAACCTAACACAAAATGTGTCAGCAATATCTCAGAGCGATCTCATCACTTTACAGTTTCCCGCACTCATTCGTCAAATCAAATAGAGCACGTCTCCCCCGGTTTCCTATAACACATTTTCAACAAAAACACTTCCAGTAACAAAGAGATACAAAACAAAACAAAAACATTTAATAAAGTTTACGCAATAGGCCGCTGTTTATGGCAGTTTTATGATGCTCTATGGTCAGTTATGCTATAATTTGTAAGTATCTCTGTATTGTTTATGGAACTTATGATATATATGGGGTCTTGTGAAATGTTATTTATCGATTAATTTTCTATTGAATATTAAGAATATAATTCCTTTCACATTTGTAAAGCTTTTAATATCACGCCACTTAGTATCCAAAAGTGAAATTTGAATTATGCCATTCTCTCAGTCAGCCGGGAGAAAAAGAAAAACGTATGGCTGACAAGCTTACATAGCTCAACACCGAAGAATGGCGGGATAACCATTCCGAAACAAGGGTTAACCCAAAAATTCTCGGTAGGGACGGGCAGCAGCGTTCCTATCACTAACAGGTGACCCCCTGCGGTCTCCAACACGTCTGCCCAGCGTGGGGACTACGGGCAAAAACCTCCTATAATGAAAAGAGCGCAGAACCAACGGCCCCCAGTTCCCGGTGGTCCCACTATTCCCGGCCAAGGCAGCGGTCGTGGTAACGGTGGGACAGGGGGTGCTAAGAATCTCCGGGTTACGGCAGGCTGTCAAAAACAACTACGCGTGGCAACATACAACGGACGCAGTCTTCGGCTGGACCAACACCTCACCGAACTCGAGGTAGAGCTGGGTTGCTTGAACTGGCATATTCTAGGGTTATCTGAAGTCCGGCGAGAGGGGGAGGACACGATAACTCTACAGTCGGGTAACTTGCTCTATTTTCGAGAAGGTGACCAGCTCTCCCAAGGGGGTGTCGGTTTTCTGGTTCACAAGGACCTCGTTGGCAGCGTTGTGGAGATCAGCAGTGTGTCGACCAGGGTAGCGTACCTTGTACTGAAACTTTCCAACAAGTACACCCTGAAGGTGGTACAGGTATATGCGCCGACCTCGACATACCCTGACGAGATAGCGGAGGCGATGTACGAGGATATTGCGAAAGCAATACATTGTACCGCCAAGGCCCACTACAACGTTGTTATGGGGGACTTCAATGCCAAAGTGGGAGTACAAGAACGCGGCGAAACGAAAATCGGTCCATATGGCTTGGGGTGTCGAAATCACAGGGGCCAGATGCTGGTCAACTTCCTGGAGTCTGAAGGGCTCTTCTTGATGAACTCATTTTTCAAGAAGGGTCTCCACAGGAGGTGGACTTGGCGAAGCCCCGATTTTGTGACAAGGAACGAGATAGATTTTATCATAACGGATAGTAAGCATATATTTAGAGATGTCTCTGTGATCAACAGGTTCAATACTGGAAGTGATCACCGACTTCTTCGGGGCTCTCTAAATATTAACTTGAAAGCTGAAAGGACCCGGAAGATGAGGTCTATTCTCCGACCTACGCCACTCCAAATAGCCGAAACCGAAAAGTTTCAAATGGAACTTAAAAATCGATTCGACCTGCTGGAAACCACCGGTGATGTGGACGAAAGGACCGACACTGTGGTCGACACGCTGAGGAAAGTGTCTCAAAGGTTGTTCCCGAGATCGCAGAAAAAGGAGTCCAAACTCTCTGCCGAGACGCTCGAGCTGATGAGGCAAAGACGAGAAACTCCATCCGATCAGCTGTCTTCGTCAGAATGGAGAAGCCTAAACCAGCGTATCAGGAAGCTGATGCGGCGCGACCTTCGTCGATCGAATACCCGAGCAATCGAGGATGCGATCGACCGCAATAAAGGGTCGAAAGTGTTCGCTCAGCAGCTTGGAAGGCCCCATCTGACGAAGCTGAAAACTGCGGATGGACGTGTCGTCACCTCTAAGCCTGAGATTCTCGCAGAGATCGAATCTTTTTATGGGCTCCTTTATTCAACACGGATGACCAAGCCTACGGGACACAGCGATGATGACCACAGAGCCCCGCTAACGCGTCACTACAGTGAAGACATTCCCGATATCACAGCAAGCGAGATTAGGGCGGCTCTCGGGCAACTCCAGAACAACAAGGCACCCGGTGATGACGGAATTACTACAGAACTTCTAAAATCCGGCGGGACTCCTATCCTAAAGGAATTAGCAAGTCTTTTTAATTCCGTCATACACCAGGGTATAACACCACAGGTTTGGAGTGGGGGTGCGGTGGTGCTGTTCTTCAAAAAAGGTGATAAGACCTTACTGAAGAACTACAGACCCATCTCACTCCTGAGCCATATCTACAAGTTGTTCTCGAGGGTCGTCACGAATCGTCTCGCTGCAAGACTCGACGAGTTCCAGCCTCCGGAGCAGGCCGGGTTTCGAAAAGGCTTTAGCACCGTGGACCACATCCATACTGTTCGGCAGATTGTACAGAAGACCGAGGAGTACAATCAGCCGCTGTGTATGGCATTCGTGGACTACGAGAAAGCCTTCGACTCCATCGAAACTTGGGCAGTTCTGGATGCATTGCAGCGATGTCGGATCGACTGGCGCTATATCGAGGTGTTGAGATGTTTGTATGACACCGCCACGATGACTGTTCAGATACAGGACCAGGTGACGAACTCCATCGAGCTGAGTCGAGGTGTAAGACAGGGAGATGTCATATCTCCCAAACTCTTCACCAACGCTTTGGAGGACGTCTTCAAGACACTGGATTGGACTGGACAGGGTATCAACGTGAATGGTGAGTACATCTCACATCTTCGGTTTGCCGACGACATCGTTGTGATGGCAGAGTCGCTGGAACAGTTAAGCGGAATGCTGCGCAGCCTAGACGAGTCCTCCCGGCGTGTCGGTTTGGGCATGAACTTGGACAAGACCAAGGTCATGTTCAATGAACATGTCGTGCCCGGACCGATAAGCGTCGAAGGGTCAGTTCTCGAAGTCGTAAACAAATACGTCTACCTAGGCCAAACTATCCAGTTAGGTAGACGAAACTTCGAGAAGGAGGCCGAAAGGAGGATTCAGCTGGGTTGGGCTGCATTTGGCAAACTGCGTCGGGTCTTCAGCTCGCCTATACCGCAATGTCTGAAGACCAAGGTCTTTGACCAGTGCGTCCTACCGGTGATGACCTACGGTGCCGAAACGTGGACACTCACGGTGGGGCTAGTCCACAAATTTAAAGTCGCTCAGCGAGCTATGGAGCGGGCTATGCTCGGGGTATCTCTGAAGGATAAACTCAGGAATGAGTATATCCGCCAGAGAACTAGGGTAACCGACATAGCTCGTAGAATAAGCTCGCTGAAGTGGCAATGGGCTGGTCACATCTGCCGAAGGACCGACGGTAGATGGAGTAAGAAGGTCATAGAGTGGAGACCGCGTTTTGGTAAACGTAGTGTAGGACGCCCACCAGCCCGATGGTCAGACGACCTCAGAAAGGCTGCTGGAAAAGACTGGATGCGGAAGGCAGAGAATCGGATGTTGTGGCGCAAATTGGGAGAGGCCTATGTCCAGCAGTGGACTGCAATAGGCTGATGATGATGATGATTAGCAAATTTTGGCTAACTTTCTTAATCAGACGCCAAACAAATATCGTAACTTCACGCCGTGCCTTGCCAAAAGTATAGGCAGCAGCTGTTAAGCCTCGACTCACCGAATTGTTACGTAACTTCCCAAATGGAATAGGTGGCGATTGCCGAACTTATTGCCATACACCGGGCACAGTGTCGTCAGTCATCAGTATTTATCACACATATCATAACATAACTTCACGCCATTTTCTACCCGAAGGTGTAGGCAGGGGCTGTTAGGCCTAGACTCCTGTGTTACGTCCCAAATGGAATAGGTGGCGAACCTATTGCCATACCGGGCACAAAGGTTTCCGTCCTCGATATTTATTACACATAACTTTCGAAAAGTCATTGGTGTGAGCCTGGATTCGAACCCGTGACTTTTTGTTTCAGACGCAGGGTGCTCGACCACTGGACTAACGAGATCGCCATATTGCACATACCTTCCGGAAAAGAATTCCGAGAATACAAATATTACTAAGCAAAGTATTTAGGTGGGAATCGAACCCACTCTACTTACCAATCGATTTCACCAAGATAACTTAAGGCCTTAACAAGTATTAAGGTTCGATGTCAATAGTTGAATATTGTATTTATTCATTCGGGAACACCAACGCAGGCTTTTTAATATATTAATATGTACTTTATGTGTATTGTTTGTGTGTTTGTGAATGTAAACCAGAATGGTACTGTCACGGCCTCGCGTTGTACTGGTGATCGTTAAATGTACGAGGTTAAGTAAACCTTGGCGAGGTCAGGTGTGGGTGGGTGACTATCATCGGAGCCTAAGTTTATTAGCAGTTAGGGAGATGAAAGAAGAAAATGTTTAAGGAATAATAA
The DNA here is from genome assembly GCA_905147225.2 of Euproctis similis. Lineage (NCBI taxonomy): Eukaryota > Metazoa > Arthropoda > Insecta > Lepidoptera > Erebidae > Euproctis > Euproctis similis. The sequence continues at coordinate 727,388 of LR990122.1, read as the reverse complement.
ATCTGTGAACATTGCACGCCTCCCGCAATATAACACTAACGATCGTGCTCTTTTATCCCTTCACAACTTTTGCGATATTTAAATTTAATCTTTCATTTTTACTCCACTTCGACGACCTCTCAGAATATCAGCGTTAAGTTGCTCATGCCACGTTTCGTCGGTGATAGAGGTATTCGGAGGCCCAAAGCCTTAACCTCTCCGCTCCCCATCCCACTACCGACTCCTTCCTTATCCCACCAACGGAAATATTCTCAAGAAGGGTTAACGTCAGGCAACCGGCCGATCGTGAAACCACAGGCAAATATTTTGACAACATGGATAGTTGGATGTCTTGTTGTACCGATCCCACTAAAAGTGGGAAAATAATGGCTCCAACTGCGTCAAGGAATTTTAAAATTCATTTTCAAAAACATTTTTTTAATAATTATAAAACTTCACGCGATTTTCTACCCAAACTGTGACAGTGGCTGTTATGCATCTACTCGCCGAATCGTTATATCCCAATTGAAATAGGTGGCGGGACCTATTCCCATACACCAATCACAATTATGTCAGTCATTCATATTAAAATTTATCACACGTAACTTCCGACAAAGAATATAGAGTACTTAAAAAAAAAGTTAAGTTCAACTAGGTGTAAAATGTAACTGTGTGCTTAGTAACCACGTAATAAGTAGATAGTTAACATTTTATATAATCTTTCATATCACAACTTGCGTAAGTAGTTCCGTATGTTTTTATACAAAAAGAAATTATCAACTCCAGTTAATACCTAACACAAATATTTGTATCTGGTCGCAATCTTTATGGTTTGTTCACGATTAGTGTGCGCGCTGGTGATTGCGTTATCATGTGTACCGGCACAGGATCTGATGATAAGCATCGGCTTTCTTTTACCTGAACACGGCAGCAGCGTGTGTAAAGTATACCGACATACGTAAGGAATCCGTTGCTAAAATATCTAAAATCAGTTTATTAATAAAGTGCAGTTGCATAAATGGGTCAGCTCAATAGTTTAAATACCATGATCTCTCAGAAAATCGACGTAAAGTGGCTTATGCGGCATTTCCTTACCCCCTTCCCCCAAAACCGTCTTAAACGAAAAATTCTACTGTCAATCTCTGTATTGTCTGATTTTTACTAACAAGTTATTGCTGAGAACTGTACTTCTTACAATAGCAGACAAGCGCTCTGAAGATATACCCGTTGAAGTATCTCTTTTTATTATTATTATTAACTGATACGGAACCCGACATTGGAGATGTTCGGACACACTCTTGATGGGTTCATTTTATAGATATTACTAAGCAGTCTACCGCATCCAAGAAGATAATAGATTTTTAATACCTTCAGCATTTTTTTATTTTGAATAGTGGTAATTATACTCCTGGACCATCTGATGTTAAGCGGCAATCGTAGCGTAAGGATGCCTTTGAGACCCACTTGTATTGTCAATTGTTGTACAGTAAAGAACCATCTAGAGGTTTTAATTTTTCTTATAACTTTAGTTATTTACAATAGAGATAACTAGATAATTAGTTATTTAACTTCACGTTAAGACCCTTTCGGAGTAGGCAGAAATAACAGAGCACGATTCTTAGACACCTCACCCTCTTTTTCGACTTTTAGAACTCTCGCTATATAAGCTGTTCGGTTTTTAAGGCTTTTTAAATAACCTTCCGCAAGGATTAGTTTAATTTAATTATGGAAAGGTCGTCAGGGTTGTCTTCGACTCCAACATCCTTTTTCATGCAGCCTTTGCACTATATAACTGTTATTTTTTTTATTATTTTTTTCCTTTTTCTTTTTTTTATCTAATACTAATAATAAGTCTAATTAATAATATAAAGTAAAATAAGTAGTAAGTAAGTAAGTAGTAAACTAAGTAAAATAAATAATAAGGTGACTATTTCAAGTAGATTGCATCTGTAAACTTAGTTCCGATGTTTTATATTGGTTACCTACTGTTAACTTGTGGCATGAAGCGGTCCACCCTGATAGTTTCCACATAGATTGCGCAGCGGTGGGTTTAGTGCGTTGTAAATCATCATGGGCCCATGTGGTGTTCACCAAGTGGTACTCACCATTGGTAAATGTCAGCAGGTTACTGGTTCACACCACCACACCGTGCAGATATGGAGGGAGCGATAGCGTATATTCGTTAAAAAAATGTAATTTATATTTTATTAGTCGCAAATTTAATGAATGCCTCACAATACCCGAAAATATTTTATACCTCAAATCGCAGTGTCCAGAATAAATTGGTTGACAAAATAATATCAGAGAATTTCTTAAGGGTTGTTTGAATACGCAACGGTCGGGAATGGAATCTGTAGCAATAAATATAGGAAGTTCATATAAAAATAAATAATTAAATATTTATTGTATTATATCAAAAAATAATAGGTAATTACAATAATAAGAAGAAATAAATTAATTACATTAATTACAATATATATAATTAATAAATTATCTGAAATCAAATTATGTTGTATATTAAACAACTTTATTATAAAAGACTAAACTATTAAACAATTTATAGTCTCGGTGGTCCAGTGGTCAAGCACACGGCTCTGAATTCAGAGGTCGCGGGTTCGAATCCTGGCACACACCGATGACTTTTCGTAATTAATTTCGGAAGTTATGTGTGATAAATATCGATGACTAAAAACTTCGTACCCGGTATGGCAATAGGTTCGCCACCTATTCCATTTGGGACGTAAACATAACGGCGAGACGAGGCTTAACAGCCACTGCCTACACCTTCGGGTAGAAAAAGGCGTGAAGTTATGTTATGTTAAACGGGTTATGAAACAAGTGAATAGTAAATAACACTATTATATCGGGTATTAAACAGGTAGTAACAATCTAGACCAATAAACAACGCCTTCCAACTCCATTATACACGATTTATGATAAGATATTAATTAAAATTAAATGTTATATGCGACATATTGACTATTTTCTTCTTATACTTCACGCACTTCATTAAAAGTGGTAGAGCCAAGCAGTTCGCTGCATGAATGGGCCGGCTCGACCGGTGAAACACCACGACCTCTCAGAAGATCGACGTAAAGTGGCTCATGCCGCGTTTCGTTCGGTGAGAGAGGTACCCGGATGCCCACCGCCAGATGCCCACCGCCATCCCCCACCCTTTCCTATCCAATTCCCTTAAATGTCGGTAACGCTGGTGCTGGTGTCCATGGGCGGCGCAGGTTGCCTACCATCAGGTGACATGCTTACCCGTTTGCCCTCCGATCCCATAAAAAAGTACTTCACACACACACAACTTCAGCTAGGCAGGGTAACCAGAAAGAATTGATTGCCATAACACATGGTTCATATGAAATAAATAATAGTTTAAAAAAACTAAAAAACACGCTTTTTATAGAAAACCGAACTAAAAAACAGAAAAATAAAAAAAATATTTTATTTTAAAAAAAGCGTGGGGTGCTTTTTAAGATATTATCGAAATGATAATCACTCTACTCATATCTGTCAATAAAATATTTATAACTATTGACACCATGCACCCCACGCTTTTTTTAAAATAAAATATTTTTTTTATTTTTCTGTTTTTTAGTTCGGTTTTCTATAAAAAGCGTGTTTTTTAGTTTTTTTAAACTATTATTTATTTTATATTTTTTAGTTCGGGTTTCTAAAACAAGCGCGTTTCTTAGTTTTGAATTTGAGGAATAGCGCCATCTGTGACTTTATAAGGAACTCGTTTCAAGTTGATAACGTAAACTTTCCGCTAATTGCCACTAGATGGTGCGATTTGTGAACTTTCATAGTTCACAAATCGCACCATCTATCGTTCAAAAAAGCGTGGGCTGCATGGTGTTATTGACACCATGCACCCCACGCTTTTTTATTTTTACGCTTTTCACGCTTTTATAAATATTTTATTGACAGATATGAGTAGAGTGATTATCATTTCGATAAAGTCAAAGTCAAAGTCAAAATAACTTTATTTTTATAGGTCTTCACAGACACTTAAAAATAGTCAACAAGTACAGATAACATTATGATTTAAAATTTAATAAAAAAAAAACAAACACGAGCGCTTGTGGAAAGTGCCTCCGTGGAACAAAAAAAGACACGGACACAATCGCCACGAGCGGCCCGATTCCGAGTGTAGGGGCTATCATGAGAAGAATCGGGCAAGAAACTCATGTGCCAAATACTCTTTTCAAACCATTTGCAATAAATAACAATATTATTATTACTACTGAAAACAAATCAGTAGGTTGGTGAATAAAAGGTGTAGCAAACAGAATACTCGACAATCACAATTAAGATCCAACCAAATTAAAATCAACGTTCTACAAGTTAACTAAGAAATTCTATGCGATCACAGTAGTCGAGCACAACTGACGCGACACCTTTTAATTAGAGTGGTAACGTTGTGCAAAAATTGTGGCGAAAAAAAAAAAAAAAAAAATTAAGTTTCTATTATATATGTGAACACCATATCAAGGCAAATTTACAATTAAAAAGCTATCAGAAATTATTACAGAACGCCTCCACTCCGATAAGTGAACAAATTCCAACACACAAACTACAAAAACCGCGTTGAGCAAGCAATTTGACGGTCCCACTCCGACTTGTCAGTCAGATAATATCCTAAAAGTTAGAAGTAGATATAATCTTAAAGTTGTTTTAATCAATGAGTGAGATTCGCGAAAATCTTAGAAACAACTATTTTCTTAATTTAAATTCATTAAAGTTTATTTTCTATTTTTTAGTTCGGTTTTCTGTAAAAAGCGTGTTTTTTAGTTTTTTTAAACTATTATTTACATAGTTCACAAATCGCACCATCTAGTGGCAATCAGCGGAAACTAAAAAAGAAGTCGGTTACAAACAAACCTACAAACATACAAACATACAAATATACAAACATACAAACATACATACAGGTGAAGCTAATAAAAAGCTAAAAAAAAAGCACCTCATTCTCTTTCTTGTCTTTCATATATATTGTACTAGCTGACCCGGCGAACTTTGTTCCGCATCAAAAGTAATAACTGCTGTCCCGCTATGTTAATACTGCAATATCTTCGAAAATATTTGGATAAATTGCATGCTGTAAAGGGCCAGGACCATCTATATTTCATGCACAATCTATTTAAGACACATAATTGGATGAAAATTAATACTGTAATGTTTAAAATCGCTTCTTAAATAAACCATTATTTCTCGTAAAAAGTAAACAAATAAAAATGGTCATTGTGGGTTATCCCTAAGAGATAGACATATGCCCTCGCGGACTTTTTTGTAGACCTTTTAAAGATGTATAATAAGGTAGTACGTTGTTTTGATTTATAACTTAGGGTTTAGGCAGCGTTTGCGATTAAAGTTCTAAATCTCGAAAATTATCACTTTTTTTTACTACACTATACATGAATTATAGATCAAACTCTAACTATTAAAAAAACGCATCAAAATCCGTTGCGTAGTTTTAAAGATATGCGCATATACGGGGACAGACAGCAGAAAGTGACTTTGTTTATACTATGTAATCATTTAGGCTCTTGATATCGTCTTCCAATTCAATTCAAATTTTCAATTCGATCGGCAAATTTTTCGGTCAATTCGATCATGGTAACAGTGTTGTCAACTTCGTCGACTCTTCTTAGAATTGCATATCTGCTTAGTCATTCTTCTAATCTCCCCACATACCATTTCTTACATTAACACGGACACTCTCTTTCAGACCAACTCTTTGCAGTCCGCGAGTGTCACTCTGCAGAATTTGCCCAAAGCTCATATCATGTTTATCAAACCCAAGTGCACGTTCACAATGATGGTCAAATATTATAAAATACTTACTAATTATTTAACAAAAGAACACGGAACCCTTTCCGTTCAGAGGTCGTGTACAGACAAATATACGGAACCTTCAATAATTCACACCACACGAGTGTCTGTGTTCTGAACAAGGATGTTATTATATTGGTACGTTTGTGATCTTGAACTAAACACTTTGCTTATTATTTCTTACGAAAATAAATATGTTATTGTGTCTGTATTGTTATTTACTTACAAAGAGATTTTTTTAAATGATATAGTGCTTATTTTACTTATTCTAAAGTTCCAGATGGTTGGCATCTATTTCTACATTAACTAAAGTTAATGTAGAAATAGATGCCAAGACTACAATTTTATCAAGCCACACAAGCAAGTGTGTCATGTCAAGATCTGAAATTCAAGCCAGTGAAAAGTTATCAGTTTATTTATTCTGGAGACCCCTCCAACAACTTAGCGCGAAGTTGTGTTTTCGTTGAGTAAGTTTTTGTAATGACTGATAGTTATTACTTACAGCTACATGACTTCACTTGATTCTCCAGTTGTAAATATGAGGTAAGGCACATCAGAATTTCTAGCTAGCACTTGCTAGCGCTAGTACCAGTTACTACTACTCTACAAAAATCGTTTTATTATTCAGGCAAATTTGAACAAATTTTGGGATTCTTTTACGTTTACTACCTACTAGCTGACCCGGCGAACTCTGTTTCGCCACGGAAGCAATACATAAAAGTTATCTCCTTAAAAAAATAAGACAAAGTTTTTCGCTATGACACCAGCTATCTGCCAATAAAAACCCGTCAACATAGGTCTTCAGAGATTATCAAGACAGACAAAAAAATTCAAGAATGTTATATAATTTCATGTGCATGTAGTAAAAAGCGGTGCAATATAACAAACAGATACTCAAATTTTATTTATAGGTGTAGATTGTCAATCAATATTATGTTATCAATCAATGTTATCCTGAAACTATAAGGACCAAATTACGTTATATTTCACCAACACTAGTTGGTTAATCCTATTTGCTTAGTAGGATACAACGAACCTATGGGGCATGGACCGTATATTAACAAATATGACAGCAAACAAAACTCAGTTTGTAATATAATATCGCTCCAAAGGCCACGAACTAATTACAAACAGAGTCTATAATAAAATAATAATATAGCCTCATTATTGCTGAAGCCGACTTCGTTATAAAATATCTCAATTAAAATCGCTTCCACTTTCTATTTGAACGAGAAGTAATACTCGTAAATTAACAACATCGATACTTCCAAAATAATCTCGGGAAATATTATATATATATATATTTAAAAGCAAAATAAATATTTGGAATATACTTAGAGCAGATTTATTTAATTACTTTCGTGAATGTCCCCGTTTGGCGCAAATAGGACGCCATTTTGATACTGTGAAAGTGGGGACCCCATTTTGATCCTCTCCGCGCCATTATGCTAATTTGTTAGGAAACTTCTTGCTTCAGAATGTTTACAACATGGAGGTCTTAATGCAGACGTAATTTAATTTAAAGTAATAAGCTCTCTGTTATATTTAACTTGAACTTTGGTCCGGTTTGAGAAGTCCTGCAATATCATATTATACTTTTGACCTATTTTCTTCTTTGACTTGCATATTACTTTAGTATATTATTCTATAGCAAAACCTTAATTTGCTTGGCTTGAAATGTGATAGAGTTGTCTGTATTTTTTCCTGTGGTAGAACCATCCACTTTGCTGCATGAATGGGCCAGCTCGATCCGTGAAATAACCTCTCAGAATATCGAAGGCCCTATCCTGATCCCCTTCCACTCGTGTCCTCCTCCCTCTATCCTATTTTATAGGCCGGTAACGGAACTGTGACACTATCTAATATTGCAGGTGTTCATGGGCGGCGATGGCTTTTTACCAGCAGGTGATCCTATTGCCCGTTTGCCCGTTTATGCTATAAAATTAAATTATTTGTAATATTTACAATCTGTATACATGTTTTGGTCAAAAAAATGGTGCTGATTTGGTTTGATTAATATTCAGCACCTGCAGGCAGCACCTGCAGGCACTCGGCCGGTGAAATACCCTTCCTACTCCCTTAAAGGACAGCGACGCACCACGGTACTGATGGGCGGTGAGAAATTGCTTACCAACGGGTAACCCACTTACTCGTTTGCCCTCCCATCCCATAAAAAAATAAATAAGTAAAAAACAAGAGGAGCTGAGAATTGTTGACAAATTAAACTTTTAACTGTCTTATATATCTGAGTTCCTTTTAAGTAGGGAATGCCTATAACAACATTAATTAGTTTCTAAACTCAATGTCCATTTGTCCCTCCGAGCCTCATAAGACCCTTAAAGATATCGATTTGGTCCGCGAGGATGCTGGGCCCCGGAACACAATCGGATCTTTTCCTCTAGTGAATGTTACAATTAGCAACTCCTATATAATGGTGAAAGTTAATTAAATATCTTCCTGGTTTCTCTTTAGGGTACCGCTGTTGTTGTAGAAAACCGCAAATTGACTATTTGTTTATAAGATTCACGATAGTTTCTTATTTTTTTTTTAATAACTTGTTTGCCGTAATAATAATAATAATAATGCCGTAATAACTTTTAATAACTTGTTTGCCGTTTAACTTGTACTTTAATGCCTTTGTTTAACCGGAGGCAGCTGATGTAAAACCTCGACTCACCGAATTACAATACACTTATTGTAAAAGGTTCCACCGCTTATTTCATTTAGGATGTAAAAATTCGGTGAGCACAAAGTTATCAGTCATCGATATTTATCACAGAAAAGTTCCAAAAATAATTCTGAAAAGTGTGAGCCAGGAATTGATTCCACTACTTCTGATTCAGCACATGGTACCTACTCAACTTTCAGACCATCCAGTCGATCAAAATTCTGCTCAGATATGGAAGTAATTTATTTATTTATTTTTTTGACGTTTCGAACTCTTTACAGTGATCATTTTCACGAGTAAAAGTAGTAAAGAATTCGAAACGTCAGGAAATAAATAAAAATAAGTTCTAAATAAACGCGATACAATCCTAAAAAGTTGTTTTAATGTTATGAATGTAATTCGCGAAAATCTAAGAAATAAATAATCAAATACATTTGAACATCAGTCGAGCGGCCAACAGACATACGCATAGACAAATGTTATAATAGTTCCGACCTGAATATTTAGACTTTTTTTCCCATGTCTATCGAAATAAGTGTGAACCAGATTTTAAATAGATGACTGACTTACTTCCTTTTCAATTTTGTTTCAACAAAAAAATGAAAAAAAAATTGACAGTTGTTTTTTTGGGCTGTCCATTTTTTGGCAATTCGCAATTAAATACTATAGCTTTCAATGTTTCCTGAGCTGTGGATATTGCTGCCTTACTTTAAAAATGAAAAACCTCTTTTTTCTACACATAACATAACATAACTTCACGCCCTTTTCTTCTCGAAAGTGTAGGTAGCGGCTGTTAAGTCTCGTCTCGGCGTTATGTTTACATCCCAAATGAAATAAGTGGCGTACCTATAGCCATACCGAGCACGAAGTTTTCAGTCATCGATATTTATCACACATTACTTCCGAAAATAATTTCGAAAAGTCATTGGTGTGAGCCAGGATCCGAACCCGCGGCTTTTTGATTCAGAAGCGGGGTGCTCGACCACTGGACCACCGAGAGCTTTTAATCTCTTTTTTTCTTTAAAAAAAAATATATACTATTTTCCCAGGGTTCCTTGGTGGATCGGTCTCTAAAAATAGAGAAATCATTGAAAAAAATCCCACATACTTACGTAGTGTAAAAATAAATCGTTATGTAGGTCGTGTGTAGTACAACCGATGTATTATTATTTTAATTCAGCTGTGTATATACATATACTATATATAAAGTTTAAAAAGTATTAAATTTTACAGAGAACGTTTTCAACTTTAATACCTAATTCATTGCAACCTCTGTGAAGATCACGATTGAATAGTTACTTAAGGTAATCCACGTGAGGAAAATAGTTTGTATTACTGAGAAACTAGTTGATCCGGACAACTTTGTTCCGGATTAAAAACAAATAATTTGAAGAAAAAAACTTTTTTAAAGAAGCTTTTATTTAAACGCTCTAAAAAGAATAAAATAATTTTCACCTTAAACATTTTAACTATCAACTTATAACCTTATTATATACAATTTATGTGATAGTAAAAGCTTGTCGCTATGTTTAATTACCTATCAGTGGCTATCAGAATCAGAAATATTTTAAAATAAATATTTTAAAATTTAGATTTAATGATTACTGTGACGGATCGCATTATCCAAATATATTTTGGTTTATAACATATATATGGACACCCGAACAAATATAGTGTTACAGTTGCGTTGCCGGCCCTTTCCATGGGAAATGGAAGGGGTCGGAATTGGGATGGGAAGAGGAGGGGGGAAGGGTTGGGTTAAATATAGCGACAAGCTTTTATTATCACATAAATTGTATATAATAAGGTTATAAGTTGATAGTTAAAATGTTTAAGGTGAAAATTATTTTATTCTTTTTAGAGCGTTTAAATAAAAGCTTCTTTAAAAAAGTTTTTTTCTTCAAATTATTTTCAAGTTTTTAGTTATCGATGGGTAAGTTTCTCAGTCTCTTCATCTCATTCAAAGCATCATTGTTACAAGGTCGTTTGCCAGTTAATTTGGAACAGTCCAACTCTTCAATGAGGAGACCTCCTAAAGTCTTTTCCTTACTTAAGGCCACGTATGCTTGACCAGCAATAAAGAGTTTCGAGCCTAAGTAAACAAATTTTTTTGTTACTTATTTGTTGATTTTGCAGCTTAATTTTATTATGTGGGACTGTTGTTTAATAACAAAATATGTTTAACCGCCATCTGTTGTTTTAATCAGTACTCTATACTTGCCGACCTGAGTGTAACATAGGAGTGAGTTGTAATAAAAGTTATAGTTCGTTCCCACCATCCACTGTGTTTAATTCTAATAATACCTATAACACCATTAAAATCCGTTAGTGTAGCAATCATGTTAAAGTGATTAAATCCTGTCCAATTTACGTCGGTATGAAAGGGCATGGCATTGCACCGGTCGAACCGGCCCATTCATGCAGCAGATTGCGTAGCTGATCACAATTAAAACACTGTTAACTATTAAAACATAGGTCAACGGAAAACCGTCGACTGTGATGGACTACCGCGTCAGCCGTAAAAAGGTTGTAAGGTTCTCAATGTCAGCACTAACTCATTTTGACTATAAAGTTTGACGCGCCGCTTAACCCTGTATCTTGACATGGTGATTTGGCATCAGTGACTGAATAGTAAACAACAGATTGACTGACACCGCCCAAACAAGCAGGCCACTAACATCTAGCCGCTCATATTGAAAACCCTATGATATATGTTATTATTTATACACATTCTAATTTGTTTAAAACATTAATTAATAACATAACATAGCTCGACTCCTTTTTCTACCCGAAGGTGTAGGCAGCATCTGTTAAGCCTCGACTCGCCGCTATGTTTACGTCTCAACGATCTTTAAAGAAGTAGGATATAGGATATGGGAGTAGGAAGGGATGGGGAAGGGGAGTGGGCCTCCGGGTACCTCTCTCATCCAAAGAAACACGGCGTGAGCCGATTGTGGTATTTTACCGGTCGAGCCAGCCCATTCATACAGAGAATTGCTGGGCTCTACCACTGTTGCCATACAGCGAGCACAAAGTGGTCACTGGTCAGTCAAAAATATTTATCACACATGACTTTCCAGAAGAATTTCGAAAGACATTGGTGTGACGCCAAATTCGAACCCAAGACTTCCTGATTCAGAAGCAGGCTAGTTTACTGAACCACCGAGACATAGTTTTTGAAGTTCTCATAAAATTGTTTAATGAAAGGGCCATTTGATACCCATATAGTAGAAACGCAAATATTTATTCCACCATATTGGATTTAGAATGACGTCACATTATTTTTCGAGCTACTATTAACAAGCCCTTTCATTTGATACCCATATTGGAGAAATGCATTAAAAAAAACTGTTCCTCTATCTTGGATTATCCGCCATATTGGATTTAGAATGACGTCACATTATTTTTTTAGTTTTCCCAATGAGCCCTTTCATTTGATACCCATATTGTACGAAAGCTTAAAATATATATTCCTTCAACTTGGATATTCCACCATATTGGATTTAGAATGACGTCATATTATATTTTGAGTTACACTCAACAAACCCTTTCATTTGATACCCATATTGCAGAAATGCATTAAAAATATCCATTCCGCCATCTTGGGTCGTCCGCCATATTGGATATAGAATAATGTCATACATTATATCATGCATTGTCATCCAAAGTAAACGTGTATACAAAATTTCAGCTCAATCGGTTGAAGGTATCTACTTCAAAATTGAGTTACAAGATTCCACCGAACATACATACTTACATACATACATACATACATACATACATACAGTGCAAGGTAAATAAAAGCTTATAAAAATAAGTAAATTTAGGAATTATCACTTATTCTTTACTATATCATACATGAAATATAGAAACAAACCACCCCGCTGACACCCTCTATCTATGAAATAAACCCCGACAAAATCTGTTGCGTGGTTTTAAAGATATAAACATATAAGGGGACAGACAGCGGAGAGCGACTTTAATTTATACAATGTAATGATGTCTCTCTCTCTCTCTCTACCAATACCTTCGACTGCAAGGTTGCAAAAATACAAAAATAACATAACATAACTTCACGCCTTTTTTTACCCGAAGGTGTAGGCAGCGGCTGTTAAGCCTCGTCTCGCCGTTATGTTTACGTCCCAAATGGAATAGGTGGCGAACCTATTGCCATACCGGCACAAAGTTTGTCAGTCATCGATATTTATCACACATAACTTCCGAAAACAATTTCGAAAAGTCATTGGTGTGAGCCAGTGTCTGGAATCGAACCCCGGACCTCTGGATCAGAGGCCGTGCGCTCGCCCACTGCGCCACTGAGACTGTTACACTGTACAAAAATAAAATGTTTTATAAAATATTATTAGGCTTTTTTATTTTTTTGTTTAATTGTGGTTGCTCAAATTGTGTTTAAAATATAACATTATTCCACAGGGTAAAAATCGTGCCTTATGGCGCTTGGTTCTCTCTGCCTACTTAAATATATGTATGTATGTAGTCCACTGTTTAGTCATAATAATGACAATAAAAGTGAAAGTTAGCTGATTTTTCTTGCTGACTTCAAGAAACCTTTGCGCCTGCAATACACAAAAGTACAGGAAGTATAAACATAACATAACTTCACGCCTTTTCTACCCGAAGGTGTAGGCAGTGGCTGGTAAGACTCGCCTCGTCGTTATGTTTACGTCCTAAATGGAATAGGTGGCGAACCTATTGCCATGCCGGGCACTAATTTTTTTTTTGTCATCGATATTTATCACATATAGCTTTCGAAATTTATTCCGAAAAGTCATTGGTGTGAGCCAGGTTTCGAACCCGCGACTTCAGGATTCAGAAGCGGGGTGTTCGACCACTGGACCACCGCGACAGTATAAACTTCATAAAAATGGCATTCCTGGCAATGAATATGGGGTTGGGGTTCGTTTTTTTAGATATATATATTAGGTCGGGGAAAAAGTCTTTTCGCATAACGTAGGTATAAACTTATTATAAAATTTCTTTGACTGTACTATTTGTGTCTGGCTGGTTTTGGTAACATTAAAAAGGTTACATTATAAAGAAAAGAAAAAAATAAAAAAAAGTTGTTTCCCGCTATTTTTCATTTGTTTTTCTCTCCGTAAAAATGAGTGAATCTAATGAAGAAATTCGATACATTTTAAAATTTTATTATAAAAAAGGCAAAAATGCAACTCAAGCAGTGAAAAAAATTTGTGATGTTTATGGACCTGATGCAGTGTCAGTAAGAGTAGCACAAATTTGGTTCAAACGTTTTCAGTCCGGAAATTTTGATGTTAAAGATGCACCTCGCTCTGGTTGCCCTGTTACGAATAAAATGGACGCCATTTTTGAAAGAGTGGAGCAAGATCGGCATATTAGTAGTTACGATGTAGCTGAAGAACTGGGAATTGACCACAAAACAGTTTTGACCCATTTGAAGAAAGCTGGTTATACAAAAAAGCTCGATATTTGGGTGCCACACGAGCTCACTCAAAGAAACTTAATGAACCGTGTACTCATTTGCGATTCATTATTGAGACGTAATGAAACCGAGCCGTTTTTGAAGAGATTGATAACTGGCGATGAAAAGTGGATCACGTACGACAAGAACGTGCGAAAAAGGTCGTGGTCGAAAGTTGGCCAGGCTTCACAGACTGTGGCCAAACCTGGCCTTACACGAAATAAGGTGATGCTGTGTGTATGGTGGGATTGGAAGGGCATTGTTCATTATGAGCTTTTACCGTCCGGCAAAACCATCGATTCTGATCTTTACTGCCAGCAACTGATGAGATTAAAGGAAGCAGTCGAGAGAAAACGGCCGGAATTGATCAACAGGAAGGGTGTGGTCTTTCATCACGATAACGCTAGACCACACACATCTTTAGCCACTCAGCAAAAATTAAGAGAGTTCGACTGGGAGGTCCTAGTGCATCCACCATATAGCCCTGACCTTGCGCCTTCAGATTTTCACCTGTTTCGGTCTCTTCAGAATTCTTTAGGTTCTGTAAGGTTGACCTCAAGAGAGGACTGCCAAAACTATTTGTCCCGTTTTTTTGATCAGAAGTCCCAAAGTTTCTACAGTAACGGGATAATGTCTCTGCCCACAAAATGGCAGAAAGTTATTCAACAAAACGGTACATATATATTGTAAATAAATGTAAATAAACTTTGAAAAAAATGTCTTGACTTTTCATACAAAAATACGAAAATACTTTTTCCCCAACCTATTATATACATAACCTATAATTTCCAAATAGTCATTCAAACTCAGACCGCTTTCTGTACAAAAATAAAGGCTTCGTTAATGCTAATATCACCTGGCTAGTTAGTGTATTACGTTATACCTACGTGACTCAAAACTTATAAGTTATCATTATAATATACTTGTCTAACAACTCGTAGTCAAGTTACAAAATGAAAGTTTTCAAAGTTATATATAAAATATTGTCATTTCTATATATATATAATAAATTTTGTTGTATGTCTGTTGTCTTTTCAAAATGTATATTTTGTTTCTTAAAATCAGCTACTCGGCTCCAAAACTGATGGAAATAAATATGACTATCTGAAGAAAGGATATGGCGTACATAGACTTACATGGATTATTTTGATTTGATTTTAAGTGCCTATTAAATACCTATCCTCAAGAAATATTATAAAGATATCATTATGATATTTTACTTGCTAAGTGTTACAGTTTAGCGAGTAAAATACCATAACTGCAGAGATACTCGTAGGGCACATTTTTCCATTTACAGATTTCTAGAAAATGTGTGCCGCGTTTCGAATCTTCGGAACCTTCCAAACAAAACTGCTCATTATTATACACTAAGCTATCGATATAAATAATACAGTGCCAAACAAAGTCGGGAACTAGAGATATACCATCCATTAATAACTCTTGTAGAAGCTGGCGCCCAGAGCTCGTTACATTAGAGTATGTCGTGTTTCCTAAACAAGTAAACACACGTTTAAATCATAATCAATGTATAATAAAAATGTAAATGACGGACACGCAGACGGTGTTATTTATAATATATATGTTAATATATTTTGTGCAACCGTTGACAAACATCACAAACCTGTATTTAATGAAGGCACTTCCTCCAGCGTGCGCTGATAGAGAATCTATTAATTTTAGAAAACAAGTTTTGAATTATTATATTTATTAGTTTTCTTACTTTTCGTTTGGAGATATCAATTAAAAAAATGTAAATTGATTAGGGTATAATTGTGATTTAATGCATTATAGACCAATATTTCACGATTGGTTAATTTTATAGGTGGAAATTTTATCAACTTCAATTTAGGCTATTTTTATATTTATAGCCCCCATAACACAGCTTCATTCATCATCATTTTCCTGCCCTTGTCCCACTCTAAGTGGGGTCGGCACAACATGTCATTCTTTTCCATTCTCTCTTGTCACTCGTCGCATTCACACTTACTCCCTTCATATTCATATCAACTTTTACACAGTCCATCCATCTCTTTTTCGGCCTTCCTCTGCTAATGTGTCCATCCACAGTAATTCTCATCGTTCTCCTTGTGACATGGCTTTCGTTCCTTCTCATAATGTGGCCATACCACGCCAATCTACCACTTCTAATTTTTTCCGTGATTGGTGCTACTTTCATGCTTCCTCTTATATACTCATTTCTTATTCTATCCCTTTTTGTCACACCACACATCCATCTTAACATTCGCATTTCTGTTGCATGTACTCTCCTTTCATCCACTTCTTTCATAGGCCAACATTCAGACCCATACAATACGACAGGCCTGACAACCGATTTGTATATTTTCCCCTTTAATTTAAGGGGCATCTGTGGGTCGCATCCTGTTCCTGAGACCTGTCGCCATTTCATCCATACCGCATTCATTCTGTTATTCACATCCCGGTCAATATTGCCATCGCATTGAATAAGCGAACCAAGGTATTTGAAGTTTGACGTAACTTTGAGGCTTTTTCCGTCCAAGGATATTGAGGAAAAGCCAGAGGAGCCACCAAAGTCACAGAAAAGGTGCTCAGTTTTATCGCGGCTGATCTTAAAACCGACTCTCTCTAGCTTATTCTGCCATCTTTTTAGCCTACTTTCTACCTCGGCCGCTTCCTCTACTACCAGAACAATGTCGTCAGCAAAGAGCATGCACCAGGGTGCGTCCTCCTGAATGTCCGATGTAAGAGCATCGATTATCAGGAGGAACAAATAAGGGCTTAAAGCCGATCCCTGGTGTAAGCCCACATCCACACTGAACTGGTCGGTGACGCCGGCTACGGACCGGACACTAGTATACGCTCCTGCATACATCGCTTGCACCAGCCTAATATACTTGTCGGGCACTCTTTTTTCTTTTAAAGCCCACCACAGAACTTTACGAGGAACTCTGTCATATGCCTTTTCTAGGTCAATAAAAACCATATGCAAGTTCTTGTGTGCATGTCGGTATTTTTCGGACAGTTGCCGAAGAGCGAAAACTGCATCTGTTGTTCCTCGTCCCGGCATAAATCCGAACTGGTTCTGGGTGATCTCACTTTCCTCTCTCATTCTTCTCGCTATCACTTTCTCCCATATCTTCATACTATGTGACATGAGCTTTATTCCTCTATAGCTGTTATATTCTTGGACATCACCCTTGTTTTTATAAATGGGCACCAGCGAACTGTTGCGCCACTCATCTGGGATCGTCTCTTCATGAAACAGCATATTGAAGAACAAAGTCAGCCACTTACATCCATCATCTTCCAAAATCTTCCATGCTTTTGCAGTTATACAGTCTGGTCCAGTTGCTCTATTACTTATCATACTTCGTACTGACATTTGCACTTCTTTCACGGTAATTTCATTCACCATATCTACATTTGTATAATTTTCTTCTAATTCATAACACAGCTTCATTATGGAGCAAAATATTTGCACAATATCCATGATTGCATAAGTAATTTGTTTGTTCAACAAAGACCAATTTTTGAAATTTTTTTGAAAAGTTACTGAAAATTCAATGAATAATAACTATGTGACAAAATAACCCGCGTGCTTCTCGAGCTGATCATGTTCCGTAGTAGTAAAGGACATTAAAGGAACCCTAAAAACAACACAGATTGATTTCGAAACTTATTATTTAATATATTTATGACCACTAAATAACTTAAACATCGTATAAAATATCGATAAGTGTGAAGGTAAGCACACCATAAAATGTTATAGGGTCACTGTTGGGCTCTCTAACGGTGCGCACTCACGGCGCTCACTTATAAATATATATCAATGAATACCATATAGATAAAGTTGGGTCGAGAATTATGAGCGATACTCGAGTGTCACTCCGAATACTTGGCGCATTTCGAGCGCAGCCATACCCAACTCTGGCTACGATCTAAACGAACTGAGATTGTTTGTTTAAGTTCTTCAATAATATTATAAGTAGATTGGTGACTTATAAACTTGACTGCTAGTTCGTTATAGCTATTAAGTCTTAGCGGCTTTTTAGTGGGAACAATTACTTTATTATTCAAAAACAAATGCAAATTCCTAGAATTTGCAAATTTAATAATAATGATTACATTACCTTGCATCAATCATCACATGATATAATCGTACTCTAGTGGAAATCTATTCTGCTGATTGTACTGCAGACAAAACGGTACTAGCAATTTTCGCCCATGGACACCTGCAACACAGATTGTCTTACATTTGCGTTGTCGGCCTTTAAGGGAGAGGGATATCTAGGAAGGTAGAGGGGGGTAGTCCTCCTGATACCTCTCTTACAGAACGAAACGCTGTAAAATCGACTTTACGTCAATATTCCGAAAGATCGTGGTATTTCACAGATTGAGCCGACCCATTCATACAGAGGTGAGAGAGATCGAACCATCTGTAAATATATAATTAATCTTTGTATTTGATTTAATCCAGAGCGCGGTGTGATATAGGTCACAAATTCAGTATGTACGTTCGGCACAATGTTTGTACATCTGGTCCGCATAACGGGCTGGTCTCAAAATGGCTGAACACATTAACATCACTACCTATCATTCCGATAATAATAATAATTGTTGATAAATGTGTGCACATGAGAGATGGGAAATGTTTTATTTTATTAGTTAGACGAGCCTCGTGGTGTAAATGCACGCGGACTCGATTCCCGCCCGAATATAAATATTTGTGATAAGCATGAATGTTTGTATGGCATCTGGGTGTTTTTCTATGTATTATAAATATGTATTTACAAAAGAAAAGTATATATGTATTACTAGCTGACCCGGCGAACTCTGTTTCGCATCAAAAGTAATAACTGCTGCCCCGCTATGTTAATACTGCAATATCTTCGACAAATTTGAAGTCGATAGCAGCTATAGGTTAAAAATGGGAATTTTCCATTGTTAACACCCCCGCAACCCCCCTTGTGGGTGGAATTTCGTAAAATCCGTTCTTAGCTGACCTCTACTCGGCGAAAGGAATAATCCTACCAAATTTCAAGTCGCTACGCCTTATGGTTCCAGAGATATCGTGATGAGTCAATATATAGGTGGAAATCTCTTATATATATATATAGATTATATCCGTTATCTAGTAACCATTGCACAAACATTTAGTTGGTTAATTTTGAACTAGAGGGCGTTGTGTAATTTGTGTCCAAGATATCATAAAAAGAAGATAATAAAAGATATTTTATGACTAACTTTTGCACTCGACTTGGAATGCTAATGTTATTTCAAATCATAATATTACAAACAAAACAAACAAACATCTATGCTTGTAATATCACCGGGGTGGGAATAGAATAATTATATATATATTATATTATATAAATATATTAATTATAATCGAATAATATTCATTATACATATAAAGAGGCTATAGTGATTCAACATTCCGATTCTGAAGCAGGCATTACCTGAATTTTTTTATGAGTTCAAAGTCAAAGTCAAAGTCAAAATAACTTTATTTTTATAGGTCTTCACAGACACTTAAAAATAGTCAACAAGTACAGATATAACATTATGATTTAAAATTAGACAAAAAAAAAACAAACACGAGCGCTTGTGGAAAGTGCCTCCGTGGAACAAAAAAAAGACACGGACGCAATCGCCACGAGCGGCCCGATTCCGAGTGTAGGGGCTATCATGAGAAGAATCGGGCAAGAAACTCATGTGCCAAATACTCTTTTCAAACCATTTGAAATAAATAACAATATTATTATCACTACTGAAAACAAATCAGTAGGTTGGTGAATAAAAGGTGTAGCAAACAGAATACTCGACAATCACAATTAAGATCCAACCAAATAAACTCAAAAAATCAACGTCCTACAAGTTAACTAAGAAATTCTATGCGATCACAGTAGTCGAGCACAACTGACGCGACACCCTTTAATTAGAGTGGTAACGTTGTGCAAAAATTGTGCCTAATAATAAAAAAAAAAATTAAGTTTCTATTATATATGTGAACACCATATCAAGGCAAATTTACAATTAAAAAGCTATCAGAAATTATTACAGAACGCCTCCACTCCGAAAAAGTGAACAAATTCCAACACACAAACTACAAAATCCGCGTTGAGCAAGCAATTTGACGGTCCCACTCCGACTTGTCAGTCATGAAGTCGTTGATTGTGTAGTATGCACCACCAATGAGACGACCCTTCACAGCCCGCCTAAAGCGATCATAAGACAAATCCAGAATATGCGCAGGTATCCTATTATAAAACTGTACACCCATTCCCAAAAAAGACTTGTGTACCTTGTGCAGGCGATGATACGGTAATTCAAGCTTATGCTTGCCTCTGGTATTAAAATTGTGTACATCGTTATGTTTTGTATTTGTTGGGACGGCAAACGAGCAAGTGGCTCATCTGACGCTAAGCAACTACTCACCGCCCATGAAAACCGTGGCTGCCGTCCTTTACGGGAGTTGGAGGAGAAAGGAAAGGAAAAGGGGATCCTTCACCAAACTAAACGCGGCACGAGCCACTTCACGCATATATTTCGAGAGGTCGTGGTATTTCACCGGTCGAGCCATTCATTCATGCGGCGAACTACAAGACTCTACTACTGTTAGTAATGATATTTTTTTAAATACAATTCAGTTATTGCTACGGAACCCTAAACGACCACGATCTGATACGCTACGGTTCCAGAGTACCCACTTATACTGTTTGTCAATAAAATCCTTGAACGTACGTGTCAGAGCGAGCAAAACACAATATTTCCCCCAATCTCCTCTTTCCTACGGAAAATTTTCGATAATCCAATAATTTTCCACGAGAGTGTTAACATATGTTATTTGTAAATATTGTATGTTCATGCCAAAACATGGCTGACGTTTTGATATGTTATTGCACGTTACCATTTAAATTATAACTGCGATTGGCTAGTGGTTTAACATGCTTTAGGCTTGGATGGTCCCGGGTTCGGATTTTGATAAACGCAAATGACTTTTGAATGTGTAATTATTATCGGCGACAGAAGAATAGAACGTCTAGAGTGTCTGTCATATAAAAGACTGTAAATTTACTTTGAAGATAATTCTTTCCCTTGACAAAAGAAAATGAAAAGCTCTTCAGTAATTTCTATTACTAAAGCAGTTTTAATATAGTAGACAGAAATCATTTAAACATCGGTCAAGTGTGTTTCGATTTTTGGCGCCGTGGATACCGTATATATTAACTGTCTCGGTGGTCCAGTGGTCAAGCACTCCGCTTCTGAATCAAAAAGTTGTGGGTTCGTATCCAAGCTCACAGCAATAAATTTTCAAAATTCTTTGTGACTGGTGTATGGCAATAGATTCGCCACCTATTTCATTTGGGACGTAAATATAACAGCGAGTCGAGGCTTAACAGCCGCTGCCTACACCTAGGGTAGAAAAAGGGCTGATGTTATGTTATGATACATAACATAACATAACTTCACGCCTTTTGTTACCCGAAGGTGTAGGTAGCGGCTGTTAAGCCTCGTCTCGCCGTTATGTTTACGTCCCAAATGGAATAGGTGGCGAACCTATTGCCATACCGGGCACAAAGTTTGTCAGTCATCGATATTTAAACCACATAACTTCCGAAAACAATTTCGAAAAGTCATTGGTGTGAGCCAGTGTCTGGAATCGAACCCCGGACCTCTGGATCAGAGGCCGTGCGCTCGCCCACTGCGCCACCGAGACATTATGTTATGATAAGTATTGTTATAAACTGTAATTAAGTATTTAAAAGGCTAAGCAGTGGTAGAGCCAAGCAGTTCACTGCATGAATGGGCTGGCTCGATCGGTGAAATACCACGACCTCTCAGAAGACCGTCGTAAAGTGGCTCATGCCGCGTTTCGTTCGGTGAGAGAGGTAACCTACGTGATAGGATCCAAACAGTAGATGTTAACGGAAAGCGATCACATGGATCAGCTGTAGCAATGGGGGTGCCGCAGGGCTCTATTTTGGGACCTTTCCTGTTTCTTTTGTACATTAATGATCTACCCTATCTTGTAAAGGACAGTCATGAAATAGTCTTGTTTGCAGATGATACTTCTTTAGTTTTTAAGGTAAAGAGACAACAATCAGTAATTGACGATGTAAACAATGCTCTTTCAAAGATAGTAAACTGGTTTAGTGCTAATAATTTGCTTTTAAATGGTAGCAAAACCAAATATGTTAGATTTTTTACTAAAAATGTTAAACAAGTTATAACCAGTGTCGTGATGGACAATAGGAGACTGGAATTGGTCAATAAGGTTGTCTTTCTTGGTATAACATTGGACTCTAAACTACAATGGGGCCCACATATAGAGACGTTATCTGGTAGACTTAGCTCAGCCGCTTACGCTGTAAAGAAAATACGTCAATTGACTGACGTTGATACTGCACGTTTAGTTTATTTTAGTTATTTTCACAGCATTATGTCATATGGCTTATTACTTTGGGGTAGTGCTGCGGATGTAGACTCGATTTTTGTGCTCCAGAAACGAGCTATTCGTGCTATCTATATGATGAGTCCCAGGGATACACTGAGAAGTAAATTTAAAGAGATACGAATAATGACGTTACATTCACAATATATTTATGAAAATTTAATCTATGTTCATAAAAATATAACTAAATTTAAGAAAAACAGTGATATCCATCAATTAAACTTAAGAAATAAAAACAAACTTGCTGTGTCCACTACTAGGCTCCAAAAAATTTCTAACGCGTTTCCAGGTCAATGTATACGCTTTTACAATAAACTTCCAAACGACGCGGTTGAATTATCGTTAGGTAAATTTAAGAAATATGTTAAAAGTAGACTATATACAAGAGCTTATTACTGTATCGCAGATTATATCAATGATAAAACCGTTTGGAATTGAATTGCTTCTTTTGTGTTATATTGTTTGTATTTGCTGCAAAATATTGTTATTCTGCTAACCAAACTTTACTGTTATTGGTAAGATTGTATGCAATAAGACGTTTCTCGCCGGGCAAACTTACTAGTTTATTTTTTTTTTTGTCTGGGACCTTGAATAAGTCATGCTCACTGAAAGGTCCTTGCTTATGGCGGCGTCGTTGATCGGGTCGCCACCTTCCCTAAAATATGGCGAGGGAGGCGATGGCTGAGATATGGGTCATGCTCGTGAACGGGTGCTGTTTGTGGGGACTGGTCTGTTCAAGCGTCCAAAGAATATTAACGTACTGTGTCCTAAGTTTTACGTGAGGAACCTCATCTTGCTCTATAAATTATTCTAATAATTTGTAATTTAGTTTACTTAAAATTAAGTAAAAAGAAAAAAAAAAAGACTCCCCTGAGTTTCTTGCCAATTCTTCTCAGGACGTGAGTAATCGAATTGGCGGATTGAAATTATTGACGTTCATAAGTGTCTTTAATGACCTAAACTGAATAAATGAGATTTTGATTTTGATTTTGATTTTAAAAACCGGAGGCCCACCCCCCTTCCCTATCCTTTCCTATCCCCTATCCCTTAAAGGTCGGCAACGCAACAGTAACATTATATGTGTTGCTGGTGTCCATGGGCGGCGTTGGTTGCTTACCATCAGGTGACACGCCTGCTCGTATGCCCACCTATTCCATAAAAAATGGCGTAATATGGACACGTAATGAGAAGGGAAGAATGTCATGTTACCAGGAGAGTAATGAGAATGACTGTGGATGGACATGTTGGAAGAGAAAACGAGATGGATGGACTCTATAAAAGTTGATATGAGTTTGAAGGAGTAAGTGTGGAGACGACGAGTGATAGAAGAGTATGGTATTTATACATACATAGAATATAGTTATGATGATATGAGCTGAAATACTATATGTTATTCTGATGTATAAGCTGATGTAAGTTATAATAATATAAGTTTCATTAAAATCCAATAAGTAGTTTTTAAATGAAAGAGATCCAGATACAGATACTTCCATCCATACTCACAAACTTTCGCGTTTATAATATGATTAGGAACTGAATTAGTTAACACATCATTTTTTTTTATATTTAACTAAAAAAAAAATGTCAATACAAAAATAAAAAAAATCTTCTAATAGTCTTTATGGGTACTACTTCAGTACTTGTGGTAATGTACCTACCAAAAGGTCCGTGGAAACGGTTTCTCAATTTTACACAAAACGGTACCCTAAAACGCTATGAAAAATCAAATAGTTGTATGAAAGAGCTCCGTATATCTGATGGCTCTTGTGCAGAGACTGCACTCAAAAGATCTTATAAATATATCTTTATCAAAGGGCTTCAAGCCGTCTGTATTTTTAACAACTTTTCTCAAAGAGATTTGTAAACATCTACTATATATAATAAATAAGATGCAGACACTTCGTGTGTTAGTTTTTTATGTTAAAATGACAGTTTTATTCAATTTATTACTTGCTTTTCTGAATAACACAAATACTTAGTCGATAATCTCAGTGGCTAAGAGGTAGCCCGCCTCTAAAGCAGAAGTCTACCGTTCGAATCTGAATTCCGTACGCACTATTGCCTTTTTAGTTGTGCCTAAATTGTGCCCAAATTCCGAAGTACCTATAAGACGCAGACTCCATGGTCATGTCTACTGGTTAGCTTAATATGAAAGATAGGTATATATTAATTTATAATGAGTTTCCATCAATTATAATTCAACATTAATATACATTCTTATTAGTGATTTGAATTAATAATCATAGTTAAAAAAGCAACAACATTCAATTAATTTTATGAGCATAACATTGTTGCTTAGTGAATTCTGGCATCACTGGCTGGTGAGTGTGTGATAGGTTCGAATCCCGTTTGAATAAAAATTGTTTGCGAAGACATCTAGGTGTGGGAAACGGTATTGTTATACACAGTTTTTACGACTAATTTGGTACTTCCGATCAAGTAATAAAAAGCACTGCTCTCATCATCGTCAATTAAAGGTGTGAAAATATACAATTCTACAAAGTATTTATATTCACCCAGCTTCCTGTTTTTCTCAATATTTCAGTAAAGAATTTACGTAACTTTGCGAAAACTATTATCAAATTCGAGGTGACCGTTGTCGCCAAATGCCACGTCCACTGCCGGTGACACCAGGAATTGACCTTGAAGGTGTTTGTGATGCGAATATTGAAATAAAAGTGTGGGAAATGTTGGAAAATAACGCGGATCGATCAAATATTGAATTATTAATGTCGCTGAATGTAATTCAACTTCTTCAAATGATTGTATTTATAATGTAGGCTTAAAGCTTAAATCTATGGTTTAGATAATAATTATAATGTCTAAATAAAAAAACAAAATTGTTTTACAATCATAGATCTTCACAGACACTTAAAATAGTTAATAAATACAAATATCCGTGGAAAAAGCCGCCCGATTCCGAGTGCAGGGGCTATCATGAGAAGAATCGGGCAAGAAGCACATGTGCCAAATACTCTTTCGAAACTATAAATAATATTATCGCTATGCAAATGCTACTTATTGCAATGTATTCAACATCGCAATAGGTTCCTGCATAAAAGGTGTAGCACATTTTACTAAACTACCGCGGCATGAACCACTTTACGTTGATCTTCTGAGAGGTCGTGGTATTTCACCGATCGAGCCGGTCCATTCAAGAAGCGAACTGCTTGGCTCTTCCACTGTTAAATGGTAGAGACAAGTAGTTCCCTGCGTTCGTATTTTTTTCGTTTGGCGTTTTAGCATAGCTGCCTACAGCATCGGACAAATTAAAGTATGAAATTATAATACAGCATTATAATGATTTAACTGCATTCAGCGCCATCTATTTAGAATTTGCCAGGAAATAAAGTTAATTTAGTTTTTCTGTGTTTACTGAAATACCTACTCACACTTCCCGATTCCTGTGTTATTTTTTTTACGCATCACGCAATCATTCGCGGAGACTATAAAACATACGGAACTGTTTAATTTATTTATATCTTTATATAAATATATATAACTCTTTGGAACTTGTGTTGACAGTCAAGTTTACCTGCGGTATAGATAAATAACCTATATATGGACTGCATCGCCACAGTGGTAGAGCCAAGCAGTTAGCTGCGTGAATGGGCCGGCTCGACCAAATACCACGACCTCTCAGAAAATCGACGTCAAGTAGCTCACGCCGCGTTTCGTTCGATTAGAGAGGTACTCGGAGGCCCACGCCCCTTCCCCTTTCTTCCCTATCCCAAAAAAAAAACAAAAAAAAAGATTAAAAACCAACCTCAAATACACTTGGACAATAGAAAAATTCCTTCGAATCGGTCCAGCCGATATTATTGATCAAATGAAATTGTTTTTAGAAAACAATATTCTATATCAAAATAAACGATGATTACATTATTATATTCTGTTTCTTTGTTCTGTTACTTTGTTTAGTATATCTTGAGGATAAAGTTTGGTATATCTTGAGGACAACGTCTGGTGGGTGCATTGGTAAAACTACCGACTGTGGAATCCAGGTTGGCGGGTTCGGTCCCCACCCGAGTACAAATATATGTGATAAGCATGAATATCTGTGTGGATATTTTTCTAAATGTATATAAGTATATTTGTCTAAGAAAAGTATATATTAATATCCGATAACTAGTTACCATAACACAAGTATTTGGTGGTTTAGCTTTTAACTAGAGGACGCTGTGTGTATTGTTTCCAAGATATCTGTACAAGAGTGGTACTCTTCAGATTGTCACACGCTCTTTTTATAATCTAGTTATATAAAATATAAAGATGACGTACTGGGCTAACTGGGCTAACGATCTTTGGCCCAGTTGTGGGCTAAATCTTGCTAATAAGAACTAGTCGGTATTGAGTTGTGTCTGTGTTAACTAGCTATAAAGAAGTCCGTGAATTACATTTATTTAAGAATCATTTTGGCACTTTACGTTGCGATATCTTTTTATTAGGTTTTTTAGTATTTTTGCTTTTCTTTTTACGATACACTATCGTATTTTGTCTAATAAACTAGTTTTAACCTGCTACTGCGTTTGCCATAGAATTATGTTCTAACACTACAATACTTTGTCTTAAACTAATTTATTATTATATTTTATTTCGCTACAAGAATGGATCGACTCTACTGCTTAGAGGTCGTAGCAATCTTTCAAAATATTGACGAAAGTGGCCACGTTGCTGCTGAGGGAAGTATCTGACGGACCAGCGCTTACCTTCTCTTCTCATCTTAAAGGTCGGGACCGCAACTGTGACACTATTTGTGTCACGTAATAGGCTTAATCATTTGCCCCTATCCCATAAAAATAAAGTCACAGTATTGCATTAGAGAATTGTCAAGTCTATAACTAACCCAACAGCCAATCAGAGTCTTATGTTTATCTATAACTTTAGCAAATGCTTTATTCGGCTGTAAAAATACTTGAAAATTCTGCTGAGAAATACGACATACACATAAACGTCACGCTAAGTCCCTCGTGGAGTAGGCAGCGAGGACAGAGTACCATTCGTACACACTTCACTCGCTTGTTTGAATTTCACAACTCTGATTCCACCTTCCTCAAGCACTCTTCAATTTGGTTATGGAAACTGTGTCGTGGTCATCCTTAACTTCTACAACCTTCTACTTTCGCATTGCATATCTGCTTAATCAATTTGCATTATCCAATCTTTTCCGTGCCCTTCCTTATTTTAAGTGAGAAATTGAGAAATACTACACACATAAATGTTATATATTAGATGATAATAGATCACGCGGACGGAATCGTAGGCGATAATTAGTGTATTTTTAAATAATTCCGACTTAACCGTGTCGCGAATGTGTTCGCAAATGTTCGCCAACTATTTATATCCGGATATAATGGTAGTGCGTACATTGCGATTGACCTCAACAATATATTCAGTTGGATTATTTGTGGAGCACATGCTATTTGGAATTA
The DNA here is from genome assembly GCA_905147225.2 of Euproctis similis. Taxonomy (NCBI): domain Eukaryota; kingdom Metazoa; phylum Arthropoda; class Insecta; order Lepidoptera; family Erebidae; genus Euproctis; species Euproctis similis. The sequence goes on along the minus strand of LR990122.1, from coordinate 699,576 downwards.
TTTATTTCATGAGTGGCGGTTGCCCGTCCGTATGATTGGTGGTCTAGCTGATGATGATGACTTTCAACAGTATAAGACATTCAAGAGTTTAAGGAAGAAGAGCTCGTCTCGTGCCCCAAGGTGGAATGAATTAATCAAAAAGCGACAGCAATATCTTCGGTGGAGCACCCTGCTTCCAAACCCAAGAATTCTTTAGACTAAGAACTTTTGTATCCGTCTTACACCGCGGCTATCGGAATTCTTTTCGGGAGTTATGTATGATCAATATCGATGATTGATTAAATTGATCCTGATGTATAATGATGGCAATAGGTTCCATCCGAAGTGTTAAAGTCGACACGTAACTTCCATCTGGTAAAGTTAAGAGGTTTGATGGAGTTGTGGTGATGTCCTTGCTGCCAGATATTCGCGTATTGTAGTCGTATTATTTGTTTTTTTTTCTGAAATAAATTTCAACACTTTCTGTTCAATGTGAGGCCGGTGTTACAGAGCGCTCAATAAAAATAAAGAGGCCAATGACACAACAGATATTTGCTGACGTCAGCACCCACTGGGAGTGGGGGTGCGGGGGGGGGGGGGAGACGTGGAGGACTCCTCCCTTATTGTTTCAGTTCATATCTAAACGATCTGCTAACTGAATGCCACATTATATTTTATACAATATTTATATTTCTCTTATTTTTTGTAATTTCTTATTATCTAGCAGCAATATAAAGATGTAGGGCGTAGGCAGCGGGTATTGTACTTACTTCGAGTAGCTGAAATACTACATTAAAATCCCTAAATAATATAATCTTACCACTGGGATTAGTGATTAAGCAGCAAGACTATTTGAAAGGAGAATGAGAAGGTTACGAGAGGTTTGGGCCCCGATATCTCTGTCAATAAAAGAAACGCGGCACGAGTCACTTTACCTCGATATTGTAAGTCTTTGGTATAATACACGTCGAGTCGGCTCATTCGTGCAGTGTGCTGCGTGCCTCTACTACTGTTACTAGCACGACCTATATTGTGCCATATATAGGTTTACAATTAGATAATCAATCCGGTGTATTAAAACAAACATAGCCACTGCCTACACCTTTATTCAATAACGTTGTAAAAGTACAAAAAATAGACAAGTATTCTAAAGTTAAAATACTAAAAATATTCGTATATATGTAGTGGGCGATGATCAACATCCGCACGCGCCCACTGAGAGAAATGCTGTTATTTCACTGAAGGCGAGCCTATTTTCAGCTGGACGCAGCGCGAGGCCAATCAAAACATACGAGTACGTTTTATTGTTTGTTTGTGCGCATTAAAACACTTTTATATATTTAACTAGTATACTGTTACTAACGATAGCTCAGTGGTTTACTAGCCTCCACTTCCGATTGGCGGTCTCTAATTTAACCCCACTTTCACCAATGAATTTACAGAAGTTAGCTATATTTTTGTAACTTCACGCCTCTTAATAGAAGAAAGCAGTTATAGCTCCACTCGCCGATTTTATTAGAATTAGATCTATAACTTGTTCGGGCAACGATAGCATACATAACTTCTGAAGAAAATTCAGATCTGTTATGTGATCCAGAATACAAACCCGAGACTAGCGATTCAGAAGCGTGCCGCTGAAACTTCAGACCACGGAGACATTACTTTAAATTTCATCAAGCACACCTGTGTATTTGATGTATTTGATGGATATTTACTTGCAAACGAATTCTACAGAAAATAAAAACCTTTCAGGTCATTAATATTCTTCATTTTCTGATACATTCGATAATGTATTATTCCTATCATGATTACTACGTTATCCCTTTTTTATGGGATAGGAGGGCATACGAGCAGGCGTGTCACCTGATGGTAAGCAACCAACGCCGCCCATGGACACCAGCAACACATATAGTATTACTGTTGCGTTGCCGACCTTTAAGGGATAGGGGATAGGGAAGGATGGGGAAGGGGAGTGGGCCTCCGGGTACCTCTCTCACCGAACGAAACGCGGCATGAGCCACTTTACGTCGATCTTCTGAGAGGTCGTGGTATTTCACCGGTCGAGCCGGCCCATTCATGCAGCGAACTGCTTGGCTCTACCACTGTTGAACCCTGTACCTGTACCCTTATGAGTACACGCTTGAAGATATAGCGAAACTGATCTATAATTAATTCTATTACATTTTTTCCAATCAATCTTTCGTTCGTTCTTTGGTACGATACACAGTTTTTTTATATATACAGCGTGTTATTTACGATACTTTCGAGATGAATCTTGTAGTTCAGCTATATAAGTCACTATACAGAGAATTGACAGAAAGCTAACTTTGTAGGCTGATTGTGTTTGCAAAATTAGTTCATGGTATAGTGTGAAGTATAAGTTATGCTGTAAAAACCCAAAAATGCTAAGTTGGGGCAACAATTCTTTTGCCGAGTTTTACCGGACATCATAGTTTGGAGTTTCAAAATAGACTATAGAAAAGTATAAATTTACCAATATTATATTATATTTAAAGATTCATTATTTATGTGTTCAATGATTACACCAATTGAATAGTCATATCCGAAGCGGCTGGTAAGATTCTTTCTTCTAACGCCTAGAGTCGCCCATGGTCATCTGCAACACTGAGAGGGTGACAGTTGCCTTTAAGTTGCGATGAGTGCGATAAGGAGGAGGGTGGCAAAAGTACCTACTTTACGTCGATATTTCGAGAGGTGTGGTATTTCACCGGTCGAGTTGGCCCTTGAGGCGAACTGCAAGTATCTGAGTATTTCAACGTATACGTATATGTTTAATTAGAATTACCGGTTTTTTGATGCAGACTTGTATTTCTGTCCGATAAATGTGTAGTGTGTACACAAGAGCAAGTCATTTGACCGCCCCGGGCCTCTTATTACTTCGTCAAGTAATTTTCCAACGAGAACGAAATAATAATCAAACACAAGTTCTTTGATCATATTTAATGAATTTTTAATTTTACTAAATTGTTACGTGATCTGATTAACAATTGAGACTTGAACTATTTCAAATTAATCAATAAGTCTAGAATATTAACAGATTAAGAAAAGGTTAATTTACATACTTTCATGACCAAATAGAACGAGTCCTGGAGGAAGGTGATGTCAGGGGACTTAAAAATCGACGAGCGTGTATGACAAGAGTTATGAAAGTCAAAGAGGCGCTATGTTCTCTCTGCCTACTCCGCAAGGGACTTGGCGTAAAGTTATGTATGTTAGTTTACTTTGGAGTGCTGATCAGTGGTTGGTTATTTTAATGTCAACCCCCCGTCTACAAACATTTACGTGATATTGGACGCTAGATGGCGCTGTGCGAAATGTGATTAAAATATTATTTTAACTATTTCATTCTTCACATCACCTTCAAACTATTTAATTCTTGATCATAATTATCTCAAGGTAGTCTGAGTTTATATTTTTCCAAATATGTACCTGCAGTTAAAATACTAGCGATTATCTGCGACATTTAAATGACATCCGTAAAGCCACCGTACATAGAGACTACACATTAGAGACTAGGAAGTTAATTTATATAACAAACGCTGTCTACCTTTGGGTCTTAAAGGCCTGAGGTTACATTTGCAGGTTTATAATTAACTTATATAGTTAATTGTTTGCCTCTGAAGTTGTAGCAACTTCAAATAAAGATAAATTTAAGACATATAATTTGTTAAAAACTTTTAGGCTTTCACGTTGCATATTACTCAGTGATAATGATGAACGGGAATTAACGCGACACTTTTTTAGGTAAACAAATATTTACCTTGATTAGCTTGACGTTTCGGCCAGGTTGCACTGGCCGTGGTCACAAGCAGGCTGCTGTGTATTTGTTTACCTAAAAAAGTGTCGCGTTAATTCCCGTTCATCATTATCACTGACTAATATAATTTATTTTATGGGATAGGATGCAAACGTGCACGCGGGTCACCTGGTGGTAAGCAACTAGCACCGCCAAGGGACACCTGCAACTCAGATAGTCTTACAGTTGCCTTGCCGACCTTTAAGTGAGTGGGTTGGGAAGAGGGTTTGGGCCTTAAAAAACTTCCCGGACCTAACTGTGTTACTTGACGTCGTTATTCTGAGAGGTCCTGGTATTTCGCTGGTCGAGCCGGCCCATTTATCCATCGAGCTGCATCGCTCTACCACTGTTAAAGTGAGTTCTGATCTAATTGTCGTTACTATGCCTTCTAAATCCTGTTTATAAACCTAGATGGCGCTGTGAATATATTATTTACGTAAGAGTCTTTATATTTTATTAAAATTGTTTACAATATCCCATGTGTACTTGCATAACATATATACATATATATCATATAATATATTATATCCAACAATAATTACATAAGTGGCTGTTTATCACCAGAGGGCGAACATAATTTATATTTAATAGCGTCTCTTAATTAATTTAAAAGCTAAAATTGGTAGATAGGTACGACCGAAGCCATTTCGAGTTTGAAATATATGTTCGTAAAAATTGTTTTAATTTTACCTAATGAAAATTAATTTATGTTCTCTGTTCCCTATTCTGTGGGGGGGAATCGAAGATTTTTTTTATGTTACTCATATTTTTATTAACACAACCTTTAATATAGAAATTGCTCACTATAGACTCCCTCCGGTATAGTTCCAGTCTACGAACACCTAAATAGTTCAATTAAATACTACGAAAAAGGTTTTAGCAGTTATATTTTGTTTTTGGTTTTGCCTGCTTCTCCATCTAATCCATGTTTTTGCTCAGTCCTGTTTACTTAACTTCATCTAAACGTTAAGTAAAACATACATTTTTATGAACTCTTCTTAAGTAGGTATTTTAACCAATTTTGATGATCTCATTTCTGATATCTACACCGTTTATTTTAGTAAGATTACTGTTGTTACTCAGCGTGCTAATGCTGCCAGCCTGCTGGACATATTACCTACTGGAAGACTGTGAAGCTTATAACTATCCGATCAGGATAATTTTACGCAACTAGCAATTTTATTAGTTTTTGCATTCATACATAACTTCACGCCTTCCTTCTGGCCGCCTTCCTTCAAATATTGTATTGTACCTACCATATTTTGAATAAATTTATTCTGATGTCCAAATATATTAGGATGTGTGCGAACAGAGTGATCATCATTAGAAAGGCTACATCAGGTGGAGCCGCAAGCAACAACTAGTGTCAGAATAAATTACTTATATACTTGATGAACATCACTTTCTATAAATTATAACGTCTTCAAGTTGGCTTCTATAAAACTCCATCTTGAACTAATTGAGAGATAAATAAACAAAGCGGTTTCCATCTAATGGCAATCAATGGACATTGTGTTGGTTTTCGCGTGTTCTACGTAATTTTCTATTTAGTTATGGAAATAAAAACAGTTTTTTACTATCTTTTACAACTGGTATGTGTTGTTTTATAACAAAGTGTATACAAACATGCAATAATATAGGAATAATAGATTTTTGTTGTTAACATGTAGAAATAATGGATGATGCAAATATTGACTAAGCAGAAATACAATGCAAATGCGGATGGATATCGGAGCCAACGACAGCGAAGACGGTGCTCTTTATGAAAAGAGTTTTGAAGGTGAAAGAAGCGTGTGAGGCGTGTAAGAATCGCGCCTTATGGCGCTCTGTTCTCTCTGTCTACCCCGCAATAGATTTGGCATGAGGTTATGTATGTATGTAATATATTTTACCAGTATAAATATTCGGTTAGTAACAGTGGCTAGATGTGTCGGTGTAGTGCTCTGTTGCGCCCGCGCAGATGTAGGTCGGACCAATGACCCGTGCCGATTCACTACGAAATAAACCGAGCGCACACGAACCATTTTAATAATGATTTTTAGATGAATAAATATATATGTACTATAAAACATATCAATAATACATATATGCCTAACTTCATGCAGAGATTATTATCTATATTTGCTTTGTTATTTCATACAGTAAGTATTGGTAAAGTTGGTTTGGGTGTCCACGGTCCAGGAATGTGCTAAGTTCCAGAACTATTTAAAAATCTCATTTCTTTTCCAGAAATTTCCATTTTAGTTTTTATACAAGTTGACCCGGCGAAAATTGTTTCGCCTCAGAAGCAGTATTGAATAAATAAAAAGTTTTTCTCTAAAATAAAAGTAGCCTAAGTTACTCCTTATTATACAATATGGCAATAAAAGTCCCTTCAAAATTGTTACAGCCATTTCAAAGATTAGCCGGAACAAACAGACACTACAATTTTATTTATATGTATAGATATTTAGATTTTCGATTTCCTTTCTAGCTTATATAGATATTAGCACATATCCTTAGTATTATAGTCAGAGAGGTAAAGGAAACAAATTGTATTTGTCTGTGTTACCCAATAATGATTACAGCCTTGATATTAGTAAGGCAACGGTGTATATAGAGACTTGATAGGTTAGTGAGTTCTCACCTTATACCCGACTAAGTAAGCGGGTGTTAAAAGTTTGACCTTAACATCTGTATATGTATTTGTTTGTATATTCATAACACGAAATAGTCTCTGAAACTTAGTTCAGCTTTGTTTCCTTGTAAGGTATCTTTTTAGGTTGTTTTCAGCAATGTCGAGACTTAAAGTCTGTGACTTAAAGAGACTTTTAGTCGAATAAACCACAAGGATATTATTGAGAGTAAAGTTTCATATTCTTAATGAGGATTCCCCGCGTTGGTAACTTAGGAACTGAAGGTGTCTTAATTGTTCCACAACTGTAACCCCAAGAAGAGATAACTAATAAATATGCAATAAATAAAAGAATAACTTAGAGTCTTTAATTTAACTCCAATTGGTAGAGCCAAGCAGTTCGCTGCATGAATGGGCCGGCTCGACCGGTGAAATAACACCACCTCTCAGAAGATCGACGTAAAGTGGCTCATGCCGTGTTTCGTTCGGTGAGAGAGGTACCCGGAGGCCCATCCCCCTTCCCCATCCCTTCCTATCCTACTCCTTTAAAGGTTGGCAACGCAACTGTAACACTATACGTGTTGCAGGTGTCCATGGGCGGCGTTGGTCACTTAACATCAGATGACACGCCTGCTCGTTTGCCCTCCTATTCCATAAAAAAAAAAATAAGTAAGATCTACTGGTCTTTGGTGTTTTAGAAGTGGAGTAATGAATAGATTTTTAAAGGGTTGTCGGGTCCATAGGTCCCGGTAACCGTATCACGTGGGCAGGGGACGTGCTCGCCCAAATATTAGTTAAAAGAATATTTTAGAATTGAACGCCTACATAGTGATATACTTTTGGAGACATCGTTAATATTTAAATATAGATATATCGTTTCTAAAATTATATAAATACAGTTTAGTGACAAATATAAATATATTCATTTCTCTCAGATTTATGTCCGCGGTGTGTGCGTGTTGTTTGACAAATTAATTGTTTTTTATGTGACATATTTAGGTAAACGGCCATTTTGATAGAAATATTGTCACACCAGCTTCTATTAATAATATTGAGTGTTGTGAAAGTCACAGTAGCCGTTACTACTGAGATAAGAGCGTTTAAATTGATAAAATGGAGGCCACTTACACTGCCGAATGGCTTACGTGAACTTTTAATGGGTAGATCTGAAGCTCAAATCCAGTTTTACATCATTTTTGAAGCCTTTAACAGCAGAATTACCAGAGATAAGGGTAAAAATGAGACCTAAATTACAGTGAAAAAAAAAAAACAATATGGTCTACATACTGGTTCGAGACTGAAATCTAGTTTCCTATGCAATTAAAGGGGAGGGAGACAACTTTCTTTCTTGACACGTTGACCGTACACAAACGTTGAAGTCAAACTGGAGTGTCAGTGTATGTATATTTTGTATATAGATATCGTTTATACGGACAGACGGTCTGTTTACATTTTATGTATATTAAACACGCCATATACCGACTTTCCACAGAGATCTCAGTTCATTGTTTACTTGTAGAGCTTCGCGCTTAGTTAACTGTTGTTAGCTCCACATACACTTGTAGAGTTCTCGGAACTATGGTCGTATTTTTTTGTATCTTTACACCTTTTGTACCCAAAGGTGTAAGCACCGACGATTATCACTCGAGACTGTGAATGATTTGGTCACATCCATATTTGTCATTTGGTAATTTCGTAACAATTTTGCGAAAATCAATTTCTTGTAACCTGTAATGTAATAACTTTTAAGTTATTTTTGGTAGAATTTTTAGTTTTCATTACTAATTTCTAGGTGCCAAGTCTATATCATACACGGCGCAAAGTATTTAACTCAAGACCGTAATCTCTTACAATGATCACAGACCCTTATAGTTTTCTCATAGTAGTATTAGTTGGATACTGTTCATGAGGAAAATTCTAAGGCCCTATAGTGATCCATAATATAGACAACAAGGAACCAATAAGCTGATAGTGGATCTATACATAACCTTTTCAGAAATTGGAGTGAATTGGTGTTCAGAGGTTAGGAAAAACGTGTAAGTAACATAACGTAATATAACACGGCTTTGTTACCCGAAGGTGTAGGCAGCGGCTGTTAAGCCTCGTCCCGCCGTTATGTTTACGTCTCAAATGGAATAGGTGACGAACCTATTGCCATACCGGGCACAAAGTAAGTTTTCAGTCATCGATATTTATCACACATAACTTCCGAAAATAATTTCAAAAAGTCATTGGTGTGAGCCGGTATTCGAATCCGCGACTTCTTGATATAGAGGCGGGGTGATCGACCACTGGAACACTGAGACCTGAAAAACGTGTAGGCAGTATGATACTCGAGATGTTGCATAAACCCATAGGTTTAGGTTAGGTGATGTCACATTTAACTAAAATTTTCCTTTAAAAACTTAGCTAACTTTTAAAATTATTATTTACTGGTCAAATCTAATCTCATCATCGTCATCATTTTCCTGCCCTTCTCCCACTCTAAGTGGGGTCGGCACAACATGTCATCCTTTTCCATTCTCTTCTATCATACTCATACCAACTTTTAAACAGTCTAGCCATCCATTTTTGGCCTTCCTCTACCGATGTGTCCATACACAGTAATGTTCATCCCTCTCCTTGTGATTTTCATTCCTTTTCATAACGTGTCCGTACTACGCCCATCTACACTTACATTTTTCCGTGATTTGTGTTCTATACTCATTTCATATCTTGTCCATTTTTACCACCCCACTCAATCATCTTAACATTCGCATATCTGTTACACTCTCTTTTTAACCGACTTCGAAAAAAGGTGGAGGTTCTCAATTCGTCTGTATGTATAATTTTTTTTTTATATCTGTTCTCCGATATTTTCGTCAATTATGGACGGATTTCAAAAATTTTTTTTTATCGATAGTGTTTACTTTCGAGATGGTCCCATTTTCACCAGGTCAGGGTCTGATGATGGAAACCAGGAGAAATCGAAGGCAACCTCCGAAAATTGTATGCGAGTATGGTGTGATAAGTAACATTTGGAAATATTATAACAGTTAAAGATGACTTTATTAAAGTATTACGTTTTGTATATTGTATTAAGTATACATACATACATACATAACTTCACGCCAAATCCCTTGCGGGGTAGGCAGAGAGAACAGAGCGCCATAGGGCACGATTCTTACACACCTCACTCGCTTCGTTGACTTTCATAACTCTTTTCATGCACGCGCGTCGGTTTTTGAGGCTCTTAACATCACCTTCCTCCAGAACACGTTCTATTTGGTCTTGGAATGTGTGTCTTGGCCGTCCTCGACTCCTACATCCGTCCGCTTTTGCATTGTATATCTGCTTAGTCAGTCTTGCGTCAACCATTCTTTCTACATGTCCGAACCATCGGAGCATGCCCTTTCTTACTTTTACACCGACACTCTCTTTCAAACCAACTTCCTTCCTTACAACCTTGTTTTCTACGCGGTCAGCGAGAGTCACTCCGCAGATTTTGCGTAGAGCCCTCATTTCTACCGCGTTTATTCTACTTTCATGCAAAAGAAAGAAAGTTTGTATTAAGTATACGAATGAGTAAGTTACTTTATTTATCCCTTTTTAGTTACAGAGGTACTGTTTTCATATACTTATAGATTGTGTGGTTTACGTTTCTAGAAGTCGGTTTAACTTTTTTTTAAAGTAATTTTTATCCACTTCTTTCATTGACCAACATTCAGATCCATGACATAATCCAAACAATACTGGTCAAATTAATCTATTTTCTGTTAATATACGACACATGTCAGAATCAGACTTAATTTATATATGTATCAACTGTAAACTCTGTCCGTCTTATTACAAAACACAGACTAAGGAAAGAGTCAGGTTTATAACAAGTAATAAATAAAATTCTTATTACAAAATGAAGATTATCGCAAATAGGTGGTCTATGTTTGGAAAAAAAGTTAGTCTCGCCAGACCCCTAGTTTAACGATGGTACCAACTGCATAAACGTCAAAATTGTTTACTTTTGAGGTTAGCTTGAGTTGTTGTATTGCTCATCATTATGGAAATATTTTTTAAAAAGGAAGACAATAGGACTAATTAAATTGATTTGAAGATTTAAAATTAATCCAAACTATTCACCGACCTCTAAAACAACAGTCTCATATGAATACGTAAATCGTAAAGTGATGACAATTTTCGCAATCAATATAGAAGATTTTGGTAAACAGATTATTAAATTAATAAGAGGATTTATCCAATGATTCCCGTGGAGAAATCCAGGTAGCATGTGCATTGCGAAGTTGGGCAGTAAGTAATAGTGTATTTAACATAATAGTTTACGATTGTATTTCTTTATAAACATACATAGCATAACTTCACCTCTTTTTCTACCCAAAGGTGTAGGCAGTGGCTGTTAAGCCTGAACTCGCCGTTATGTTTACGTCCCAAATAGAATGGATGGCAAACCAATTGCCATATCTAGCACAAAGTTTTAAGCCATCGATATTTATCATGCATAACATTCGAAATTAATTAATTTCGAAAAATCATTGGTGTGAGCCAGGAATGGAACCCGCACCCTCTGGATTCAGAAACCATGTGCTCGACCACTGGACCACCAAGACTATATATTCTTACAATAACTAGTGAATTTATTTTTATAGGTTCATAACATTTCCATTGATAAGAAGGAAGGCTTGGTTCCAGCAGAAGATGACAATGTTGGTGGCCAAATCTAGTGGTCTTGAAAGAATACCACCCATTGTAACCAATACTGTACATGGAAATATTAAAAAAAAACAATCAATTCCAAATTACTTTTAATATGTCTTAAAATGGTATCATTAATTATAATAACTCATTTAATATTAATGGATAAGTTGAAAGCAGCGGAAATCTGTAAGCAAAACCTGTTAGTAATTATTATTATCCTTTGATGGTGATAGGATAAAAAAATAAAGGTAAAAAGAACATTTTAATTATTAACACATATGTATTGTTTAGTTGACCTTTTTTCTATAATTAAATTTATCTTATTGTCTAGGTAGCAAATCTTAACTTTTAATTTATATTGAATATTTTAATATTATATGAGTGTTCAACTTTCAATAACTACAACTATTAGATAGCAATATTGAATACAAAAAGAAAACCTCTTTAACGGAATATCTTTTAGTATCTTTCCTGTAAATTTAAATAAAAAATACTTTTAGTAATAAAATACAATATTTATATATAAACATCATAAGAGACCACATGTATTAAGTATAAGAATATTTTATATACATATTTTTGTGAATAGAAGTACTACTGATATTCTGCATTGTTAAGAAAAGAATTTAGTTTTGTTTCACTGTGAAGTAATCATTTGTAAAATATAGAATATTTTATTAAATTGAAAATACATTTTATAAGACATTTTTTATCCTGTTGCACTAATAAAATTAAAAATAGTATTACACTATTAAATCAATTAGAATATTGTTTTTATCACTAACCTTTTTTCTCAATTCTTGGTTATTTTCTATGTTAACGGGTGTTTCTGAACTACATACAGCTCGGTTCACTGACATCAACATCTGGACCATTATAAATCTATAGCAAAATAATATTAAGTACATACTTTACTATAATAAAAGAATACATATCATTAAGTTAGTATGTACTGTTGCAACCCAAAGAACTTAAATCATTGCCTGCACTGCATCACTGTCAAAGTTAACGCCACAATACCATAATCACGAGGACAAATTTTAATTACTGCTTGGTCCTGTGAAGCTGATGGTGGGTTTTCACTACCAGCTTTCTGAATCTGTAGTTGCTAAAAGATGATCGCCTTTTCCAACCCAATTTAAGTTCACTTTCTTAACTTGTGTTCCCTGTTAGTATGTATAATCTAGAAATTTAACATCATATAAAATTGCTTAATTAGTGCAAATTATAGGCAGCAAATTGTACTTACTTATTTAAAATACTCTCATTCTTTTTGTTTCTTCAAAGTTTTATTAGAGATTAAGAATTTATATAGTATTTTATAAAGTAGAAAGACGAGTGGCGATAGGAAATAGCGTAAATGGAGCGTTGGGCAGATTCCTGGGCGCAAAAAACATTAGCAGAAAAGCCCAGCTAGCAATCCACAATGCAGTCCTGATCCCAACGCTAACTTATGGAAGTGAGAGCTGGGTATGGCAGAGTGTGCATGAAAGTAGAATAAACGCGGTGGAAATGAGGGCACTACGCAAAATCTGCGGAGTGACTCTCGCAGACCGCGTAGAAAACAAGGTTGTACGGAAGGAAGTTGGTTTGAAAGAGTGTCGGTGTAAAAGTAAGAAAGGGCATGCTCCGATGGTTCGGACATGTAGAAAGAATGGTTGATGCAAGACTGACTAAGCAGATATACAATGCAAAAGCGGATGGATGTAGGAGTCGAGGACGGCCTAGACACACATTCCATGACCAAATAGAACGTGTTCTGGAGGAAGGTGATGTTAAGAGCCTCAAAAACCGACGCGCGTGCATGAAAAGAGTCATGAATGTCAACGAAGCGAGTGAGGCGTGTAATAATCGTGCCCTATGGCGCTCTGTTCTCTCTGCCTACCCCGCAAGGGATTTGGCGTGAAGTTATGTATGTATGTGTATGTAAGAATTTATATTCTACTATATGTTTCGACTCGGAAATCAGCTGGCGTTATATTTCCTGTCAAGATATATTTCAGGACTCCAGTTTTACCACTTTGTATCTTTTATTGATCCATTTTAAAATATAAAAGCTATATCCATGAATCTAAAACGACCTAATGACAAGAAGTAGTCAAAGATACTGAATGCTTGCGTGGCGTCCAGTTCACACACTTATCGCATCATTTTACAAATATATTAGATACAATTGTTATTTACATTCCGGGACAATAAATTGCTTTATGAAGGCTTCTTTCGTTATTGGCAAAGTGGGGACCACTGGACCACCGCCAGGTTATACCTTTCAAAACTGAACGATAAGACCGAATTACATTCAAATCAATGAATCATTGCGTACTCAACTCTGTGAGGGGAGATGCCAATCTTAGTACAATCAAGACTCGGTATAGTTTGCGATTTGTAATGAGGAGGAGTACTAACCATTTGGAATCGAATCAGACCACGATCTTTTAAACCAGTCTAACTAGCTGTTTTAGTACATCGATTTGTAATAAGGCGGATTATGTTAGATAATGATCTGCTTAGTAACACATCATACACGAGGACTTCATTATATGTATGTATATGGACACACAGACATACAGAAATACAACTTTCATATATATCGGCGAGGTATAATTAACGCGAACAGTGGAAGCACCGCGGTGGCGCCAAACTCACTTTCTAATATCAACGGTGTAATGTCATATACAAAAGTGTTAAAGTATGTCTTATTTTAATAAAATTTGATAGGATAGGTATCACCAAGCCTTTGATACTCGAACTAAGGCAGAACCATTATGCCTGGATAATCCAATCGAATACATTGGTTTCGTGAAATGAGGTGGCCCCTATTATCACGTGTCGCATTTTGTTAGTTATTGATATCTATCACATTGCATTTCCTGAACCGGATTAGAACTCGATACATCTCAATTCAAAGACCATCTTATCATAGATAGCAAAGCTAAAAGTCAAATAAATACTTCCTCTCATCAATGTCAAAGCTTTACGAAACTGTATCATTTTGATTTTGTAATTATTTGATAAATTTAGCCACATTTCTTGTGCCATAAATACTGCCTCTATGCCTCTAATCATGGAACTATGAAATATACAAATCTCGATACCTGAGGTTATCTTCGGGAATAAGTACTTTTTGTTTCTGAAAAAAAAAACAGGCTATTTTCTTATATTTCGTTAGGTATATTGTAATCGACAGTACAGCCTGGTGGGACAAGAGCTCGGCTAGCAACACCGGTCTATCTGTCGGTCAGGTCACAACAGCTATCAGCTAGGACTGTGGTGAGTGGTGGTGGTAAGTACCGTTACTTTTGTTTTTATTGTATACGTTACCATTAATTGAACATATATAGTAAAAAACTATACACTTCTGCAGGTATTGGCAGCTGCAGTACCGAATCATTTTGTGGACATATCCGCTGGACTGGTTGTAGAATTATTTCTTGCAAAGCTGTAAGCTCTGACTAAAATTTCACTCTAGAGATTGTGATATCGAGATTAGACATAGGTGTTTTTAACACACATATTAATTGCCTTTCTATGTGGATTATAACGAGTTTGTTTCGTAATGAAATTAAATATTTGCCAAATAGACTTAGATATTGATCAAGATAACATATAAAAATCTACGAAGGAGTGAAGCTTTGATCGACCAAAAATTAAAAGTATTTTTTAATTATTACAAGAATAAAATAGCTTAATACACATGCAAATAAAGTTGCTTTCCGTAGAAAAAGAGTTTTCAAAATAGATTCTGACATTATTTCTTACAATCGTACAAGGTTTAGGCACTACTTTATATTAGTAATGTAAACATATTCCACAATATTTTTCAAATATCTTTCAAGGGTTTTTTGTTCTCTTGTTAAACCCAACTTCAATTTCGGCTTCAGTTGGAGACCGTCGGAGACCGGGTCAAATTAAATTTTCAGGATTTACCGATACCGATAAACAAATTACCAAAAAAACTTGTAATATTATAAAAAGAAAAGTTTTGTTTGTCAATTAAGGACTAACCCCAAAAGTAATTAATACCTACGTTATTCATCCAAAACAACTTAGACACGACTACAATTACAATTAATTATGTACATAATTATATACATATAATTTTGCTTTTCTGTTTAATCATGAAATCACGAGAAAGTCGGTCGGTACAACAAGTCATCCTTTCGAACTATCCAAGTTGTCATAAGTTTTGGCTGTGATTTTACGACCGGCGACTGCCTCACCTGCCAACCTTCCTTGGGAATGTTATCGTTGGTGGTTTGCCAGGAGTAAAATACAGCAATATATGATCTTGCCCTTTAATTTTTTTAGCATCCTTTTTTGGTTGTTTTAATTTTTCCAAATAGTCGTTTGACTTAAAAGAAACATGTAATAAAATAATCCCCTGAAATTGTCTCCACAATTATGTTACTTTCCCGACTACGACCCGTCCCAAATGGAATAGGTGGCGGCACACACATCGGGCACAATCTTTTTCGTCATCGATATTTATCACACATAACTCCGAAGTGAGCCCAGAATCAACTTGACTTCTGAGTCACTGGGCCACCGACTTCTTTAAGTTGTTAGTTAATTAAATTAAAATTGTGTTTAAACTAATTATATATACATAGCAAGTTGATCGCGTGATCCAAACAAAGTCTGTCGAACCTAGATTCTGTAGAAGCATCGTGCACTTGTTGATGATGCAATATACATTTGTGATTGCAAACTAATTTGAGATCATTATAATTAATAACAATCTCATCACGAAACAATTATTACAGGGTATTGATCTGTATAGTAAGTAATATTGAACAGTGTTTTTTTCTCTAGAGAACTAAAGCAAGTGCATCACCTGGTGTTAAGAGAATAGAGCTGGGCCATGGATGGAAAAGCATGGGCCTCTACTACTTTTCTAACCATTTCGGTTAGAAAAGTAGACGACGCGACTTTAGCCACTTTTTGAGAGGTGATATTTCACCGACCTAGTCTTCTCATCCATGCTGCCTGCAACTGCGTGGCTCTGCTACTGTAGAAACTCTGTTCAATTTGCTGTCATAAAGTACTAAAACATTGGTACATTGATATTTTCTTACAGATTTTGTAAATTAGCCGCCATTAGGAACCAAGGAATATGAAAGTCTTTGGTTCCTATTGGTGATTCCTGATAATAACTAGTTTTAGTATATTTTTAGCTACAATAATACAGTTGGGTATGGCATAGTGCGCAACAGATCTGTGCAAATATCAGGCACTCCAAAAACTTAGTAAATCAGAGACATGGCTTAAAAGAGGAAAGTGTCAGTTTTTGATAAAACGAGACAAATGTGTTGAAATGTTTAAAAAACGGGCACCGAAACTCACTAATTGCATTTTTTTTATTTCAGGAGTTTTCACTGTACACTTAATGTATATTTTTACAAACAATCGCCATTAATCTTTTTGAGGAAACATAAAATACTTGCTGATCAAGGTAACATCCAGTGGGATAAAAGCGGCAATAAATAACATCCGTTCGCTCCGAGGGCGGAGGGCTCGATATATCTCAACTATAATTGCCAAGGGCTCTTATTGGTCTCCGAGACGATATTTTAATGTTATCATTTTTAATGTACACAATAATAAGAATTCACTAATGCTGAGAGAGTATCTTTTTTACTTACATCCATATGCCTTGCAGGGTAGGCAGAGAGAATGAAACGATACAAGAAGCGATTCATACCCACCTCATTCCCTTCTTTGACTTTTATTTTTAGACCGATACTCTCTTTTACTTTCTGCCTTACGACCTTTTCTTTTGCCATTCATCCAGCTACTTATCACACACACACATGACGGTCATTTGATACGCAGGGCTACTTCCAGTTTGTGCCATCAGGATACAATTTGGTTAATTTATGGTGCACCCTTCAAGAGTCCAACCTTATCTATACTTAATTTTATTGAAATAGGTTATAGAAATGATTAACTTAATATATAGGAACATAGCATAGCTTTACGCCCTTTTCTATCCGAAGGTTAAGTAGTTAAGCCTCGACGCACCAAATCGTTATGTCACGTCCCAAATGGAATAGGTAGCGAACTTAATGCCATAAACTGGCCACAAAGTAGTCAGTTATCGATATTTATCACACATACATCCGAAAAAAATTGATTCAAAACTTTCACGACTTCTGATTCAAAAGTGGGGACGTCAACCACAGTAGTACCCTTGCAAAAAGTGGCAAGCCATCTCTTCCTGTAATTAATGTAAGAGGCTTCCAAGGTTAGTGCTGATACGACCTATCTCTCGGGTCCTCACACTTAATGCCCTGATGATGATTTTCCAGAAGTAAATCAACATCGACAACCACACATTTTACACTTTACATTTACCACACATTTGACACCTGCAACACGTATAGTGTTACAGTTGCGTTGCCAACCTTTATAAGGGTAGGATAGGAAAGGATGGATCAGGGGGGTGGGCCTCCGAGTACCTCCCTCACCGAATGAAATGCGTCATGAGCTACTTTACGTTGACTTCTGGGAACTAATGCAGCGAACTGCTTGATAGATAAAGCTAATGATAGCTGCTAATGAAGTTAGAAGAACCCTCTTTACTATGCTCTTATAGTAAAATGCATCAGATCAGTTCCCTACTGAGAATAGTTTTGTAACAACCAATAAAACTTAGTTAAAGTTACTAGTAGTAGTTATGCGTCTCGGTGGCCAAGTGATCGAGCACACGGCTTCTGATCCGGAGGTCCGGGTTCGATTCCTGACACTGGCTCACACCAATGACTTTTCGAAATTGTTTTCGTGATAAATATCGATGACTGAAAAACTTTGTGCCCGGTATGGCAATAGGTTCGCCACCTATTCCATTTGGGACGTAAACATAACGGCGAGACAAGGCTTAACAGCCGCTGCCTACACCTTCGGGTAACAAAAGGCGTGAAGTTATGTTATGTTATGTTATGTATGTATGATAAAGTTACTACTTACCTCGGCCACTTGACACTTACATTATTAATAGACTCAGAATTAGTTGAGGTGGTAGCATTTTAGAGCGGCGCCATACTAAAACGCAGGATATTTCCCTTGCAAATATAGATTTATTTGTAAATAGGGTCAATTGTTGACTGTAGAAACTTTGTAAGTAACTCTAGCGGATATTGTAACTCTAGCACAATAGCTTCGTGTACAATTAGCCACGTGGAGTCGTGTTGCAGATGTAGCTGTAACAAAGTTGCAGGTTATTAGCACTGCAGGTCATACTTTGTGATACTTTGTTGCGCTAAGTAGTGGTGCGTGTGGGTAAACAATGTCTCTGTACGTCTAATTTAGGAATCGTGGCGTTGTTACGTTTAATGTTGTTGCCAGATGGCGTGCGTGTAACATACATGTTTCTTTGTCATCTATTTGCTAAGTATAATTGTGTCTTTACTATTAACAACTCTGCGCGTGTAGCTATTACAATCACTATTTTTTTTCACGCACATTTTTTTATAAGATTAGGGGGCATGTCCCCTGGTGGTAAGCAACTAACGTCACCCTGTAACACAGATAGTTTTACACTTGCAGGATTGGAAGTGCGACGTGGAGGGCAAAGGAGAAGGGTTTGACCTTCCGATACTTCTCTAGCTCGAAATGCGGCATGAGCCACTTTAATTCGTTATTCAGAGAGGTCGTGGTATTTCACCGGTAGAGTTAGTCTATTCAAACAACTAACTGCGTGGCTCTACCGCTGTTGATAAATAAAACTCTTTTTCAACAATATATATTAATTTACTGAACACGTAGCAGAATGTATAACCATTCAAAAACGGAATCCTCCCCAAAAAGGAGTTTTAACGGAAAGGAATTCTGCTTCGGGATTTCAGATATGCGCAATATCTTTACTTTGATAAATCTTTTCGGAAATTATTTACCGATGATTGAATTAATTATATAGTACATGATCTGCCACTATTCCATTGGAGCAAATATGTTATCCTACAAGTGTAAATACTAAGGGAGTGATGTTAGAAAATAATAATAATATTCTCAATTTAGTAATAATTTCCTTGACTGTACAGAAGTTTGCGTGCTGCCTACACCACCCACCACAAAGAGAATGATGCAAATATTCTGTAGTTCACCTAAAAATCGATTACTAACGACCCAAAGTTGAAGAGAACTAAAAATTATGGAATTACGTCACTATGACGTGCGAGCATTAGAAAGTGGCGCGCACTCGGACGATTACAACACTAGTGTGTTGTTAGAAACTAGTGTTGTGGCAAAAATTATCATTAAATGATCCTTTATAGGAACTAAAAGATATACATCTAGTTGGCAAGATAATCTAATTTTCAATTAATATCACCATCCGAATGTCTCTCTCAATGTTGGATTTTAATCCGTAAAAGAAAATAAAAAACAATATTTTGTATATACCTTTTTTTATAAATAAGTATTTGTAATAGATAGAAAAACGCCAAGGGATAGATGACTAGTATTCACGATAACGACTTAGTTTGCGACAAAGCCATAGGGCACAGTTAGTCATTGATAAAATAAATATCTATCATATTGGGATAGGTTTACCTAGATACAGATGGACGACTCTATTGCACGCACACAAAGAAATTATAATTTATTTAAACAACCTAAATTCAAATCTACGCCACGAATACATCAAAACTGTTTAGTGTTTAAAATAAAGTTCAAATTCGTGTAATATTTAAATATGGAATAGTATTTCTAAAATTGTCACAGATAATAATTGTACTGTAATTTTGACCATTTTATACGCGCGTGTGCGTGTGCCCTTTGAGAATATTTAATAATAGTGCTGGAAGTAATTTGCGATTTTTTTTTTCGAATTTGATTAGGAGATATCGATGTAACTCAGATTGCGTTCGAATGGTGAGTTATGAAACCGGTTTTAATTGGTTTGTTTTATAATTGGTTAAGGGTTTGAATCGTTGTATAATTGTTTGTTGTTTTTCTTTAAATTTTGAGGTTAATAAACTCTGTTACGAGAGCAATGTAATTGTTGAAATAGTTTATAATATTTTGCATGATTTTATAATGATATAATGCACTACATTTAAGAATTATAATGTATAAATTATATAGTTTTGCTGAAACATAAAAAATCTTTTAAAAATTTAAATTTCTTGCTTACTTTTTCATGGCAATGTAAGTCTCTGATAGCATCTAACTTGTCTGATAGTAAGCGGTCTTTGTAGCCTGGACATGGTACCGAATAGAAAGTATCGATACTGTACTCATGAGTAGTATCGGAAGAAAAGTATCGTACTCATAAAAGTATCTAAAGAAAAATATCGATACTTCAATGTATCGAGTACTTTTCTAAAAGTCTAATGGGAACACGGTATCGAATCGAAAACATTGATACTGACTACTGTATTCATGAGTATTATCGATACCTCAAAGTATCGAGTTATCAAGTATTCTTCAGAGTTTTTCTGGCTGGGTCCCACAGGGCCTACGCGGCGCAGGCCCTGCCCATTTTTCGATACTACTCATGAGTACAGTATCGATACTTTCTATTTGGTACCGTGTTCCTAGCTACGCCAAACGTTAGTTTGTCAATCCTAGTCAGACCCCTAAGTCTAGGAACTCGACATCGAATTGAAAGTATCGATACTAATTACTATACTCATGGTTAGTATCGAAAAAAAGATTCGTACTCGTATAAAAATCGATATCCCTAAGAATCGAGTTTTCAAGTATTCTTCCGAGTTTTTCTCAGATGATTATAAACTGACGGAAAGATTTTGAGTTTGATAATTTTGTGGACCAGAACTAGATGGCAGCCGCAAGCTTAAAATCTAGATGGATCATTTCTGAGATTTATTATATACGATACCCATTGAAAAGTACTTATTGAGCAAAGTATCGAGTATTAACGTATCGGTATCGAAAGGTAAAGTACTCGATACCACAAAGAATAGATACTTTTTTCGTGTCCCTAAGCCAAAGGTGCAATCGGCACCAGTGAAATCTATAAAAGACTATTCATCATTTTTGAAAAGGAATGATCTCGGTGGTCCAGTGGTCAAGCACACGGTTTCTGAATCCAGAGGTGCGGGTTCAAATCCTCGCACACACCAATGACTTTTCGAAATTAATTAATTTCGAAAGTTATGTGTGATAAATATCGATGACTAAAAACTTTGTGCCCGGTATGGCAATAGGTTCGCCACCTATTCCATTTGGGACGTAGACTTAACTGCGAGTCGAGGCTTAACAGCTACTGCCTACACCTTCAGGTAGAAAAAGGCGTGAAGTTATGTTTGAAAAGGGATTAAACCACTGAAAGAATACTACTCCTCCGTAATACAATAAAGCGAATATCTCAACCAAATAACTCACTGACACTTTATACCTAACTAGCATCAAAATTAAACTTAGCTCGAACAAGTTCTACAATTGTTTGATATGTACAAATGCATCTGTTGTTGTGGTAAAAAGTGTATGAAATCGACCTTCTGAGCATTATTTATTGAGTGGCCTCGGGCATTGCACTCACTCACACTATCATAGCTCTGGCCTAGCAACTGATGTGAAGGCAGAAAGACATATATTGCAAACACTCATTAGTTTAGTAACCATTGCCGAGTTGTAATTGAGGAATATCATTTTGTCGTTACTTAAATAGCAATGTATAACACAGTATGCTTGAAAGTCGCTATCAGATCGTTCTCCATAAATGTTATACAGAAGTACATGTGATCTATTTTCTAAGTGACACGGTAGTTATCTTATAAAAACATGTCGGCACATTTTAAATGGCGGATACATTAGCCATCTAGGACGGGTCTAGATTTTCTAAAACAGTCTATAAATGTATACTTAGTTTGAAAAAAAATAATACCTAGATATACTTGTTGCGACATTAATCGCCTCAGGTTTGACTGTAACACTAAATTAACATTTATGTATGGAATTGTAATTTGTTTAAAACTAAAGACTAGTTTTAAGATGAGGTTTCATTGAATAATTAATTTAGGGTTGATAGTATGTAATTAGCTGCTAAATAAATAAAAGGTCTAAAAAAATACAAGGTTTAAAAAAATACAAGGTCACCTAAATGGGTTGCTTGGAAAGTGCTAGGATTTGTTCAATTAAAATAACGCGATGATTAACTTATAGCAAAGATTGTATATAATATAGTGTTAGTACTATCTGTTAGTTAGGTGGGGATCTCTAAAATTATGAACTTAGTTTATAACTTCCTATTAAATAGTCAATATAAATTGCGCTGGCCAAGGTTCATTATCAGGTCTATTACAGAACATTATTTTTAGGTATGGTACGGTACGGAGGTACGTATTTATGTACAGCCTTAGTATATGTATATAAAAATTCAAGCGTTTGTCCGACTGTTAGTGTACAGCGATAACAAACACAAAGAGCACCATTTGTAGGGTGAACACGAGCGGGCGTTCGTGGCAACAGCGGATTAGGTAATACAATGTCACTTTGTTTAATGTTCCAAGTCATAAGTGGTAGTGATAGCGATATTGAATATGCCTATACATAAAAGTAAAATATTTAAGTTCACTGTCGCAAAATAAGTGATTTTTAACTTGTTTGATTTTTCTTTTAATTTTTATTATATATGATTAAATATATAATTAATTCACTAAATAACTACAATAGTCTCGGTGGCGCAGTGGCTAGCACCCCGCTTCTGATTCAAGAAGTAGTGGGTTCAAATCCTCGCACACACCAATGTCTTTTTGAAATTTTCGGAAGTTACGTGTGATAAATATCGATGACTGATAACTTTGTATGCCCGGTATGGCGATAGGTTCGCCACCTATCCCATTTGGGACGTAAACATAGCGGCGAGACGAGGCCTACACCTTCGGGTAGAAAAAGGCGTGAAGTTATGTTAGGTTATGTTAAATAACTACAATGATTTTTTAAAAGTTTTTCTGTCTGTATTTCTGTATGTCTGTCTTTGGATTTAGATGGATTTCTGCCCGTATCGTAGAGATTCATTGAACTTAGCGTAGAGCTTAATTTATATTTCGTTTCACTATCACTCTGCGGACAGAGTTACGGCACACAACTAGTATTAAATGTGTTTATCACAATCGTTGGCAAAATTATATATTTCTTTTTAACTACTAATTTTTTTAGAACTGTAGCAACCCTAGCACAAAACATAGTTTTTTGTAATTAGCCTGGGTATTTGTCTAATTTGCCATTTTTACTAGTATATATACCAGATGTTTGGCAATAAAACGTTATCTGTTCCATAAAACTAAATAAATCAGCTACATCGAGGAGTTGCAAACAATAGCTTCCGCCACCAGATACATTTGGGAACGAAAACAAATCAATCCTCACATTCGGACACAAAAGGTGTGAAATTACAAAAAATAAAGTAATTGTATAACCTCTCCAAACTTATACCATAAGCATACTAGATTCATACAAGCGACTATTGTAGTATATTGGCCAAGTATTGAAGTTCACAGCTCAGTACTGACGACCCCTACTATCTGATACTTAACTACACGACCAGCGTAACTTTACGTGTGACGAGTATTTGCTAAACAAACACACATGCATACACACATATGGCTGTATGTTAAATATTTGCATATATATACATTTCAAGTTACACATTGCCATAGAACATATATATTTCATAATTAACGCCAACACGAGATTACGCAATTCAAATTTGTTCTTGTGAGTTGAGAGTTGACAGTTGTGTAGTAAAATAGACAGGTACATGAGTCGCGGTCACCATAATTTGTTGATAAGAAATTGCTAAAAGCAACAGAATAAAGAAATGAGCTAGTTACTTTGTTAGAAGTATCTACGACACCAAAGCGCTGTTTACTAATTTGTTCCCCTGTATATTTATAAGTAAAATATTAAGCACTCCTTAATACCCTAAGGTATAGACAGCGTTATTTTTTTCCTGCTGAATGGTGTAGTTCGATAGATGGTGTTAAAAAGTTAATCACCGACAATTATTAGACTTAACTTCGTGTACTTGAAATTGAACCCGGGCCATTCCAAACGAAAGGAAATCTTCATGGCGATCCATCAATCCGTCGAAAGTTATAAATGCAATAAGTACAGAATGCAGTAGAAACAAACGAAAAACTAAAGGATATCAAAATGACATATAAGCAGCCGCCGTGTGTGGCACTATAGGTCAGCGGACTGGGATGGGATGCGAAATTTCTTCGCATCTTACCCATGGGGGCAAGTTTGCTTCTCGCCGGATGATCCTGACGTCGTTGCCGACTCTGTTGCTGACGTGGTACTGCAGGGAATGGAGCTCTTTGTTCCATCCTCAGTGGTGCCAATCGGCGGCAGATCCCAGCCCTGGTTTGATCGCTCATGCAAAACGGCATTACGTTTTAAGCATGAGTGTTATCAAGCCTGGGCAAAAGCAGTGGCGTCCCAGGACTCTGACACCGGCCCTCTTAAGAAGAAGTACAACCTTGCCTCCAGGTCCTTCAAAAGAGTTATAGCCGTAGCAAAGTCTCAGTACATAGGCAAAATTGGCGAGAAACTTGTTCGCCTTCCCTCGGGAACCCGTGCGTTCTGGTCGCTCGCCAAGGCTGTTCTTGGGAATTTTTGTAAGCCGTCTCTTCCACCGTTGCACCGGGAGGACCAGTCACTAGCCCACGACGCAAAAGAGAAAGCCGACCTTCTTGGCACTCTTTTTGCGTCCAACTCGACTTTGGACGATATGGGTAACATCGCACCGACTATTCCACATTGCGGTCACGCCATGCCGGAGGTTCGTTTCCGGCAAAGTACTGTGCGACGCATACTTCTATCCCTGGATGTCCACAAGTCGAGTGGGCCTGACGGAATCCCAGCAATTGTGCTGAAGACGTGTGCTCCAGAGTTGGCACCGGTTCTAACGCGTCTTTTCCGGTACTCCTACTCTCTCGGCGCTGTGCCAACATCATGGAAGGTTGCTTTAGTCCATCCGATCCCTAAAAAAGGTGACCGCTCAGATCCGTCCAACTACAGACCTATCGCCATCACCTCCCTATTCTCCAAAATAATGGAAACACTCATCAACCGCCAGCTCCTTAAGTATCTAGAAGAGCACCAGTTGATAAGTGACCGTCAGTACGGATTCCGTCAAGGTCGCTCAGCTGGTGATCTTTTAGCGTACTTAACCCATCGGTGGGCGGAAGCGGTTGAGAGTAAAGGAGAGGCGCTGGCCGTTAGTTTGGACGTAGCGAAGGCCTTTGATCGGGTTTGGCACAAAGCACTTCTTTCGAAGCTTCCATGTTATGGGCTTCCCGAGAAATTATGCGATTGGGTTTCCAGCTTTCTCACGGCTCGGAGCATTAAAGTTGTTGTCGACGGGTCATGCTCCGACTTAAAACCTGTGAATGCTGGAGTCCCCCAGGGCTGTGTGCTATCCCCTACGCTGTTTCTTCTGCATATCAATGACATGCTGCTTAGCAGCAATCTTCATTGTTATGCAGATGACAGTACCGGGGATGCCTTATATACCGGCCACCCGCGTATTTCTCGGGAAAACGTCGACGAGCACCGGAATAAACTTGTGTCTGAAATCGAAACTCTGCTTAGTCAGGTTTCGGAATGGGGCCGACTAAACTTAGTCCAATTCAACCCTAAGAAGACACAGGTTTGCGCGTTTACCGCTAAAAAGACACCCTTTGTCGTAGCTCCCTGTTTTGAGAGCACTCCCTTACCCGCCTCAGCCGCTATCGGAATTCTTGGTGTCGACTTGTCGAGTGACGTCCAGTTCCGCGGTCATCTGGAGGGCAAGGCCAAATTGGCTTCCAAAAAGCTTGGTGTGCTCAATAGAGCGGGACAGTATTTCACGTCAGGTCATCGCCTGCAACTTTACAAGGCGCAGGTCCGTCCTCACGTGGAATACTGTTCACATCTTTGGGCGGGGGCACCCCAGTACCAGCTTACTCCATTTGACCGCATCCAACGACGCGCGGTTAGGCTTGTCGACAACCAAGCTCTTACTGATCGGCTTGATCCTCTGGCGTTGCGGAGAGAGGTGGCATCTCTATGTATCCTCTACCGCATATACCACGGGGAGTGCTCTGAGGAATTGTTCGGATTAATACCGCCAGCTGATTTCCGCCACCGTTCGACGCGCCAACGCTACCACCCGCATTGGCTGAATGGTTGGCGGTCGACAACAGTGCGTTTTAACAGGCACTTCTTGCCACGCACTGTTCCTTCATGGAACCAGTTGCCGGCGACGGTATTTCCGGACCGCTACGACCTAGGAACCTTCAAGAAACGAGCCTATTCCCATCTGAAAGGGCGGCAACGCTGATGTGATGCCCCTGGTATTGCAGACGCCATGGGCGGCGGTGATTGCTTTCCATCAGGTGACCCGCAAGCTCGTTTGCCCCTTATCCCATAAAAAAAAAAAAAAAAAAAAAAAAAAAAAAAATATATATAAATATTTTTATAGTATATTTTCAGGACGCCATATTAAAATGAAATTACAAATACGGCGATTTAGTTTATTTAATTGATTAGACTATTAAAAGTTGAGCATGTGATGCAATTAGCTCATTAGTGTTTTATTTCAAGCATGTTTTTGCTACAATCTGACGTCTGTCTGAAATTCAGAGACTTTAGACAAAGTCTAAGCCTTTCGTATCGAATTAATTTCTATTAATGAAGTTTCAACATCACTTCAATTGATTAGATTGACATTTAACTGAGGCAGGTAAGTTAGAAATGTAATATTGTATATAAAATAAAAATAACTCTGCTAACGTAGAATGATATCTAGTATTTTTAACGTATACTTTAATACGTTAAAAATACTAGATATTGTTGAGCTGATCCGTTTTATGTTTTATCAATTACATTCTGTATAGGGATATATTGTTCAGTAATAAATATTTATAATATTTGGTATTTATAATATTTAACTGGATAAGGATTAATGCCGAGAATCGTTATGAAAAAATGCCATACATTTTGGAATCCACTCTAGAATTACTATTATTAACGGATACCGTTAAGAAAAAACCTGTAACATGTGCCTACGTTTTGGCTTTACAAGGGTTATGTTAAAATACGATTTAATATTAAGTTAATTATTTTATTAAATTTTTGGTGGTCCAGTGGTCGAGCACCCTGCTTCTAAATCAAGAGGTCGCGGGCTGGAATCCTGGCTCATACCAATGACTATTCGAAAATTATGTGTGATAAATATCGATGAGTGAAAACTTTGTGCTCATTATGGCAATAGGTCCGCCACCTATTCCATATAGGATGTAAACATAATGGCGAGACGAGGCTTAAAAGCCGCTTCCTACACCTTCGGGTAGAAAAAAGCGTGAAGTTATCCTATCTTTATAAATATAATTCTGCTGCTAACCAAACCGATTACCTGATTTTTAAAGTGTGTTCAAATGGATTCAAGGATGGTTTAAATTCACAAATAAGCTCAGCAGTTTACTTGCAGTATATATAAATAACCATAATACCGGCTGCAGCGCCGTGTGATTAATTATAACCAGTTTTTAGGAAAATTGATGATATATCATTAATAATAAAAACAGTTATATTATTTGTATTTAATAGATATTAATCAAGGTAAGAATCCTTGTTTAATATCCTAGTCAATAATAGGTATATCATGCAGGACAACGTCTGTCAGCGGCATTAGTTAGAATAGCTATATATTTTGTTTAGGTCACATCAAAA
Source organism: Euproctis similis (assembly GCA_905147225.2). NCBI lineage: Eukaryota > Metazoa > Arthropoda > Insecta > Lepidoptera > Erebidae > Euproctis > Euproctis similis. The sequence goes on along the minus strand of LR990122.1, from coordinate 671,794 downwards.
TCTGTATAGAAATTTCGTCAATTCTTAACACAAAAAAAACAACTTTCTAAGAAGCCATTTATAGTTCGTAAATAATAGATAATTTAAATTTATATAACTTCGTGAGATATTTTATGGTCTCCAGCCTACCTCCACACCTCCACCTCTCGTGGTATATGTGTTCATACAAAACTATCAGAACATAACGAGTTATCTATGGTAATCTATCTATTCAAAACAATCTTTGGTTTCTTGACTGAACTGTTCACTTTATTGTTCTTTTTTATGACATACCTCGTGTGCTCGTGTTTTTATGACTTTTATATTTTATAGGTATTGTGTAAGGGGGTGGGATGAGACGAGATTGTTTTCCATTAAATTGAAGGCAGCTCTTTCTGACGCTGAAGCTAAATGCAAATAACATCAGGGGACCTATTATGAACTCTTAATTCCAGCCAGCTTACGCACTGCCTTGCAATTTCCTTTTTCCAGCTAGCTCATCCCTGGCTAGCTGAAAGTAGTCGTTGAGGAATCGAATTTGCAGGGCAGCAAGTAAGCGGTATTAGGTATATATATTGCTTTCTAGTTGACCCGGCGAACTTTATTCCACATTAAAAGTAATAAACACAACATAACTTCACGCCTTTTGTTACCCGAAGGTGTAGGCAGCGCCTGTTAAGCTTCGTCTCGCCGTTATGTTTACGTCCCAAATGGAATAGGTGGCGAACCTATTGCCATACCGGGCACAAAGTTTTCAGTCATCGATATTTATCACACTTAACTTCCGAAAGTGTCAGGATTCGAACCCGGACCTCCTTCTGGATCAGAAGCCGTGTGCTCGACCGCTGGACAACCGAGGCATGTTAAAAGTAATAAATAACCAAATTTCGGATGCATCACTTTTTCCTTCCTACCTAAACCGCCCTAACCTAAATTTTTAACTATTAATTAAAAAAAACCGCATCTCAATCCGTTGAGTAGTTTTAAAGATTTAAGCAGACATTTTAAGCAAACACAGGGATATAGGGACAGAGAAAGATACTTTGTTTTGTACTATGTAGTGATATATTGTTCCCCATAAGTAAGGTTCAAACTTAAAGTACTTTTTAACAGCGGTGGAGCCACGCAGTTCGCTGCATTAATGGGCCGGCTCTACCAGTAATATCCCACGACCTTTCAATATACTGACAAAAACTGCTTCATGACACGTTTCGTTCCGTGAAAGAGGTATCCAGAGGCCCAGCTCCCTTCCCCATCCTTTCCTATCCTAGAAATTCTAGAATTGAAGTGTTATAGTTAAAACACTATATCTGTTGCAGGTGTCTATGTCTTTCAATCTCATTAAATATATTTTTTTAAATCTATTAAAAAAAAAGTAGTTAGTAACAGTGAGACAAGTCCACGTATGCGGAACCACGGCCCTTCGATAGTTTGAAACATAAATATATTAGCGTCATAATATATTGTTGATACTTTTCAATAGTGTTTTGTGTTCGATTTGATTCTTGTAAGTGAGGCAATTTGTGAAGTGTCGTGGAGTACCTGTGTGAGCTGTGTGTCACCCCGGTGGTCTGCAGGTGCCTCTGGTGGCCTGCCTTGAACTAGGAATTATACTCACATCAGATTGTAATGTATGCGTCTAGTGGAGACCGGGATGTCGACGATAGTTTTGTATCGAGTCGATTAAAAATACTCACGACATATATCGATACCTTAATTTGCAAACCTAATAACTAGACTATATCTAGTATCTGCCGATCTCAAAATGCCGTTTTCGAAAAAAAGTTAAGTTATTAGGTTTGCAAATTAAGGTATGTATCGATATACGAAACATATTGAACGAAGGGTAGGCAGGAAGAAAATAAGATTTGTGACATCAACCAGAAACTGTAAATAAAGATTTCGTTTTTTTTTTATTTAAACACAAGTATGTCGTCTTCGTCGAGGGTGGAAAAGTGATGATAAAATGATTCCCCATTTGGTGAATAAAAGCGGAAAAATATCCCTCAGGTGCGAATAAATAGAATTACTTCTATCAGGGTGTTTACGATGTGAGTGTGATTATGTGTTCATGCCAAAGTAACAGTTTTCTACTGCAGAAATTTCGGGAGTGGAGATGGAAATTGAAGGAAAAATGCACATGGATAAAACCTAATGAGAAATACGTATATATACAACTTAACACCGAGTCCCTTGCGGCATAGGTAGAGAGACCAGAGCGCTTCTTTGACTTACATAACACTTGTTTTACACGCTCGTCTATTTTTAAGGCTACTAACATCACCTTCCTCCAGCACTAGTTAAATTTCCGCTTATTCATGATGGATGCATGTTGTATACGGAACCCTAAAATATTCCAATACAGAACACACATCTCAATCGATAAACTGTTTGCCCCACTGGCGCGTGTGTAATACTGATCATAGATCACGTGTCACAAGTGTCCCAGGTTTGACGCGAGATCGTTATTTGTACTCACACAAATATATGTATAGTTTTAATAAATAAATACATTATTATCTGCGGTGTCCATGTTCATTTAAACATAACATGTTTTATTTATTGGATTTTTTTTCTTATAATGAATAATTGAACATAATATCACCGAGAAACAATATCTGTACTATTGCATTTTTTTAGTGGATCAGAGGGGGAATGAGCAAGCGGGTCACTTAGTGGTAATCAAATACCGCCATCCATGGACACCTGCAACATTACAGTTGTAGAGCCAAGCAGTTCGCTGCATGAATGGGCCGGCTCGACCGGTGAAATACCACGGCCTCTCAGAATTTCGACGTGAAGTGGCTTGTGCCGCGTTTCGTTCGGTGAGAGAGGTATCCGGAGGCCCATCCCCTTCACCCTCCCCTTAATGGCAGCGACATTAAAAGATCATTTACCCCAGGGGGGTACCAGCTGCCACAGCACTGGAGAATCCCCCCTTGAGCGTCCACGGTTTGGTATTCACCAAGGCGTGGACGCTCAAGCTGCCCCTCGTAGTCTGGGGAGGGCAAAATCTCGCTCGTCACTAAAAACTGTCCGGGGCAAACGTAAGGGCATTGCGACTCCCCCTGCCACGCTAAACGTGGACTTTTGCAATATCAGGGGCATCCACTCAAATCTGCTTGCCATTCACCACCACCTGGAAACGGCAAAGCCTGCTTTGCTATTCCTTACAGAGACACAGATATCTTCTCCGGCGGACACCTCATATCTCCTATACCCCGGATACAAACTGGAATACAGCTTTGTACCGCGGGCCGGAGTGTGTGTGTTTGTCCGGGAGGATATCTGTGCTCGACGCCTCGGCAGCCTTGAAGGAAGGGACCTATCGACCCTCTGGCTGCGTGTTGATAGCGACGACCACCCCCGCATCTACGCATGTCTTTATAGGTCCCATAGCGGTAATACCGAAACAGACCGACTCATGGACCACGTTCAAACGGCTGCAGATTCCGTACTTCAACAGGTCCCATCCGCGGAAATCGTTATTCTGGGCGATTTCAATGCCCACCACGTCGATTGGCTTGGATCTCGCACCACCGACCACGCGGGTAGATCTGTTCATGACTTTGCTCTAGCATATGATCTAACACAACTGGTTACCGCACCCACGCGAATCCCAGATGTTGATAATCATATACCTTCCCTGTTGGATCTTCTGCTGACCTCCCATCCGGACAGATATGTGGTTTCTGTAGATGCCCCTTTGGGTTCTTCGGACCACTGTCTGATAAGGAGTACGGTGCCACTCACGTGCCCACTTCGACCGCACATTGCGAGTCGCCGCCGTGTGTGGCACTATAGGTCAGCGGACTGGGATGGGATGCGAAATTTCTTCGCATCTTACCCATGGGGGCAAGTTTGCTTCTCGCCGGATGATCCTGACGTCGTTGCCGACTCTGTTGCTGACGTGGTACTGCAGGGAATGGAGCTCTTTGTTCCATCCTCAGTGGTGCCAATCGGCGGCAGATCCCAGCCCTGGTTTGATCGCTCATGCAAAACGGCATTACGTTTTAAGCATGAGTGTTATCAAGCCTGGGCAAAAGCAGTGGCGTCCCAGGACTCTGACACCGGCCCTCTTAAGAAGAAGTACAACCTTGCCTCCAGGTCCTTCAAAAGAGTTATAGCCGTAGCAAAGTCTCAGTACATAGGCAAAATTGGCGAGAAACTAGTTCGCCTTCCCTCGGGAACCCGTGCGTTCTGGTCGCTCGCCAAGGCTGTTCTTGGGAATTTTTGTAAGCCGTCTCTTCCACCGTTGCACCGGGAGGACCAGTCACTAGCCCACGACGCAAAAGAGAAAGCCGACCTTCTTGGCACTCTTTTTGCGTCCAACTCGACTTTGGACGATATGGGTAACATCGCACCGACTATTCCACATTGCGGTCACGCCATGCCGGAGGTTCGTTTCCGGCAAAGTACTGTGCGACGCATACTTCTATCCCTGGATGTCCACAAGTCGAGTGGGCCTGACGGAATCCCAGCAATTGTGCTGAAGACGTGTGCTCCAGAGTTGGCACCGGTTCTAACGCGTCTTTTCCGGTACTCCTACTCTCTCGGCGCTGTGCCAACATCATGGAAGGTTGCTTTAGTCCATCCGATCCCTAAAAAAGGTGACCGCTCAGATCCGTCCAACTACAGACCTATCGCCATCACCTCCCTATTCTCCAAAATAATGGAAACACTCATCAACCGCCAGCTCCTTAAGTATCTAGAAGAGCACCAGTTGATAAGTGACCGTCAGTACGGATTCCGTCAAGGTCGCTCAGCTGGTGATCTTTTAGCGTACTTAACCCATCGGTGGGCGGAAGCGGTTGAGAGTAAAGGAGAGGCGCTGGCCGTTAGTTTGGACGTAGCGAAGGCCTTTGATCGGGTTTGGCACAAAGCACTTCTTTCGAAGCTTCCATGTTATGGGCTTCCCGAGAAATTATGCGATTGGGTTTCCAGCTTTCTCACGGCTCGGAGCATTAAAGTTGTTGTCGACGGGTCATGCTCCGACTTAAAACCTGTGAATGCTGGAGTCCCCCAGGGCTGTGTGCTATCCCCTACGCTGTTTCTTCTGCATATCAATGACATGCTGCTTAGCAGCAATCTTCATTGTTATGCAGATGACAGTACCGGGGATGCCTTATATACCGGCCACCCGCGTATTTCTCGGGAAAACGTCGACGAGCACCGGAATAAACTTGTGTCTGAAATCGAAACTCTGCTTAGTCAGGTTTCGGAATGGGGCCGACTAAACTTAGTCCAATTCAACCCTAAGAAGACACAGGTTTGCGCGTTTACCGCTAAAAAGACACCCTTTGTCGTAGCTCCCTGTTTTGAGAGCACTCCCTTACCCGCCTCAGCCGCTATCGGAATTCTTGGTGTCGACTTGTCGAGTGACGTCCAGTTCCGCGGTCATCTGGAGGGCAAGGCCAAATTGGCTTCCAAAAAGCTTGGTGTGCTCAATAGAGCGGGACAGTATTTCACGTCAGGTCATCGCCTGCAACTTTACAAGGCGCAGGTCCGTCCTCACGTGGAATACTGTTCACATCTTTGGGCGGGGGCACCCCAGTACCAGCTTACTCCATTTGACCGCATCCAACGACGCGCGGTTAGGCTTGTCGACAACCAAGCTCTTACTGATCGGCTTGATCCTCTGGCGTTGCGGAGAGAGGTGGCATCTCTATGTATCCTCTACCGCATATACCACGGGGAGTGCTCTGAGGAATTGTTCGGATTAATACCGCCAGCTGATTTCCGCCACCGTTCGACGCGCCAACGCTACCACCCGCATTGGCTGAATGGTTGGCGGTCGACAACAGTGCGTTTTAACAGGCACTTCTTGCCACGCACTGTTCCTTCATGGAACCAGTTGCCGGCGACGGTATTTCCGGACCGCTACGACCTAGGAACCTTCAAGAAACGAGCCTATTCCCATCTGAAAGGGCGGCAACGCTGATGTGATGCCCCTGGTATTGCAGACGCCATGGGCGGCGGTGATTGCTTTCCATCAGGTGACCCGCAAGCTCGTTTGCCCCTTATCCCATAAAAAAAAAAAAAAAAAAAAAAAAAAAAAACATTTTGAGTGAGGAGCAGGAAGTGGGATGGTTCTCCAGATACCTCTCTCTCTCTCTCTCTCTCTCCGAATGATACACGACATGTGCCACTTTACGTCGATATTCTGAGAGGATACATTTTACCGGTCGAGTCGACCCATTCATGCAGCGAACAGCGAGACTCTACTACTCAACTATCACTAATGTTATTAAAAACCTGCAGCTGTAATGTTTTGTACTCTCAATTTCATTTAGTGTTTTTACGCCATGGGTTTCCATATTTGGACATATTTTGTCTGGTCGTCCATTATTAATTATTATATTATAAAGAGAAAGGTAGGTTTAATATGTATTGTAACATATAACCTACAAATTGCGAAAGTATTGAGAGTGCTTTAAATTTACCAAAATTGACTAAAGTAACATTCCAAGTATGTCAGTTACCACGCAAACAAAGTCGTACATATGCTAGTGTAAAAATATAACACCAAAGTATTAAACAGGCTTTGTTTAATACTTTGTTGTTTCAAATAAAAATGGAAAAATACATAACAAAATACGTAATGGGTATGTTACTAAATATTCCGTTATATGTTTAGTTAAAGGGCACAAATGTAACAAACTTATTGTTTTATTTGAACAAAACAAGTAAACAACACTTTGTAAGTCTACCTTCTTTGTAATAATCATGCTTTATTAATTAATAATATCGACTTAAAAAAACCTCACATTTCAACTGTTCAGAAACAACAATCAGAATTAAAGAAAACACTCAATGGGCCAGCTCGACCGATGTAGTACCACCTCTGAAAACATCTTTTTAAAGTAACTCATGTCGCTTTTCTTTTTTGTTGAGAGAAGTATTCAGGAACCCACTGCCATCTCTCTCCCACGTCCTTTACCCCCAAAATCTCCCTCGCTATTCCATCTAAAAGGCAGGCAACGCATCTGTGATATTGGCTAGTTGCTTACCATCAAGTTATCCGGTAGCTCGTATGCCAACCTTCCCATAAAACATCTGTGTCTACACTCCGGTAAAGGAAGGTGCGAGGGTATGAAAATATCCAATTGGGTAACAGAAACTTCTATTAAATATACCTCTACATAAATAAATATTTATATGTAACACAATAATATAAAGGGTATATATATTTCCAAGGGGTAGGGGTGAAAAGGGATTTATTTGTGATCGACCTAGTTCACTCAATATTGTCACTTAAGTTAGGGTTGGCACACGGCACATTTATATTTATAAGTCATTACCTCAGATTAACCTAGCCTAGATTTATGTCTTATTACGAATATAAGTAAATTATAATAGTTCAAAAGATAGATGAGTCAAGTGTGCTCAGTAAAGCTAAATCCAAAGTGTATTCTTTCATTCTTTTTTTTTTATGGGATAGGAGGGCAAACGAGCAGGCGTGTCACCTGATGGTAAGCAACCAACGCCGCCCATGGACACCAGCAACACATATAGTGTTACTGTTGCGTTGCCGACCTTTAAGGGATAGGGGATAGGAAAGGATGGGGAAGGGGGGTGGGCCTCCGGGTACCTCTCTCACCGAACGAAACGCGGCAATAGCCAATTTACGTCAGTCTTCTGAGAGGTCGTGGTATTTCACCGGTCGAGCCGGCCCATTCATGCAGCGAACTGCTTGGCTCTACCACTATGAAACTAAGTTCTACTAAGTTACGAAACCCATGAATTCCCAAATGACCAATAGGTCAATAATGGACTACCATTACTAATTTTATGCCCTAGAGAAAACCTATATCACCATTTCATCATTTTCCTGTAGTTATCACACTTTAAGTGGAGTCAGCACATGTCAGCCTGTCGATCTATCCATGTTGCCAAAATATTTGGTAGTAGTTGTCCATCCTCCTCAGGTATGTATTCGTTGGTGGGATAGGGAAGGTCCGAAGTGAGACGGGGAGAGGGGGAAAGTCAATGTGTCTTTGGATACTTCTTTTACCGAGCGAAACGCGGCTGAGCCACTGAGATATTTTGAGAACCTATTTAACTAAGCAAAATAAAAAATATTGTTTCTCTGACTGTCAACCCTACACACGGATAATTCGCGTGCAATCTGTCACTACGTGTGTGCGGCAACCCTGGCGTTGATGGTGTTATATGACGTCACCTCGAGCTCATCAATAACCGTTAACAACCCTTAACTGACGTTGAAGAACAGTTGTTTGTTCAAACATACAGATACCACTGGCTTTATGAGGGTAGGGAGGTTACTAATAACCGGGAAATTCAAAAAGCTCTGTAACCTCATACCCTCAACATTTAAATGGCAGGTAGTGGCATTTAGCTTATATACAGCGTCAGCTTCTGCATCAAGAAGTCGTTGATTGGAGCCGGGTTCACACAGTGACTTTTCGAAATTATTTTCCACAGTGATAGAGTTAAGCAGTACGCTGCATAAATGGGCCGGCTCGATCGGTGAAATACCACGACCTCTCAGAAGATCCACGTAAAGTGGCTCTAGCCGCGTTTCGTTCGGTGAGAGAGGTTTCCGGAGGCCCACTCCCCTTACCCATCTTTTCCTATCCTATTCCCTTAAAGGTCGGTAACGTAACTATAACACTTATGTGTTACAGTTGGCGCTGGTCACTTACCCTGGTGACCCGCTAGCTCTTTGCCCACCTATCCCATAAAAAAGTTACGTCTAATAAATATCAATGACTGACCACATTGTGCGTGGTGTATGGCAATAGATTCTGCCAACCATTTCATTTGGGACGTTAAAATTTGGTGATTCGAGGATTCACAGCCGCTGCCTACATCTTGGGATGACGTGAAGTTATGTCATGTTTTTATAGAACTTCGCTTAAAATCTTTATGTCGACGCGCGATTATCACTGCCTCGTACCTTGGGCTAATAAAGGCATGAGGTTACAAAAGAAAGGAAAATACATTCCATAATTGTATGCCTTAGTATTATAACCTGAGTGAGATGGAAATTTCCTGGACAGGAGCGTCACGTGCAGAGTTCGTTACTCCCGGCCTGTGTTTCCAAATGAGATGGATCTCTTCAGTAGACCTCGCCTATGACTTAGGGGCCATCCAATAATCACGTGACACTTGAAAATGGGGGATGGTTTTTGACAAAAATCACTAAACATCACAAGGTACCAGAGGGATGTAGTAAGATATCGCGTGTTATTTACTTTACATCATATGCGCGTTCTTTAAATCGACATTTTTAACATGACCCGTAATTTCAGAATTAAATAATATTTAAAGATAATACTATAAAAAAGTCAACGAAACGAGTGAGGTGTGTAAGAATCGTGCCTTATGGCGCGCCGTTCGCTCTGCCTACCCCGCAAGAGTAGTGTGCATGTGTGCATGTGTACTATAAAAAAATTTAGATTCTTTGTAAGACAAAAAATACACGTGACGTTCGGGTATTTCTAAATATCACCACCACCAAAAGGGCCCCACCCTCTTGGTGGTGGGGGGCTAAAAATGTTTTAAAACAACATCACGTGATTAATGGACAGCCCCTTAGATATATATAATTCGTTCAATATTCAATATTATTCGCTCCGACTATCTGATGGTAGGTGCGCGCTCAATAATACATGAGATATTGATAATGTGCTTGTATTGAGACCACCATCATGTTTGATGGAAAGGATTAGATTAGATTAGAATTTCGCTTTTTTTTCTACTTAAATTTTATCTTCGTGTTGAATGTTTTATTTAGATTTTTATATTTAAATCCTCACTAACCATAGTATGAAAGAGTCGGAAAATAACGATGGAAATGTTGAGGATTTGTAATATTTGTAAAGCCTCGAAAAAGATTAGTAATTAAAAATAAAACCGTTTAAAAACAAACGGGGTGAGCTAAAAAAAGATAGAGGTACTGACTTAAACAGCCATAGATGAGCTAATAGCAAGGTATCCATAGCGTAGTTTTGGAGTCTGTGGAGAACAAATAGTCAATTTAAAATCTGCCTGCTAAATATAAATATAGACCTTTTACACGAGTATCTAAAAGGCTATACATTTTTTTTTAATTATTTCTATTTGTATACAAATATTAATTTGTATAGTGATAAGTATTGTTTAGGTAAATGAACATAGATTTAGTACAAGTTTGAGTTATGTAAAATATGTTTTATTTAAAACAATTCCGTGTAAACTGAATTTTTCCGGACAATTTATTGGAAATTGCTATTTCAAGAATAATACTGAATAATGCAGGAATCATTAAAAAACATGCTCTTGCTTTGTTTCGCTTCCCGAAACAGAAATTAGCATTAGAATATTTACGTTGCCGAAAGTCCTGCTATTTAAATTAATCTTCACAGGCACAAAAACATTTACAGTATAAGAGTTTAAGTGGATTTAAATGGTATCCGAGTGGTTTAGCATGGGGACTTTGGCTTAAAAAGCACTACGTACGTACTAGCTTCGTATTATGTAACCCCCAAGACTTTTTATTTGAATATTTTCTAAATACATTTACAAAATGTATCCTATTTACCTCAAGTCGCTGACATGTTAAGACAAGACTCTGATAAAAATTAGGTTATGGTCCATAGAATACTCGAAATGTCATTAAAAAGTAAACAGTCTCGGTGGTTCAGTGGTCGGGCTCCTCGCTTCTGATTAAGAAGACGTGGGATCGATTCCGGGCTTACATCAGTGATTTTTCGGAATTATTTTCGGAAGTTACGTGTGATAGTTATCTATGACTTTTGACTTGACTATTGTGACCCGATGTATGGCAATAGGTTCCGCCACCTATTCACTTTTGGGATGTGACGATTCAGCGAGTTGAGGCTTAATAGCCGCTGCCTACACCTTCGGATAGAAAAAGGCGTGAGATTAAGTTATTTTCATTAAAAGTAAAAAATAAATGTATTTTCCTCGATATAATCCCCCAATATAATAATTTGGAGGAAAAATATATTTATTTTTTACTTTCAAATGCTTTATTACGCTGCAAATTTTCTTTTAAAAAAAGTTTTTAACAGTAAACTGTTTGTCAGAACAATAAGCCGGCATCTTCTCAGTAACTATGAATTTGTTTTTCTCGTGGAAATCTTGTTTACGAGACATAATTAAATCTAATATTGTATTTAATATTTATGACTATCATTTTTAACTGTCACCTTACATTAGCTTTTTAATATTCTTATTGTTTGAAGGGCGCACGGACGTTTAACGTCACTTGTCCAACATTAACGTAATAAATACCGAACGAAAGTCCAACTGTCATATCTGTCAAAAGATCGCCAAGATGGCTGCCAGCGCGCACCGGTGACAGCGGCCGGCGTGTCCACGTGTAATTTACAGATCAAAATAAATACCTAACACAACACATGTCGGATTAAAACTGTGAAACTATTTTAAGATACAAAATAAATAACGAAGATAGAAAACTGTTTTGTAAGAATTTTCTTTTATAATGTTGATGTTCTAGTAGGAAATACTATTTCGGTACTACATATCTAATGTTTGAGTGATTAATGATGTTGTTGGTATATAGATTGATAAACAAGATTTGTTAGAGTAAAATTTATTAGAGTTCTTTCAAATAAATTTAGGAAAGAAGAGAGATTGCATCACCAGCCTTCATTACTTTTAAGATTATTCTATAAGATAAAGCAATTATGTTCATTTAATTAAGTGTTGCATTCCACCACTTTTAATCAGAAACGAGAATTGTAAACGAACTTTTTTTGAGAAAATTGGCTTTTGCATTTGTGCGGATACACAACTGGTACTGAAAATCCGAGAAAGAAAGATTTTTTTCGTATAAACAATTTTACCTAACAGTCTTACTAGTAGGTATTTAGTTAGTCCATTACTCCATACAAACAGTGTTCACAATAAACAACATACCATATAATTAATCCAATGTATATATAGTGAATTAATTATCCATTATGTGCTCGTAAATCTTCGCCACTTTTCATAGAGCACCGCGTTAGTCTATGAATAGCTCGCGGACGCGTGCGCACGCGCCGATGGAGGGAAAACAGCAGTTTGGAACAACGCCAACGTATCATCGATGGAATAAAATTATCTGGAAGGGCACACAGGTTATGAACCACGTACTGAATGTAATTTGTAACTTCACGCTATCACTATGAAAACATCTCAGTTGTAATAAAACTGGATTCATTCATTTTTACCTGTGGTAGAGACACGCAGTTCGCTGCGTGAATGGGCCGGCTTGACTGGTGAACGTTGCACCTCCAGAATATCGACCTAAAGTGACTCATGCCGCATTTCGTTCGGTGAGTGAGGTACCCGGAGACCCCCCCCCCCTCCCTTAAAGGTCGCAACGCAACTGTAACACTTCTGTGTTGCATGTGTCCAGGTCACCACCTTTAGGTGACGTGCCTGCTCGTTTGCTCTACTATTTAAATAATAATATAATTAAATAATTATATTTAATTATTAATTAATTATAATTAATAATTAAAATTAATATAATATAATTAAATAATAAAATTAATAATTTTTAATAAAATTAATGATTATTAATATAATTAATATAATTAAATAATTATATTAATTATATTTAAATAATTATATAATTACTTACTTAAGAAGTTTCGGGTATTAAGCTTACAAATATGTGGAGGATCGATGAGTTACTGCACCTCTAAATTTCACGTCGTCTAGATAGAACATTCAAGGATAAGTTCTTTACCGACTTTTCCTTATAAAGTACTAGTTGACCCAGCGAACTTTGTTTCGCCTTAGAAGAAATAAGAAGAAACAAAAATGGTCATTGTGGGTTATTCCTAAGAGATAGACATACACCCTCGCATTTTTGTAGATATTTTGAAGGTGTATAATATTGTTGTACATTATTTTGATTTATCACCCAGGATTCAGCCAGCATTTCTAATTAAAGTGTTAAATCCCAAAAATTATAACTTTTTCTTTAATACATTATACATGAATTACATGTACATACAAACCACCCCGTTGACACCCTCTATCTATTAAACAAAACCGCATCAAAATTCGTCGCATAGTTCAAAATATATAATCAGCAAAACGACTTTGTTTTACACTACATAAAGTATAGATTATGCGTTATAGCGTTCCTGGTTTCATAATATTACACAAAAAATAGGTTTAAAGGGACAATATAACATGTGTATGTTACTCGGTAAGAGTGTAGCTTCCTTCTGTTCAACGAGTTTTCAGAATCGAACCGGTAGTTTCTGAGTTTAGTTTAAACAAACAAACTTTACGTCTACGTATAGTATACCTCCTATTACCTACATATCACAAATCCAGAGAAACTTTGTATACCTAATACGTGTACAACAAGTGGTTGTACACGTATTTGACTTAATAATTATTTACTGTACCTTTTTAATTAATAATTATTTACTGGGTGTGTCTATTCATATTAACATAACATAATATAACTTCACGCCTTTTGTTACCCGAAGGTAGGCAGCGGCTGTTAAGCCTCCTCTCGCCGTTATGTTTACGTCCCAAATGGAATAGGTGGCGAAGTGGTAGGCTATTGCCATACCGGGCACAAAGTTTGTCAGTCATCGATATTTATCACACTTAACTTCCGAAAACAATTTCAAAAAGTAATTGATGTGAGCCAGTGTCAGGATTTGAACCCGGACCTCTGGATCAGAAGCCGTGTGCTCTATCACTGGACCACCGAGACTTTAATATTGGTCTATTCATTTCATCCTCAGGAATACTTGAACCCAATTTTTGAGCACTTTAAAATGTCATCGCGTTATAAAACGGCACTTCCTAGTGCCCATCAAATATCACAATAAAATACACTTCACAAAATTTTAAAAGCTTTTAAATTCAATATGATGCAAGTGGCATTATGCCAATATTATACGTCAAGTGCGAGTCGATAACTCGACGCAGGGATTCCGTTCTCTAATAAATATTGGTGTTTTACTTTCTACGGTATTAGTATATAAATGTTATCCATCTGACCAATCATTTCCACCAGCAATGCCTATACTTTTGAATATTTAATAGCTTGATGATATTAAAAACACTCTTCTATTTAATATACGGAGGTAGGCAGCGTTTGACAATAGTTGACACATACAACCTTAAGGTATACAATGACGATGTAAATTTAGGGACGCGGTTTTGTGTTACCTCACGATGTGCACGGTACTCTAAAAAACAAAATGATTGCTGAGTAAAATATGGTAAGCAGGACAATAGCTGCTTACACAGATAAGACACGATTTCTCCCTTTACAGGAGGGGAGGAGACGGAAAGGTAATCAGGAAAATGGTCCTCGAGTGCTCATCAACATATTTAAAATTGATTCGTCAAATTTTGTTTACAATATTGTGTTTCATTATAGATGATGTGTGAATTATCCGTTTTATATCTTCAAGCGTTTAAAGCCTAATAGTATAGGCAGAAATACATTATTTTGTATCGCAAGAATGTGACATTTTGTTCCTATTAAATTGCTTAAATTTATTCAGTCTTCAATACATTACATCTACACATAATTTCGATGATTTTTTTATGCTAATAAGAGTGTGTTTTGTTGGATTCGAACTTTGAACCGTTTTTATAAAAAAAATAACTTCATGCTTGAAAAACATATGCGGAATAAGTAGATATGAATGCGATACGATTGGTAGAGCCTCGCATTTCGACTCATGTATCGGCCACCTCAAAGTATATCGATGAAAAGTGTCATATGCCGCGTTTCTATTGGCGAAAGAGGTATCCGGAGACCCACCATCCCTATGTAACAGGTGAGCAACGCAACTGTAACACAATCTGTGTGGCAGGAGTCCATGAGCAGCGGTACTCACTTATAAAACAAATGGTTTAGTCGTAGATATTGGTTGCTCTACAATTGTGGATTCGATTCTCGACATTTCTATACTATATATGATATATAGAGACTGATTATTCGACTCTGCATTTAAAGTATCAAATATATTTTGATTCCTCGAATCAAACTGATGTCCGTGAACCATACATAAGGTTATTTAGAGTGCGTCCTCATGATCTGATGCCATTGTGAATGTTATAACACCAAGATGCACAGAACGTAGTAGTTTGTTTTATTTTTCACTAAATTCCATCAGTTACGTTTAATTTATGTAACACCAACGAAGTCAGAGTGTGCTTGTAATAATTTTTTTATTTGGTCCGATGCCAACTGAATTTTCTAGATTTTTCCTTAGATGTGCGGAAGAAGTTCGCTAATTTTTTAAAATGTCACTGGAAGAATTATACGGAGTATTTATCTTATTCGCAGATGTGATCTATAGTAACGAGAACAGAAATAATATAAATGAAAAATAAATAAAAGTCTTAACTGCCAGTGGTAGTCTTGTAGAGGTGTGCCGTGGCTGAGGGTTTAACACCTCACTTCTGAACCACTTCTGAAATATTTTAGAAAAAGTATCCAGTTCAACTTTTAGCTCACACCATTGACTTTTCGGAAAACTCATCGATGTAATAGAGACAGAAGCAGTGCCCTATGTATGACAATAGGTTCCGCCAATCGTTAATACGAGGAATAATTGCCACTGCCTACAGTCTCGGTTACAAATGATGTATAAACAAAAACAAAGTATGTTTTATTGAAATGCAAAATTACATTAAACTATTATGAGTAAGTATTTATAGAGTCGGTGGTCCCGTGGTCGAGCACACGGTTTCTGAATCCAGAGGTTCGCGAATTCGAAACGTGGCACACCCGAATGACTTTTCGAAATTAATTAATTTCGAACATCATGTGTGATAAATATTGATGACTAAGAACATCAGCGGCGAGTTGAAGCTTAACAGCCACTGCCTACACCTTCGGGTAGAAAAGGAGTTATTTATGTTTATTATGTGTAACTAATATAATTATTATGTGACACTATGTGCTATAAATCGATTGGCAGCAAAATTTTCGTTTCTAAATTCCTGAAATGTGTACTAACAGATGTATTTGTCTTTTTCGACGCCTTTTTCTACCCGAAGGTGTAGACAGTGGCTAAGCCCCGACTTGCCGTTGTGTTTGCGTCCCAAATGGAATAGGTGGCGAACCTATTGCCATACCGGGCACAAAGTTTTCAGTCATCGATATTTATCACACATTTAACTTTCGAAAAGTCATTGGTATGAGCCAATATTCGAACCCACGACCTCTTGATTACGAAGCGGGGTGCTCTACCACAGGACTACCGAGACATTGAAATGATTAAATAGGCATTTTCAATACATAATAGAGCCATGCAGTTTGTTACCTGTATGGAACGACTCGATTGGTGGAATACCACGCACGACCTCTCAAAAAATCGACGCGATGTGGTTCATGTCGCGTTTCGTTCGGTTAGAGAAGTAACCAGATGATTTAAAATTATACTAATCTCGCTATTTAAAGAGGCGTCTATCAAAACATGTTTATATAAACTCGGCCAAAAGAATAATTGCAGTGTTTTCTGCCGTTAGTAAGATTATGTACGCGCGTCAAAGTTGCTGACGTTCAGACTTCAGTCCTGTTGGCCGAATGCCCGGGATCAGTGGTGACACGTGGCCGGCACTCTCGGCCACTGACTTCTTAGCAAATATATAATATAAAACAGGACATACTTGATAACTACGATATTTTTAAGTCCCTCCGATACCGCTAAACCTTGAAAAGATAAAAGGTGAAATGTTTTATATGTTGGAATTTGGCACTAAAAAATTTTTACTATTAAAATATGTGAATCTTTTACTAAGTTGAATCTTTTCACGACCCCTGCATGGGACAAGTTGACAAAAACATCCAATGATACAAAACCAATGAAGCGTGTGTTAGTTAGTTAGTTAGGTTAGTTTTAGTTTAGTGTTAGTTTTAATTATAACAGAGTGTATAATTAATATTTTATTGATTATAAAAGTATAATTGTTTGTCGGTCAGCAATTATCTAAGCCCGAGTTAAAACCCGTGGTAATCAAAACTAATTTATTTTCTCTTTAATATATTTATCATTTTTTTTAAGGAAAACAATAATAAACAGTGAAAAATTGCCCAGCATTTTTTGTAAGTACTACTAGGTACCATAAACTAGTGATTCCCGCAGCGGTGCAGTGGTTGTTGGGTTCGATTCTCACTCGAGTACAAAATATTGCGTGATGAACATGCGCGTATGAAAAACACATATTTGTGCCATTACAGGTCGTGAAAATTAATTCTTGTATATTCTCCTGTCACTAATATCCTACAACCCCCCCCCACGTATATAAACTTTTTTATACTTACATATAAATATACAATATGTATAACATATATTTATATGTAACACTCCACGTGTAGGAGCTGTACCAAATATTGATGATCAAATTCACGAACGAATCGTCGAAATTGGATAATTTGCTTGCCTGCCTATTTGCAGTTATGAGGTTACGATCTGCAAAAGCATCCATGTATTTTCTTTCGTGTAGAATTTTCCTTGCAGATTCTCTGAGCTATGTACTATTAAATAAAATTTACTAGTTCTAACCCGGATATGTATGTATTTTTAAAAACCATTTACCGTTATCGACAACAGGGATTTCACTGGTTCCTACAGCACAATTAATATATTCTTGGACGGAAGAATAAATTTCTGGTTCTTAGCAAACCTGATGTATCTGATAAACCTGATATCCAATATCTATGAAATCTGATATCTGATAATGTGATAAAAGTTATCGTCTTAAGAAGGAAAGCTACTCGTGGGAAGATACAGGCAACTACTATTGTCTTATAAATTTAATATCGTGGACTGAAAAAAACGTTTCAGGTTCACAAATTAAACGTAGCGTGATTAAAACCATGAAAATAGTGAACTTCCCACAATATTATTAGAATTTAATTACGTAAAAATAATATCATTAATTTAAAAAATGTTTTTTTTTTTTTTTTATTCAGCGAAACTAATATTAGTCCGTGACGATGCGCAGTGATCAGCCGGATTGGTCTCGTCAGTAACAGTAAAAATAAAGGTCTGTATTACATCAAGTCAGTCACCGTTTTTAACGACCCCATAATGATGCGATTATGGGACCTTGGAGTGTTTGACTAGAGTCATACGGAACACGCGTCGAGCATGCCCGGGCGGCGTGCGCACCCGCATACATGGCGCTAAGATTTATGTGTTTATAAGTTTGTTTCTTAAGACGCAGCGAGAGCGTTTGATCTGCTCAGATTAATATCGAACCTAACATCACATACATATGTGTGAAGTTTGTTACTTTTCATGGAAACCATTATTTATTTATACACATATAGGTATATATATATATATATATATATATATATATATATATATATATATATATATATTTTATACGTATAATAAATCAGTAGAAAGTTTCTGCCTGTACGTTGAACATATTAAGTAAAAAAATACATGTCGACGATTTGATGAGTGAATATTCAAGAAAAATATTTGTGCTTTCTAAGTGTTACGAAGAAATTTAATATCAGTGAAAAGGGAAGCTGGAAAGCTTAGGATAAGTCTAAATAAATTCCCTTAACTAAACGCGATAGAATTCTTATAAGTTTTAAAAGTAATTTATTTTTGTCTGTCTCTATTGCTTTAATATTCTTACAGCGGATTTAATAAAAATAATGGATTTTCTAATCGTCTCTTAAAGATTGGTTGACCTGAGCTTGTGGAGCATGACTTGAACTTTGCTTCATTATAATCTGTCGAGTCTGGAGGCGGAGTCGCCGGCAACAACTAGCGTAAAATACGAGCGCGTATTATTTTTAATATAATCTGTTCAATAACATCCGGTAGAAGTTTGTATAACGTTTTAAGGCTATCTCTCTTTTTACATCTCGATGGATTAGTGGTTAACTGCCGCACTTCTAATTGAGTCTCGGTTGGGAATCGGTACACACGGGTGACTTTTCGAAAATCTTATCGGAAGTAGGTATCACAACTATCTATGAATGAGTGAATTATGCAAGATATAAGAAAATATACTCCGCTACTACCTATTATGTAGTAATTTACTAGTTTCCTCTGTTCCTATAACTACCTATACCACTGTATATTGAAGGGTTTGAAGGTACATTTTTATATAGACACTTTTGTGCAATAAGTAATTGAAATAAATCAAGTTTTTTAACAAAAAATAAACCTCTTATTTATTCAGGCAAAATTAATATAGCGGTTATTGTATATAGTCAACATTTCAGGTGATCTGGTGTAGAAAATATAGTAGATTTGGTAGAATGTAATAATTCAGGGAGTATCATCGCGATCAGCGGCTCGGAAACATCAGATAGGGTCAGGTATCAATGTCAGCGAGGGACTCCGGTACTGTCGCACACAAATTTCTTACATAATTATTAGTTAAAAATAAGTATATTATGAATGTACACGTGTAATGTATATGTTTGTATATAAAAATAATTAAAGATTCTGTCGTCACTCTCAATTTATATGTCTTCTCTGGATTTTAAAACAATTAAATAGATCTATTTTCGTCTCTTACAGACTGTTTAACTTTAGCTCTACAGTGGTAGAGTCTCGTAGTTTGCTGCACGAATGGGCCGGCTCGATCGGTGAAATGCCACGACCACACAAAATATCGTAATGTGGCATTTGCTGCGTTTCGCTCAGCGAGAGAAGTATCTGGAGGCCCAACCCCTTTCCTCCTCCCTTTCTTATCCCACTCCCGACCCCGTCCATACCTTATTGTAAAGGCCAGCAACGCAACTGTAGCACTATATGTGTTCAGTTGTCCATGGACAGCGTTTGTTGCTCACCATGAGGTGATACGCCTGCTTGTTTGCCCCCTATACCATAAAAAAATGCTACAAGTTTGAGAGACTTAGTTCCTGAAAAGCTGATTTTAGCTACCAAAGTTATCGTCATTGGAAATGTTAGTCCGATAAACTACGGATAGTGCGTAAATAGTAAATAGGTGGTAAATATAAAATTAAAATGTTAGTGAACACTTTTCTGCGCGACATTACACCACAAACAGCTATAATTTTCAGTCCAGTAGGAAACTGGACCATCCCTATCTTTAGACGGAATTTACATTCTTTACCTTTGGGCTCAAAGAGGAAAAATGAAAAATTGTACCAAAAATTTTACATGTATTTTTCCCCGAGCTTAATTCAGGATGAAGTTTTATTTTGGTCCGCCATTTTGTTGAATATTGACGAGGCTTGTGTGAGCCCTCAGGGAGGGTATTGTTTCTTTTGTAAATGTAGGTGAGTTTTATGGTTAAAATAGTTAGAAAGTTAACTTTTGTTCTTTTTTTCAGGCCTTTAATGAAATTAAGATGAAAGCGGCGACAAACAGAGTTTGTAAAGTATACAAATTCTGCTTGTCGCCGCTTTCATCTTAATTAACATATACAATTAATAATCGGAACCATTGGAATAGGTGTTCAGTATATTAGCATACATCATGAACAACGATTGTGTATTTCATCGATGTACTAGCCCGGACTACGACTCGGTATCACTAATTAGTATCGGACAACTGAATCTGTATCCCTCTATACCAATAAAGAAAAACTTAGCAGCCAGTGACCCCGGGAATAGCACCTTAAAATAAATGTAAAAGTAATTTAATTAGTTGTCCGTGTAAATAATATATATTTGTACCTAATTGTCAACATATAATGTCTACGTAAATATTATGATACAAAGATCAAAACATTTGCGTAGACAATGTTCAGTTGCCAAGTTGTAGAGTTACAGTACCTAGTTGCGTCACATATCGGAAGATCCATTACTCGTAATATTAAAATCTAAATATAAGGAACTTATTATTAATCTTATAAATAATGTTGGCGTGTATTTTTGTAATTATCATTGAACTGTAACTTCGCTGATACGTGTCAATTTGTTTTAGCGAAATCAAGATGGCGTCCGTGTTGCCAATATGGCGACAATCCTAATTCTGTGGATGAATTATGTCGACTCGAAATCATTATTTTTTTATGCTTTATTTTTCAGGTATGGATACAATCGAGGTCACCGTACCCCTTGACCGAATTGTTAATGTAGATTATTTATAAAAAAGCTAATCTGCTGTACCAATGAGTTAAAAATATAAATATATGGATATATAATCAGTGGAACTCGACAAGCGAGGTCACACAAATGGAAACCAGATCCCTATTGAATTATCATGGGAACATTTCATGGCTGAAATGATTTGGTCATCTAAAATGTTTTTCACTTGATCAATTAATGTTAGATATCAAGAGTGTTTATGATTGGTATTTAATTTAAGTAAACTAAATACATAATTTATATTATATGCATTCATATTGATATCGATATTGATATTACTTTGTGATCGTCACTAACGAATTACAGCGCTATAGCTACACAGCTCTACCAGTGTTATACTATCTCTCGGAATATCAACGTAAAGTGGCTCATGCCAAATTTAGTTCTGTGAGCAAGGTATCCGGGAGACCACCCTCCTTGCTTCTCCCCTTCATCCATCCCTATCACACCTTAAGATCTGGCAACGCAATTGTAACAGTATCTGTGTTACAGATTTCCATGAGCGGCACTAGTCACCATCAGAACACCTAGTTATTCGCTTGATGTCTTATCCAATAAATAAAGATTCCGGAAGATGCAAAGAGAAATCGTTAAGAGTATTTATTAACAATGAAGTGTTTTTACCCATCCACATTTCGCAGTTTCGCCGTCTAAATATATAAGAAAATGCCATGTTTGTTTTCTGTTCCCCTATATATTTGATCTATTATAAATGTGTTGATCAATATTTAAAAAATACAACATTCCTTCACGCCAACTCCCTCGGTTTTTAAGGCCCACATCTATCCGTTTTTGCATCATCCATTATTTCTATGTGTTCGAACCATTGGGGCAACTTTCTTACTTCTTTCTTACTTTTACTCCGACACTCTCTTTCCACCCAACTTCCTTTCTTACAACCGTGTTTTCGACGCGGTCAGCGAGAATCACTCCGCAAATTTTGCGCATGGCCCTCATTTAAACGGCGTCCCAACTTTCATGCACAATCTGCCATACCGCCCATACCCAAATCTCGTTTCCATAAATTATCCTATTTAATATAGAAATAAAACAATGTAAACAACAAAAAAAAAACAACATTACAATGAACAATGGTTATAGAAATTAATGCAAATTATTCCGGTACGCAGATAACTTCGCTCTAATAACTGTGTAATTTGTTTTGATTTATTAAACAGAATCGTTTACAATTATGGCGCGACGCCATGATGGAATACGTTCAGAAGTTGCGTCAGAACACCAACAAGGTTTTGTTACATTTTTTTTTTTAAACTTAAAAACGTATTGTACTGTTTAATTTTATCTTTGAATAAATATTCTGTTTTTTTAATAACATTGTAATCGAAATTAAAATTGGATATTAATTTAAAATTGAAATGTTACGTAATGATGAAATAAATATATTACGGTAAGATTGAAGTAGCTCGCCTTATTGAGTACGTTGTTTACTTAATTGTGAATAATAGGTACAGGTTTTTCTCTCGCTACCGAATATCTGTAAATACTAGGGAAATATTTATTTTGAATGATACAAATTTTGAAACGTAACTAAATATTAATATTGCTATACTCGACTTGTCTGAGGGACCGAATATAATTATTTAAATTTGTGATCGTAGTTGAACCTGGTAGCCATTCTTCTAGAAAATCACAACCAAATAATGCCTACTACTCAGCTTATTATGAGTAAAATTTGAGGCCTCTAGTGGGATCGTCAGTCATCCTTTTCCATTCTCTTCTATCACTCGGCGTCTCTTCACTTTCTTCCTTCATACTTAAATCAACTTTTACACAGTCCATCCATCTCTTTTTCGGCCTGTTATGTCCTTCCACAGGAATTCTCATTTCTCTCCAGATTTTTAACTAGAGAAAACATTTATACTTACATAATTTCACGCGAAATACCTTTTCGGGTAGACACAGAGAACGGAGCGCCATAAAGCACGATTCCTACACGCCTCACTCGCTTCGTTGATTTTGATAACTCTTCACATGCACGGGCGTTGATTTTTGAGGCTCTTAACATCAGCTTCTTGTATATCTGTTTAGTCAATCTAGCATCATCCATTATTTCTACATGTCCGAAATTGTTTCTTACTTTTACACCAATACTTTCGGTCAACCCAACTTCTTTCCTTAAGCCTTGTTTTCTACGCGGTCAGTGAGAGTCACTTCGCACTTCATTTCGACCGCGTTTCTCCTACTTCCGTGCACACTCTGCCATACCCAGCTCTCGCTTCCATAAGTTAGCGTTACGATCAGTATCACATTATGAATTACTAGCTTTTCTGGGATTTTCGGCTAACCTTCTTTGAGCCCAAGAATCCGTCCAACGCTCCAGCTTTAGAGAAAACCATTTTATAAAATATGTTTATTTCGTCTCTCTGTTTGTTTAACAGGAATAAAGAACGCAATCAGCTCCTAGTTCAAAATATTTTTGTTTGAAATGTAATTTTCAGATATATCTGTTAATAATAGTCATAAAGAGACTTGTAGGTAGGTACTGACAACAAAGGCAGTATGGTACAGTATGGTAGGTGAGCGTGGCCACCATTCGTGACGGTAACAACCATTTACCATGAGCGCGCGATGGTGTTGATCAATTAGATTAACCCGTCCCACTTCGCAAGCACAAAGGTGAGTGGAAAGTATTCAGCCGACTGTATCTCCTGTACGCCTACCTGGTGCTGTTGATACCACTGTCCATATTATAATCTTATAGGGTTACGTCCAACCCCAAACGGACAATTAAACCATCACATTATTTTTCTCCAATAAACTCGACTATATATTGCCATTAAAAACCTCTACTATGTATTAATTGTGAGAGAAATTAGATATCACGAAATTGTTTTTTAAAACCGTTTAAAATCTCGTATAAACTATTTTTGATTTCTGTGAGGACGAAGTTTAAAGACGAAGCCAAAAGCTAGTACAACATATTTAAGGGTTATGAATATTGCTACAAGAATTGACAACGAATGCTATTTCCTAGTCTTCTCGATAGTCTATTAGGTTATTACATTATTTTTGATTTGCAAACTTGTGACCAAAGTATGGCAATAAGTTTTGGATACATGAAACCAAAAGAAAACCTACGATTCCAGCCATAATGCTACCTACAAACTTCGTCTAAAAAAAGCATGCAGATACAAAATGAGTTAAGATATGATTAGTGTTCAGCTCCTAGTTTTAAAAAGAAAAACGGGTTTTCCACCAATTCGTATTCGTAGGCAATAGATTGCTAATACTTAGATATGTATCTGAGTAAAAAATGGATGGGCTTGCGATGGACGTTCAGATAGTGTATCGTTATAAGGCACTTCAGTATCAGCTCACGATATTACACCATCTTATAGGCCTGCCTTAATAATTAGTATGTACCTTCTACGCGGAAGTCCAGTGTTCATTTCATTTCAAGAGGTAAATTTGTATGGAAATTATTGAAATATTTGTTTTTGAGACAGATTTTGTAAATGTTAACTACGTAATATACAAAAATTTCGTATAGTACAAATCCGCAGGACCAAATTTTTCACCCGGCACGAAGGAGCAAAACCGCTACCCTACAGTGCTCGTCTTTACTCTGAAGAAGCCAAAGTAAAGCCTCTAAAAGTAATAAATTAATAAGCCGATGTCACCACAGTAATTAAAATAACAACAAATAATAAATGGTTCGCATAAAATTAGTATGTATGTGGTATAATTAATATATTATAAACTTCTAAAAATCGCGTTTATTTACTACTCATTCATATTTACAACAAATTCATATTTACAAAGTTGTTATTATGAAGTTATTAGAAAATTATCTTATTTTTAAAAAATCTACCACTGGGTCACAAACGCGGCCAGTCCTGAGAAAGACCCAGCAAGAAGACTGGCCGCGTTTGTGACCCAGTGGTAGATTTTTTAACAAATACTTTACCTTTTAATTTAAAATCAATCAATATTTAATAATAGTTATACTTTGATCTCAACCAACTTAGAAAAATAAGATAATTTTCTAATAACTTAATAATAACAACTTTTATTTATTAAATCATACAACAAAGGATCTTTACAAACAAAAAATATGAATCCATCTTATAGATAAGCATTTAACTTTTGTTTTCATGGTCTGATGTGGGTTACCAATAGTAAAAATCATATTTTTAACATCAACTTTTTGATTTTTATTTCCAAAAAGTGGGTGCTCTCTGTATGAATGAAAATAGCTTTTGAACAACTACCATCTTTTTGTTCATCACTCGTGAAAATGATCTCTGTAAAGAGTTCGAAACGTCGGGAAGTAAATATGAATGAGTAGTAAATAAACGCGATATAATCCTAAAAGTCGTTTTGATCAATGAGTGAGATTCGCGAAAGTCTTAGAAATAAATACAATGGAACATGTTCTAAACATGTTTATACAGCTCGGGACAAACAAACAGACAGATGTATGATTCATATCTTTATTATATTACTTATATGTATTATAATAAAATACAATAACAATGGTTTTGTTTTAAAATTATTGCGTATAATTTTATTTTTTTACTATTATTAGATACTTATTGAAATTGTCCTATTTTATCGTATACAGGGATATGATAACTCGGTTTGCTTCGCCGAAGGCAAGACCGCTGCTTATACCTTCAGCTGATAAAGGCATGAAAGTTGTGTAATTTATTTATGGGGTATAGGGGTAAACGAGCAAATGTGTCACCTGATGGTAAGCCGCGTACAAACACCTGTAACACAGATAGCGTTACAGTTGCATTGCCGGCCCTTAAAATGGGATAGGAAAGGCGTCGGAAGTGGGATGGGGAGTGGAGAGAGAAAGGGGTTGGGTCTTCGGATTCCTCTCTCACGTTTACGCCGATATTCTGAGAGGCCGTGGTATTTCACCGGTCGAGCCGGTATATTCATGCAGCAAACTGCGTATCTCTACCACTATTGAGTTATTTGAGTGTATTTATAAAAACGATATTGATTTTCTAAAATATTTGCAAAGAAAATAGAAAGGACGTATTTTATTAAAGTACTTTCCTCGCCCACTTGTAAACAGCGAAAATATCCCGAACCTCACAAACAAATATCTCAAACAATATCAATATATAATAGAAACAATAGACGAAGTTCCAGCTATAAATCCCTACCTTCTGCATTGTTATTGAAACAAAGACTCTTTCTCTCTCCCTCTCTCTCCACCTACACATATAGCTGTGTCCCTCTCTAACGATACTCTACGAATTGCTTGTATGTTAAATCGAGCAACAAGTTAACTAATTTCTGTTGTTGATATCTACGGAACTGCTATTACATTTCTGTATGTTTATTATGAAACACTAGTGTTTAATGATTCGGGACTGGGAATATTATTTAACTAAATAAATTACCAAAACAAAGCTTGTAAAAAAGGGGCCCCTGTTTAGAAGGATTCCCAGATTCGAATCCTGGCACAATATAATATTTTTGTGCGAACAATGTGATATTTACTTAAAACGAGATAAACGTGTATACCCTGCAGATATTAAGACCGTGAAGGCGTGTTCATTGCAGATTAAAGCTTTTTGTAACGAACACTATTATATAGTTTTGTATATCAACAAGTATTTATATACAAATAGATAGACATGAGTGGAAATAATAAATTAATTACTAAGCAGACATACACTACAAACGCAGAATGATGTATGACGCAAGTCTGTTCGGTAAGAGGTATGAGTGTCAATAATAATACCAAATGTTAAAATAATATTTTAAACACATAACACAGAGAGCTCTCTAGTTCTAAGCTAAGCAACTAAATGCTAGTGTTACGGATACTGGGTAAGGGACCTAGACGCCATACAAACAATCATGTTTATTACAAATATATGTAAACGGTCGGGGATCGAACCCGCCGACCTCGATTTCGCAGATCCGATTTCGTTTTACCAATACACCACAAGGCCCGTCAATGATGCGATTTAGGTGTTTTAGAATCGTGTTTCAGTTCTTCGTGCCTACCCCACAGGAAACTAGGCGTAATGTGGTGATATTGCTAGGAAAAATACATGATCTACTTATCGTTTAAAAAAAAACTGCACATAAAAGCCATCTTTTTCGCCCCCCTACGACAGTCGGTAGCACTTATTTTTTGTTTTTACTCGTCCATACCCCATAACTGCGCCATTAACTTCCCACCCCATAAATTCCCCTTTATCCACGTCATGGGGGTGAGTGGAATATACAAAAACAAGTAAAGTTTCAAGGCAAACATAATGAAAGTTAATAACTAGAGACGCGGAAGTTGGCTGAAAAAAAATTACTACACACTTCCTGTTGCGTGGTTAACAAACATTACCTACTATAAAGGTATTGTTACACACGCGGACAAAAATATCAACACCAACATATATTTCAGTAACAGAAGTGTAATAGCCCCAAAACCTATAGACTATCTATCTATCTATTACAAATAACTTCTGAAAAGTAATTCATATATGACAACCGGAAACTTCCGATTCAGAAGCGGGGTTAAAAAAAAATGTAATCTATAAATAAATACATATAATAATAAACACGTCGCAATTTCTCTCATAATTATCACAGGTACACTTCCGCCAGGAATTATTATCTGCAAGCGGAAGGTTATCACAAAATGCATTCAACAAAAGTTTATTTCTGATGTTGCAACTTTTTTATGTAAGCAATTCGTTAAAAATGCATTTCGTTGTTATTAAAGATATTTATATGTATGTTATAAATTTATGTAATTTGACGACTTGAGAACTGCGAATATAAGCTTAATTAAGTTTTTTCTTCCTTCTTTATATTACCAGTGGAGACCAGCAACAATAATTTACGATATATGTATTGAAAATGGTGTGCTTAATGCTTGTCACTGGCAGAATCGTTTCGAAATAAAAGCACTGTAAATACTTTAGGCATCGATTCGATGCTATGTATATAAATAAAGAATAAACATGGGTTTGTTTGTTACTTGTAATGAACATTAAATTTCTAAAATAAAGATCAAAAATATGAATTAAGGTAGAATTCTAATTTATAAAAATATAAAAGTAACTTTTTGTTTAAACGAGTTATTATTATTCTTTTACTTTATTTGGTCCTTATAAAGATGTCTATATAAATACAAGCAGTTGCATAAATTTATTCAAATTTGACTAAACTCTTCTCAATATATATCATATCTCAATATATATACTCAATATATGATCTTCCATACACAAGATTTGATCTGTGTCATTATTTTTGGCCTTGAGTGTAACAGTTCCTGGGTGAACATCCCTCAATAGACACATAGAAAACACGAAAACAACAAAAACACACCCGAAGCCTGCACCCCCTCCCCCTATCTTGGGTGGAGGATGGTGGCTTATGTTAGTGAACCTTATCAGATTTTTTAGGGACAACATAACATATTAAATATCAGTTAATATTATGAAAGCGGACGCAAGGAGATAGATAGAAGTGTATTAAAAAAATGGTCAGAAGGTTTGGTACCTGACGGTGAACATTTCTTTCATTAAACTTTGATGTTTTTGTTGTGTCTAAAATTTATACCAATTAATGTAAATCTGTTCTTTACCCGTTTGTGTGGAGGCTGCAAAGAATTGGAATTGGAAATTAATTTCTTTATTGCTTAATGATGGTACAGCCACGTAGTGCCCTCCAGGATCTGTCAAATACCACGAGCCCGGCTTAGCCCATTCTCCTCTTCCCTTCTCATCCTACTTCTGAACCCTTACATATCCCATTGTAAAGGCCGGCAACGTTATTGTAATAAACACTATATTTGTTCAAGCGTCGATGGGCAGCGTTTGTTGCTTGCCATTAGGTGACACGCCTGCTCGTTTGGCCCCTTATCCTATAAAAAATAACGAAATATTTTTTTCTGTCTCGATGGTCTAATGGTCGAGCACTCTGCTTCTGAATCAAGAAGTCGCGGGATCAAATCCTGGCTCACACTAATGACTTTTCGGAAGTTACATGTGATAAATATCGATGATTGAAAACGTTGTGCCCGGTATGGCAATAGGGTCGCAATTTTTGACGTAAACATAACGGTGAGTCGAGGCTTAATAGCCACTGCCTACACCTTAGGGTAGAAAAAGGTGTGAAGATATGTTATGTTATGAGATAATTTTTCAAATTAGAGTTTCGATATTTTGAAATCCATTTCATACAAACAAATAAACAAGTTGGCTTCTATAAGATGCTAGCAAATTCGATGAATACAGACGTACTGCGCCCCCAATCAATATGCACGTTGAACATATTATACAGTATTAAGAGTCCAAGTTGATATTGGTTGTTATTCGTAACAAACAAATTTGCAATTCAAATATTGAAGTGCGAAATTGCAACGAATCATGTTTAAGTTCACGTAAATAGCTAATAAATTTTAATCAACTTACAAACGTATAAGTCACAAGCGGTAGCTGGAGCGATTCTCACTAATGAATAAAAAATATTATATTATTTTTAGTGTCTTTAACTTGTGTTTAATAGTTTTTAGTTCATCTTGTTGTCTTGTGTTTGTTCCGTATTCTGTATTCGACGATTTGATATGTGATATTCAGGTTTCCCTGCCTATCCCGCAATTGACTTGGCTTGAGGTTATGCTTATAAAGTGATGTAATTTTGATGATTTTTTTTTTTAATATTCTTTTGTACCTTCAAGCGTATTCAAAACCCGGACTGTGCCTGCAAATAAAAACATTTAACAAATTAAAATCATTTAAAAAATATTAAATTTGCTGAATTATCTCAACGGAAAAAATTAAGAGCTTTTTTTGTCTATAAGGCAGTAACATTCAGTTACTTTGATTGAGTAACAAACATTAATTAAACATCATCGCATACTTTTGTATTTAAAATATAAGTAACATGGATTTCGGAGCATATTAAAATAGATGGGATGCAATTAATTCAATCAAATATTCTTCTAAAATCAATGGGACCTTTGAAATAGTACAGTAGCCGGTGGTAAGTAGTAGTAAGTAGTCAGTACCGGTATAAAAAAAAGGCTTTCAAATTTAATTTAAAAGCTTAATTTACATTACATTCAATACCAGCAGATACTTATCATCTCACGGGCCCAAAGACCAGTGATAAAAATAATAAATCAGCCATTATGAAGCGTAAAGTAATTACTCGCTACCGCCTATGTATTGCGCCGTTCGAATCAAGTGCGGACAAACAGCAGGTGGACACGCCACTCGTTGGAACAATTGCATTGTATATTAGTATTGTAGTAATGACTAACAAACAATTATTGCTCATTACTCATTCACTTAGTTCATTTACGTTGATATTATTTACAGTTCTGTATACCGACATCGCCAATCGGGAGTGAATGCTTTTAGACCAACAGTTTTTAAAGAACGACCTTCCATCCTCCACTAAATAGCTGAGAGTGTCTAAGGCACCTTTTTTGCTCAACTGGTTGACAAAGTGTAAGAATGCGTGCAATGAAGCCTTATAAAATCTATTTTACTTCCATTGTTATGGCATTTGTGTACACTGCAAGGGATATTAGTCATTACCAGTCAAATTGTCATAAAAACTTGAGTCATTACTTTGTAAAATCTTAATTAAAATTCAGTTTTGTTTCAGCAGTTCAAAGGCAACTCCGATCAGGCAACTCCACTTCGTGTGAAATCAATTTCACTACACCCTTTTCCCAATTCCAGTACTTTCAAAGTCTATATCATCATGATTATTAAAAAGATTATGTAAATTCAGACGCGGGCAACTATTAGTATGTCATATTATTTTAAAGGAGGGGGTAGGTTTTAAGTATATATATATAAGAATATATAATTTTAATAACGAAAATACCTTTAACATTTTAAACTAAATTACTAAATTAATCAAATGAAGGCTGTAAATAAGACTGAACCATCAGATATGAAAGCAGTTAACCTTCTAAGTCAGAGGTACTGGGTTCAAATTAACTACATTACGACAAATATGTGACACACAGCGAACAATCACGCGATCCTATGTAAATCACTCCTTAGGGGGTCATGGGGTCATTTCAAACAATTTAATAATGGTTTACAGTAATATTTAAGTCGTAAAACTATCAAAAGGCTTACATTTTTTATTTTTGTTTTCGTGACAGAATGGGTGCGTGCTTTCTATTATAGTTGACTAAGCAGATATACAATACAAAAGTAGGAAAACAAAGAAATCTAGAAAAACTACGACTCATTTTCCCTGATCAAATTTTCCCCTCTGCCACGAGGGGGTGCTCGTCCTCGGGGAGCCTCGGTGGAAGCTCCCCCGGGCGGGGCGGCTCCGACCGCGCGCTGTAAAGAGCGGCGCCCCCGACGACCCTCCCCGGCCGCACCGGGGGGTCATCCTTCCCGGGCCACGACCCGGGCGCACCCGCGTGGTGTGCGCCCTCGCGGCCCGTCGGCGGCGGCGATTACCGCCGCCGCCTTCGAGCGGGATCGGCTCTCTCCCGATCCCGCTCGGCGGCCTCCTTCTGGAGCATCACAACTTCGCAGAAGGAGACCGCCAGCATTGCCGCGACCAACGCCGGTGGGGACAAGTCTCGCCCGATCTATTCGACCAGGGCTCGGCACTCGGCCGCCCAGGCCGGGCAGACCTCCAGCGTGTGCTGGGCCGCGCAATGGTGGCATCTCGCCGTCTCTTCACGTTTTATTCGACTCAGATACTCACCGAAGCACCCGTGCCCGGTGAGTATCTGAGTCAACCTGTAGGTGACAGTGCCCCATTTACGGAGCACCCAGGCCTCAAGGTGGGGCAGGACGGCTCCGACGGCGCGTGAACGCGCAGAGCCCTGGAGGACCAGCGCGTCGCGCCAGTCCCCCAGGACCCGCCGGAAGGCCTCCCGTCTCCGCACTTCGTGACCTCGCGCGTCCAGGCCCCCACCTCCCCGGCCGAGATTGTACGCGGCTGCGTACATCTCGGCCAGGATGATGAAGGGGGGGGAACGCGCGAGGACCGTCGCCGCCTCGTACGATATCGTACGGTAGCCCCGTACGATCCGTATGGCCATGATCCGCTCCAGGCTCCTCAGCAGAGCCCTGGAGTGGGAGGCCCCCGCGAGGTCTCGCGACCAAACGGGGGCCCCGTATAGGGCCACGGACCGCACGACGCCACCATAGAGGCGGCGAACTCCCTCTCCCGGTCCCCCGAGGTTGGGAAGCAGGCGGTGCAACGCGCCTGCCACCCGTCGCGCTCGGGGGACCATCCTCACGAAGTGCTCCTCGAAGCTCCAGCGGCTGTCCAGGGTGAGGCCTAGATACTTCATGTACCGCCCTACCGGGACAGCCGTGTCACCCACCTGGATCCGCGAGGCCGGTGGTTCCCGGCCCCGAGTGAGGCGGTGGAACCACAGCGCCTCACTCTTGTAAGGCGCCACCTCCAGGCCCAGCCCGCGGATCCATCTGACGACGATCGCCACCCCCAGCTCGGCAAACCTGAGCGTACGCTCGAAGTCGGGCCCCGTAGCGACCACCAGAGTGTCGTCTGCGTAGCACACGACACTCACGTCACGAGGCACCTCGTGGTATATGAGGGCCTCCCTGATGGCCGGCCAGGGGAGGGTCCCGAAGGCGTTGACGACGTCAAGCGACACCGCCAGCGCGACCCTTATAAGGAGGGGCCTATAAAACTGAATATGTCAAAATAAAAGTGAATGGATTTTACATGGTCACAGGTTCAAGTCTCATCTGGTGGTATCGTTTTTCTATCATCTTAATCTAATTCTATATTATGTTATTAATTTATTAAACTACTAGCTGACCCGGCGAACTTTGTTCCGCATCAAAAGTAATAAATGAGTCAATTTGTGCTATTTATTTATCGGCTTTGACTGCTCTGATTAACGAATATTTTCGAAGTTATTGCAGTATTAACATAGCGATACCCGCTATGTTAATACTGCAATAACTTCGAAAATATTCGTTTAAATTGCATGCTGTAAAGGGCCGGGATCATCTATATTACATGCACAATCTATTTAAGACACTTAATCGGATGAAAATTGATGCTCTTATGTTTAAAATCACTTCGTAAATATACCATTATTTCTCGTAAAAAGTAAAAATATAATAATGGTCATTGTGGGTTATTCCTAAGAGATAAACATATGCCCTCGCGGATTTTTTTGTTGACCTTCTAAAGGTGTTTAATAATGTAGAACATTGTTTTGATCTATCACTTAGGGTTCAGCCAGCGTTTGCAATTAAAGTGCTAAATATCGAAAATTATCATTTTTTCTTTACAACATCATATATGAATTATAGATCAAAACCACCCCGTTGACACCCTCGAACTATTGAAAAAAACCGTATCAAAATCCGTTGCGTAGTTTTAAAGATATAAGCATATAACGGTACAGACAGCGGAAAGTGACTTAGTTTTATAATAGGTAATGATGATTATTATGTATTTCCTCAGGTATAGTCTACAATTTGGGTTCGGTATTTTGTTTATGAATAGTTTAAGATGAACCCGAAGGGTTCTCATCTCTTAAGGTCAGAGCGATACATCCTCCCGAAACTGGACCAATCCCGGACCCAATCTGGTACTTACAATAAATTTCTAGAAAACGATACTCAAATAACACTATTTTTCGTAGTCCTTCGACTTACTAGGAAAGCTCCGGACTTTTGTGATAATCCGTTACCTTCACGACAGTTAGTGAAGAGATGTTACTCACAACAGTTTTCTAATACAGCTTATTAAATATGCAAGAAATGTGATAAATCGACAAAAAATGATTTTTTTTTCTGTACAATGTTTTTCTCATGAATTAATTGCTGTTGCTATTCTTATGATTATCTAATTAAATAATTATGTACAGATAGAAACAAAAATAATTAACGAATAATGTCTGAAATACATAAGCATACATTTATTTTAATACATTTAAAATAAAAATGTATTTCAATGACGAAGTTAAGCGCGGCGTAATCTGTGGGAGCGATCATAACGAGCCAGCCATAGCACGGAATGGTTCATTTAAACATCCTCTGTAATGTAACTAGTGAACCAATGGACAGCACTAGATATTTGGAATACGGCGACCAGGAATCGTAGCTGGGAATTCAGGACTGGCTCATTTTTATCCCTAATTTCATTTCTAATGTAGTCTACCTAAGTATCGGAATGAAATTGATTAAGCTTCGAACACACACAATAAAATAAAATTGTTTTTGTACTTAAAAACGTATAATTTATTCCTAAATTATATATAAACAAACAGCATAACGTCAGGCCAAGCATAAGTAGTACAGTATATATGCCTCATTCGCTTTTTGACTTGTTTATTTCATGTTCTAGACGCTCCTTAGTTGTTAAGGCAGGTGATGTCCTCTCTGTTTAAGACACAGTTGGTTTAAACTTAGAAAATGGTCTTAGTGGATTCCTTCCTCCAGGTCGGATCCTAAAATTTTTATAGTTTATATATCTGTTAAGTTATTATTCCATGTTCCACTGTTTCCTCATACCACGGAAGTGTGCCTGTTACAGCATCCTTCTTTCCTTCTTCTTTTCTTTAATTCGATAGTTAGTTTTTATATTCAATTCTCGTAATACACATAGTTGCTTACGAATCTAATTATATATCAAACTGAATCTATCAGTGTCTAAGTTCTATTGCATCCATATTAAAATAAAAGTAGACATTATCCTAATATTGGACTTCAATTAAAAATATCTGCTCAATTTTAAAGAACCAATTTGAAAGCAATCTGATTTATTCATCTTCATGATTCATAAATAGACGTCATCAAAATAAATTGATATCCCACACGAAAATAAAACCAAACTCAAATATTTATAATTATATACATAGGCGAGTGAAATGTCGTATAATCAAAATACATTTAATTATAACCCTTGCTAGCTATTGAAATGTCACAATATTGAAATATAGAATAAATACACGCACGTAAAAACACCCACTCGTTCAAATATGTTATGAAAATAGCTATTTAGATCATAATCTGTCGAATATCTGTGTTCAGTACCGTCCCTCGCTGACCTAGGGTGCGCAGTGGAAAATACACCAAGGCAGTGAGGGTGCAAAGTGGCACGAACTAAAGCTTGCGCCGCGCAAGGCTAATATTATTGATGGTTAGTATGTAGTTTATAAAAAGGGGCAATTAACTTACCGAAGTACGGTTCAGCTACTTATTAAACCTAACCAGTTAATCTCGGATTGGCCAATCAAAATAGAAAACTGTTAGGACTTATCTTAAAGGCAGCGAACGATGACACAATAGGGCCCCTCAGCGCGAGTCGGTACTACTCACAATCTTCACAAATATAGTCTACCAATTAACACAATAATTTCATGAAAAGCAAAAATAAAGAGCAAAACTTTTCTTCTTATCAATAACAATTAGCGAACGACCGAACAACGTCTGTTCAAATCGATCAAATCTTAGCAATAAAAATAACTACCCTCAAGTTACATAAACTAATAAACTGTGAAATTCAAAAACATAGGTACTTGTTTGTGCAGAACAATCTGTATACATATATAGGGTAGTGATAGCAAGATGTCTCGAGTCAAATCGCTACCTCGATATCAATCTATATCTGAACGCTCCTTTCATGAGCTGGTGCCTGATGTTTTTTTTTGCGTAGTCTTCTGGACTACCAGTAGACCGTGATGAGAAAAAGTACAATGAGCTTTCTAGCCTTCACACATGACTACGCATACATAACTTTACGCCAGTACCTTTACGAGGTAGGCAGCGAGAACAGCCCTATAATGCAAGATTCTTAAACACTTCACTCGCTTCTTTGATTCTCATTACTCTTGTCATGCACGCTCATTGGTTTTATATAGTTGTCGAGTTTAAAATCGTTTTTTTCAAGTCGGTTAACGAGACAGTACTATGATTTCCCTACACTGTAGTAGTGTCCCTACTCGGGAATATCGAGTACATTAGTGAGGAGAGAGCATTAGTGGGGCTTATCTCTCCCGCGCTGCGCTGCTGTGTGCTACAAATTTATGCACTTTTGATGACTTTTATTACATGTGGCGATTAGTTGCCATCGTTTTAGATATTATTATGGATATCAGTTTTATAGAATTTAAATTAGGATATATACATATATGTATATATTAACTATAGGATTATTATGTTCTGTCTTTTAACTAGTTATGGTGGTCTAATGGTAAAAAATCTCCGCTTTTGAGAATCAGGAGTTATGGTTTCAAAATTGTAAATCTGAGTTTACAACACTGAAATTACAGAAATATTTTTATATCGAATTGGCGATGAAATGAGCTCGTATTGTATTTATATATATGTATATAAATATTATACATGTATAAATGTATGTATAATTGTATAATAGTTACGTGAATGTAGGGCGGCGCACGACATTTGGGTAAGGTTGCGTTGAACTTTATATGTTGCGAAAACAACTAGTGTTGGGACACGATCCCGGCTTTTACGACTATACCGGGATTTGGGAAAAATAATCATATTTATTTGTTTATAACTTGATGCCTTTTATAAGTAAATTATGCTTCGACTTGTCGAATATTTTAGTTCCATCGTGTAAGTGGAAGAACCGAATTCTACTGTCGTACTACTGCTACTTACTATTGTATTTTTGGCTACGATTTGCTCGGACATAGATGATAATAGCAATATAATTTCTGTTTACAATCCAAAATGGAATAGGTGACGAACGTATTGCAATACACCGAGCACAAAGTTGTCAGTCATCGATATTAATCCCAGAGAACTTCCGAAAAGAATTTCGGCGTGTCGAAACTGCCGTTTCCTTAACTTTGGGCTGAAAAAGGCGTGAAGTTATCTTATGTTACATGACTTGTGTAAAATAACCCCGCTCCTTTACTAGATCTTGTCACATTCTATATTAAAGTCTATCAAGCGAGACTGTTGTCTGCTTAACTTATTTATAAACTAAATTTAATCTGATTCTTTAGAAGGCTGCTTGATTAATCGATAATAAAAGTTCGAGTTCATATCTCGGAGGCGAAGTAACAAAAAATATTATAAAATTTTCAAATATAAAAACTCCCATCTCTACTTGGGGATCATAAATCTTGAGATTATTTACACAGAGTACTGAAGTATCACGGAGCGAGTTAATTTATCTGAGGTGAGCTGTTGTGTTTATAAAGATATTGCAAATTATTTGTATATTAGTTTAGTTTAAGTTGTGTTATTATTTAATTGTTCTTAAAACTTTACGCCATTTACAACTAGATATGAATTGTGACTCAACTTTCTTTCTTGACTCTTTCGTTCTCGAAAGTTCTTGGTCTTGAATAGGTGGTGGGTGGAACTTAGTGTTATATATCACATCACACGTAACTTCCGAAATGAATTTCAAAAAGTCATTGGTTGATTCAAAAAATCATTGTTGAACATAAATTTCTAATTTAGAAGGAAAGTTCAATCACCAGATCACCTTTTTATTAATAATCAATACTACCTCAAGAATATAATATTAATATTTTTTTCCATAGTACGGTACCATAAGTGTCAGTTCACATTTCCAAATTAAAAATTCTTGATTATATTTTCGTATTTACATTTTATTTCAAATTGGTGTTCGAGTTTGGTGATGTTTTCAACTCGACGGTCAGCAGTCACGCTTACAATAGCTTCGTTGTCACTTAGGCAGGCAAATGCGTGACGAAAAGTGTGATCGAGCAAGGGAGACATACGTTGAGAGGGAAATTTATGTTAGTAAGTAGATACATGCTTATTATAGTGGAATTTATAGAAGTTTTTTATCATTATTACGATCTGAAGCATACTCGATTTATTTTATTTATAAATAAAAACAGACTAATATATATATAATAGGGAATTTTACGAATTTTTGAAAAGTATTGTAATAAGTTCCTATAATGCTACTAAACCGCAAAAAAAAACTGGATTTTTTTTTCAATCAATAAGTACCTTAAACATGCATTTAAATGTTACGTTTTTTAAAATTCGCGCGTAATTTTACAAAAACAGACGAAACGAGGTCCTGACGTCACTAGGCTATATATAGTGACGTGCCAACTCGGAAAAATCCCAACTCGAGTTGACTCGAGTTAAATTACATGTAAAATTATCCACTGGTTAACGAAAAAAAACGGTCAAGTGTGAGTGGGACTCTCTCCCTATTATAAATATTCTGTAAACTTTTCAACCTGTCTGTGGTCTTTAATAACAACTAGAAAATTACGTTAATTGGGCCGCCTTCACTATTAAATTTATTTTAATTTATCTAGTTATTTATTTCTCAAAGAAATATATAACTTGAAATTCGGTGAATATTTACAGTTTCTACATGTTTACATTATTATTCTATTAAAAAATAACTATAACGATGGAGTGGAACATCATGGCGAAAACATCTTTTATAGCATCGGAGGATCGTTAATTACTTACTTTATTTCAACTAATTATATTTAAGGAGAACTTTATGTTCTAAAATATAAATATTCTCTGAATATTCCTGATAAATTTATCTACCTGTCACCGTTATTAGTATCGAACAAGAAACAGTAAAATAATCAAATTTACTGTACGGCAACTTCACTTAAATATTTATTTTATTTTATTTTATGTTAGTACTGGTTGTTATTGCGGCAATAGAAATACATCAACTGTGACAATTTCAATTATCTAGTTATCACTGTTCGTGAGATACAAATTGAAGCAGGTAACAGACAGACAGCAAAGACTTAGTAAAAGGGACCCGTTTTGGGTACAGAACCTTAAAAAGGACGGAAGAGGAGCTACACTGATCTGCTTCACGTAACTTGGCTTGTGACTCGAATTACTTTTTTAAAGATGAATCAACATCTTAATTAAAACAAAAAACCGGCAGTTTAAAGTTTTTTTTACGAAAGAAACAACAAACTAGGCTCTGTGTCAGTGTATGTATTTCAACTCGAGTTGGTTATCTCCGACTCGAGACAAGCCCAACTCGAGTTCGTAATTCAAGTTGACCATCACTAGCTATATAATTACACGAAGTTGACGAAGTTCAAGAAGTACCTATTCACTATTGTCAACAAATCACCGTAAAAATTAGTTTATATTGTAAATTAAGTTAGTAATCTACATATCATTGATGTGTTGTTCCTGAATGCAAGAATACTAGCGTAAAAACATCTGGAAAATTATGGATTCAGGTACCGACTTACATCAACATGAGAAAAACTTGGTTCGAAGTTGCGATAAGAGATCTCGAACTTTTACGTAGCAAATCTCGTTTGTATTTTTGTGAAGATCATTTTGTTGTAAGTATCTTACCATAATATTTAACTAAATTATTATCTTTTACACGTGAACAGTTCCGTTCACTTGCGAATTTACATTTTATGTTTCAGCTAGAACACGACATGGAAAGCTATACATATATGTTAGAAAATAATGGGTTCAGTTAAGAACAGTTACAGTTACATTGCGTGCTCTCTAGATTCGAATGGAAAAGGAAATATGTGTCCTCTCTAAATGAATCTCATCTTACTGAATCTAAAAAGCCAAAATTATCTACATCTATAGATCATATAGAAGACACTGTCCAAGCTTCATCATCATGTATTGAAGGTAATTTGTGTGAATAACATAACATAACATAACTTTACGCCTTTTGTTACCCGAAGGTGTAGGCAGCAGCTGTTAAGCCTCGTCTCGCCGTTATGTTTACGTCCCAAATGGAATAGGTAGCGTTTCCCGTTTCCCGTGAACCCGCGACCTCTGATGTTTTTGATGTTTCACTTTAATAATAAACGTCAATCAAATAACATCACTTTATAATAAAGAATTGAACAATTTAAGTAACAAATCGTTTTCTTGAGTTAAATTTGCTAAAATATAAATAAATATTGAAGTCATAAAAACCCCCAAAACAACCCCTAAAAACCCCATCTCAATTTCTTTTACCAATAAATTTGGGGAAGGATACTTCTAAGATCAGTACCCTCAGGTACTCAGCAGTACTTATTTATATCCTCTTTGGTACTTAGATTGACACTGACACTTGTCATATCACTGAGCTATTGACATTTGACTTGTTTCATACTTCATTTTATATAGCCTTATGACGTAATAACACGGTGGCTACCCGTTTTGACACAGACTAAAAAACCTAAAATTTTTGTATTTAAATTAAAAATTTAGCTTGATATTAGAGGGCATAAAACAAACATCTGGTAGCCCTTTGCTTAAACTATCATAATATATATATCTTGTATTTTTCTCTTCTACAGTAAAATACCCTATTGAAGACCATTTTTATGCATCAATAAATAAATAATAAGTAATGTTGTTGTTTGGTCAGACTA
Organism: Euproctis similis; assembly: GCA_905147225.2. Classification (NCBI taxonomy): domain Eukaryota; kingdom Metazoa; phylum Arthropoda; class Insecta; order Lepidoptera; family Erebidae; genus Euproctis; species Euproctis similis. The sequence goes on along the minus strand of LR990122.1, from coordinate 631,439 downwards.
TGAGTCAGAGCGTGACGCTGCGCCCGAGCCTGGAGGCTCATTACCGATCTAGATAAATGTTTAAAGCCTTCGGAACTAATGTGGTTTTCTTGTAAACATTGCACGGTTTATGTACTCAATATAAATATATACTAATTTTCCAAGGACATCGACCGGTTTGCAATTAACAAGCCAGTGGTTACCAACCTTATTTTATTAGTCATGGAGATATTGTTTTTTTGCCAGTATCAGGATGTATTAAGAAAAGTGACCACATTAGTATCATCATCTCTGCTAGAGATCTAAGGTTCTTAAATATCCACAAGGATTTAATATTAATTTCGATTACAAAGACAGATTTAGGTTCGATCAAGGGTCAAAAGGAACCTCAGTAAAATGTGTAAATTGGTATTAAAAAAAAATTGCCACTATAGAGTATTTATTTTACAGTTTTAAAAGACATTTACTGTCAAAATGTTACTAATTTTTCTTTGTTTTGATTATTTATTGAGTATCAAACAAACAGACGAGGCGATAATCATCGATCCTCGTGATTCAGGTTTTATATTTGAGAAAGTCCGGTGTTCGAAACCTGGTTTCCATCAATGATGGCTACATTTATTTTTGTAATCATCATCATCATCATCAGCCTATTCCAGTCCACTGCTGGACATAGGCCTCTCCCAATGTGCACCACAATATCTCGATTCTCTGCCTTCCGCATCCAGTCTTTTCCAGCAGCCTTTCTGAGGTCGTCTGACCATCGGGCTGGTGGGCGTCCTACGCTACGTTTACCAAGACGCGGTCTCCACTCTATGATCTTCTTACTCCATCTACCGTCGGTCCTTCGGCAGATATGACCAGCCCATTGCTACTTCAGCGAGCTTATTCTACGAGCTATGTCGGTTACCCTAGTTCTCTGGGGGATATCCTCATTCCTGAAGTTATCCTTCAGAGATACCCCGAGCATAGCCCGCTCCATAGCTCGCTGAGCGACTTTAAATTTGTGAACTAGCCCCACCGTGAGTGTCCACGTTTCGGCACCGTAGGTCATCACCGGTAAGACGCACTGGTCAAAGACTTTGGTCTTCAGACATTGCGGTATAGGCGAGCAGAAGACTCGACGCAGTCTGCCGAATGCAGCCCAACCCAGCTGAATCCTCCTTTCGGTCTCCTTCTCGAAGTTTCGTCTACCTAACTGGATAGTTTGGCCTAGGTAGACGTATTTGTTTACAACTTCGAGAACTGACCCTTCGACGCTTATCGGTCCGGGCACGACATGTTCATTGAACATGACCTTGGTCTTGTCCAAGTTCATGCCCAAACTGACACGCCGGGAGGACTCGTCTAGGCTGCGCAGCATTCCGCTTAACTGTTCCAGCGACTCTGCCATTACAACGATGTCATCAGCAAACCGAAGATACGAGATGTATTCACCATTCACGTTGATACCCTGTCCAGTCCAATCCAGTGTCGTGAAAACGTCCTCCAGAGCGTTGGTGAAGAGTTTGGGTGATATAACATCTCCCTGTCTTACACCTCGATTCAGCTCGATGGAGTTCGTCACCTGGTCCTGTATCTGGACAGCCATCGTGGCGGTATCATACAAGCATCTCAACACCTCGATATAACGCCAGTCAATCCGAAATCGCTGCAGTGCATCCAGAACTGCCCAAGTTTCGATGGAGTCGAAGGCTTTTTCGTATTCCACGAATGCCATATATATTTTTGTAAGTTCTAATATAATTCATTATGACTGCACAAACTGTACCCTCTGTATGGTAACGATCTCTCTATTGAGACTAATGGATAGAAATATTGAATTGGCACACCGTCTACATTTTAAGATATTACGCGGTACAAAACGGACCAATATAATTTGGATAAATTACCATTCAACATTTAATTTAATAATCAACCCTACCAGCTAACATCACAGGAAGTACAAACTACACACATGATTAAATCCATCGAATCGTAAGCAATACGTTTTGAAGATAAGCACACTTGTCACTAAGCAATGTATTGCATCCCGCTGAGAAAGAACCCTTTTATAGTATTGCGATGTAGATAGGGGTAAAGAGGGATGTACTCACATGAATTATGGTCAGACGGTATTTGCATTAATGAAGGGACTAGATCATCCTATAGACAGAGACAGATATATCCAATTGTGTTACTGTGGGAAAGAGACGATGATATTTTGCGGTAACAAAGATTCAATGTTTATGTATAGGACCATAGATTTTATAAAACAATATTCTTGGGCAAGTTTACTTGGATTCCAGTTAAATAATCGTATGAATATTATGGACAATACTATAATAATAATAATAATAGCCTTTATTTACAATCTTACAACTGATTACATAACATACTACTCTGTGTAAAAAGTATCGGGTATATGTCAATAAAGAGACCCGCGTAAAAAAGGTCGTTCTAGTTTTTTTACTGCATGTTGGTAGCACTGTACTGATTTAGCGCGCAAAATTTGAACGGGATCTGTCATTTAATTTGTTTTAAACTAAACTTTTTGTTGGTCATAGTTTTTAGTCCTCGGCGATTTTTACAATGGAAAATATTGTTGAACAAAGAGTGTGCCTTAAATTTTGTGTTTCGAATGATATTTCATGTGGTGAATCACTAAAAATGTTGCGAAATACCTACGGCGAATCATGTATATCGAAAACAAGGGCTTATGAATGGTATAAGGCTTTTAAAGAAGGCCGAGAATTAGTAGTAGACTTGCCTCGTTCTGGTAGACCTTCAACCGCTACGACCAAAGAAAACATCGACAGAATCAAGAAGCTAGTGCTCGAAAATCGACGTATGAGTCTGAGAGAGCTGGCTAGTGAGGTGAACATATCTTTTAAGTCCGTCCACAATATTCTCATTGACATTTTAGGCATGAAACGCGTCGCCGCTCGACTAGTTCCAAAAGAGCTCAATTTGTTCAAAAAGGGCAGCGAAAGCATGTCGCTGAAGACATGGTTTCCCGAGCTTCTATGATCGATCGGATCCGACCTTTATGAAACGTATAATAACTGGCGACGAGACATGGGTTTATGAGTATGACATGCAAACAAGCCAACAGTCTTCAGAATGGCGTCTCGAAAACGAGCCGAAACCCAAAAAACCGCGGCAAAGTCGCACCAAAATCAAGGTGATGCTGACAGTTTTTTTTGACTACCGTGGTGTGGTTCACTCCGAATTCCTTCCAGAGGGAGAAACAGTGAATAAAGAATATTATTTAGGCGTCATGAAGCGTTTGCGTGAGAGTATCCGCCGAAAACGTCCAGATTTGTGGCGACATAACTCATGGATGCTGCACCATGATAATGCACCATCACACACAGCCATTATAGTGAAAGAGTTTTTAGCGAAAAATTCAACAAACGTTCTCGACCAAGCACCCTATTCACCTGATATGGCTCCGTCTGACTTTTTTTTATTTCCCAAGTTAACCCTTTGTAGCCCAAGATTATAAATTTTTTAAAAACTTTGAAATATGATAGGTTAAAACAAATAAAGAAACACGCATTTTTCAAAAATTCAAATATGTTTATTATTTTTCATTTATTTGGCATTTTAGGGAGTGTAACATAACTGTAACATTGAGTGAAACTAAAATAAAATCTACATAAGTGGTATGGAAGGATCTAAAGCAATTGTTTTGTTTATTATAGCATAACGCTACTCCACATTTCTCACAAATTGTTTGGGATACGCCAGTACATTTGGGAAACTTGCACCGAATCCTTTTTTCTACCCAAATCGGCCAGTGACCAATTTGATCCTGCCTTACTGCCAAATGGGGGACATGTTCAGCTGGCCCCTTGTGTTTTTTGGCTTGAATTTCATTTTCAAATGACCTTCAGTTCTTGATATTAGGTTTCAAGCCTAGTTTGCATAAAGTCTCACCGATCTCAAGTCGAAAATCTGCTGAGGACATTTGTTTATCACAATGATTTTTTGCCTGCCTTACTCTTCGATATAACAGCCAAGAATTTGCCATAGTCAGGTCTAATAAGTGATAAAACATCCGAACCTGCCATCTTTTACTTCTTATTAAAATTTTATACCTTCCCATAGTACTGTCAATCAATTCTACGCCTCCTATATGCCGATTATATTCTCCAACGATATGGGGGCGATCGATGTTGATGTACTTTTTATTGGCCTTATCGTAACGTCTGACTTGGGCCTTTGGCAATTCACCAGCAAAAGATGACACCAGCGTCCCAACTTTGTTGTCTCTCCATATAACGTTTGACAAATCAATTCCGTCCATATTCGCCACATATTCAACGGAAAAGCCGCGTTCTTTTTTCATTACTTCCTTGTCAGCGGGTAGTTTGCAATCTGGAATACGATTGCGTCGTATTGTCCCAAGACTCAATATACCCTCTTTTGCTAAATACTCCAGTAATGCCAAGGAAGTGAAGTAATTATCAAAATAAAGTTGATAATTCTGATGTCTTGGTATGCCTCGCGCCATTCTGAGTACTATGTTGGAAGATGCTCCTAAATCTGGTTTCGGGGTCATTGGGGAGTAAAATGTTTTTAGCTCCTGTTTCAGGGCCAGCAATAGGCTCACTGCGTTCACATTCTTCAATAATTGTGTCCACATCACCTGCAATATCTTCTTCAAAATCAGATAAAACTTCTAAATCTTCTAATAACGGCTGAAAATCTGGATCAATAACGCTATCATCATCGTCCTCTAATCCATCTTCGCTATCATCTTGGTGCAGTAAGTCACATATGTCATGGTCCTTCAGTGATTTTGACCCCATTCTAAAATAATATGACATAATTTTACATCAATATTCACATACTTTACGTACAGTTAATACTTTCATCATCACTCAATGTAACAGAAATGTTACAAACACATAAAGTTATTTTTTCTACATAAAAAAGAAAAAATGTGCTTTGCTAACAATATATATTATTATACAAAATCATTCACTTACCTATAGGTTTCTACGAAAAAACTACAAGTTCACACACTTACTATATTTTTCTAAAATTCAAACTTTCAAAGAGTTTAGACTTGTCACTTTTACCGGTACGTGAAATTTGAACCTACTAAAACGACCAGTTACGACATCTATGATTTGTATTTGGTATTAAAACTTTCGGTGTGGTATGTTACAATGCAGTGACATTGATTTTAATGAACTAAAATGTTTAGTATACATTTTAGCGGGATTATTCAGGTTTGTTACAGAAATGTCACACGAGTCTACAAAGGGTTAAAATTACCACTTCGAGGAAAACGTTTTGAGTCAATAGAACCCATAAAAGAAAATTCGCTGAATGAGCTAAAGGCCATACCGCAAATAGCCTATGAAAAATGTATGGAAGACTGGGTGAAGCGGTGGAGATGTTGTATTGCAAGCGATGGGGCCAACTTTGAAGGCGATAAAATAAATTTAGATGAATAATTTGTATTTTTTGTTTTATTGACAAATTCCCGATACTTAGTACACAGAAGGTATTTTAATTAAATTAGACACCGGTTTCAAGATTGTCTTGCTTTTCAGCATAGGCCTCCCCAAGACTTCTCCATAACGTCCTATCTTTCACTGTCCTCATCCAAGTCATACCTGCTTCCTTTCTTATCTCATCTTCCCACCTACAATATTGTCTACCTTTCTTTCTTTTATTATATCTCGGGCACCATTCTGTCACTTCTTTCGCCCACTTCTCTGTTGTACTTCTCATTAGATGTCCGCACCATTTCCATTTTAATTGTTTGATTCTATGTTTTATATCTATGACTTTGGTTTGCTTTTTAATTTTATGTAATCGAACTTTGTCTTTCAATTTTAAATTAAGTATGCTTCTTTCCATTCGATGTTGACACACTTCAAGTACTTTTATGTTTTTCTTTGTGCAACTCCGTCCAATTGACAATACTACTATTTTATAAAGAGCCTAGTAGGTTGTTTACCTCTAAGAAAACTATAAATGTAAAAGCAAAGCGAACGCATTTAATACGATCAATTAAGGTATGCTGCTGAGTTCAAGAATAGTACCTAACAGGAATATATTTCATATATTCTAAAGTACCTAGCTTTATTTAATTTTGAAGTCGAGATTCGACAAATTACTTTTAATTCGCAATCTTCTGCAGTTGAATATATGCCATAATTTCGGGTGTAAATAATAATACTGCGTGAGGTTGGCAACAACTGACTGATTTGCTAATTATCTACAATTGCAAATAAAACTTACAATACATGGGCATGTACCATACTCCAGTTTGGAGTAAAACCCATGTATTGGAATGCCCCATCGGTTACTTCTTTTTCGTAAGTAAGTAAATGTATAAATATCGATGACTGACAACTTTGTGCCCGGTGTATGGCAATAGGTTACGCCAACTATTAAAATACATTGTTTGGGGCGTAACGATTGCGCGAGTTGTGGCCAAACAGCCACTGCCTACGGCACTAATAAAGACGTGAAGGTAATGTTATAATGTGATCTAAAATGTTTGTTTGTTTATTAGACTCAGAGCCCAACTTTTGAAACGTTTTGTTTTTTATTATGTTTTATTGAAAACTACCCGAAAGATAGCTTTAGAGTTAATAATATTTAAGTTTTTCTACCTAAAGTTGTAGGCAGCAGTTGGTAAGCTCTGACTCCCCGAATTTTGACCTCTCCAAGGACAACAATGTTGCCAGATATCTATTTATATCACCATCGAGAGTTGTCAGACTCGATCCTACGACTTCTTGATTAGGAAGCGGGGACGGCCACCATAGGACCACTGAGAGTTTAATAACATACATTTTTATAATTTTGTATAATTTTATTTTGTATTATTCTGCTTCGGTATATATTGCTAAACAATGTAATACTATATGTTGAATTAGTATATTTTCTATTTTTAAAGTGTTTGAACTATTTTCCGAGTTATGATTAGGACGTTAGATAATTAATTTCAATTTAGTTGTTTTTCAATCCAAATATTCAGATAGTATGAATGCAAAGTGGGTCACATGAGGACAATTATTGAATTAATTAATATTATTTCATATGAACACACAATGTTATTGCAATTATTATAATCGGAAATGAGAAATAAGAATTGAATAAACAACAAACACAGTAGGTGAGTTACATTATTATATAATTATAAACTTGTATGTTTAATAACACGATAGTATGTGATGGAAGGTTTTTTTTGGAACAATAAGTATTATATTGAGACTTTTGGCCTCGGTATATATTGCTAAACAATGTAATAATATAAAGCGTTCTAGTGTTCTAAAACTACTCAACGTCAATGAGTGGGAATTTTAATTTTGTTAGATGAACATGAACATATTTTATATGTTTGTTAGGAAAAATACCACGACCTCTCACAATATTGGCTTAAAGTGGCTCTTGCCGCATTTCACTCGGGATATGTCTGGGTAGCTAATCCCGTCCACTCTCCCCTCACTATCCCACTTTAAAACCTTTCCCTAACCAACCACCAACGAAAACATTCCCAAGGAGTTTTGGTAGGCAGTTTGACAGATCATAAAACCACAGCCAAAACTTTCGACACATGGATAGTTCGAAACGATGATAGGTTGTGCCCACCCCAGTTAAAGTGTGGTATGACCAGGATCTACATATATCTTAGAATTTGAAAAGGTGTGAACACATAGTATAAAACTAGTGCTATCCAATTATATTCCCTCAAATGTGCAGAACTCTGATAATTCTCAGTTCATCCGACTACAGCCGACAAGTAATAGAAAAATAAACGGACTAGCTGGTATCGCAGTCGGGTATTAAGGGCACCCTCCTTAAAAGTAACTTGGGCATTTTTCCTGAATGATTTTAAAATTTAATGTCATTTTCACGTCACCCTACAAATTAATAATTAACAAATCCCAAAGAGGGTTTATTTGTAACTTTTGTGTCCAACATTTTTTAAGTTCCCCTTCCCCCCGCTTAGTTCTCCTCCACTTGGTTTGAAGTACAGTGTGTTCGTTTATACAGTTTTCTTAAATAATTTTGTGACAATAGCGCGAATGAAATCTCATAAAACTTTTGAATAAATATTATCATGGAACGCTATATAACATAAAACATAACATAACTTCACGCCTTTTGTAACCCGAAGGTGTAGGCGGCGGCTGTTAAGCCTCGTCTCGCCGTTATGTTTACGTCCAAAATGGAATAAGTGGCGAGCCATACCGGGCACAAAGTTTTTCAGTCATCTATATTTATCACACATAGCTTCCGAAAACAATTTCGAAAAGTCATTGGTGTGAGAACCCGGACCACAGGATCAGGAGCCGTGTGCTCGACCACTGCTCCACCGAGACAGTTTATTATTATTGTATTATTTGTAACGCTATATTATTGTATTTGTCAAAACATATTCTATTTATTTCTTACATTTTCGCGAATCACATTCATAACATTACAAAGACTCTGGATTATATCTCGTTTATTTAGAACTTATTTTTATTTATTTCCCGACGTTTACAGGGACTCTTTACTGGGAAACTCGTGAAAATGATCTCGTGAATGATACATTTTACTTCAATGGTATCCCCCTGTCCCCCTCCCCTTCCCATCCCTCTCCCGGCCTCGTCCATATCCTCTAGTAAGGGCCGGCAACGCAATTGTATCACTATATGTGTTTAGGTGTCTATGGACGGCGTTTGTTGCTCACCATCAGATGACACGCCTGCTCCTTTGTCCCCTATACCATAAAAACACCTCAGCCCATTAAGTGGGCTGAGAATCCAATCAGAACAGCAAAGAGTTGATGGATGCAAACGGCTGAATGTTACCTAAAGGACATGTTTGAACATATTATAAGTGCAAGGAGAGTGAGATCATCGGTATCATCAGTTACTATAGGTATGCGCCAGGGTGCTATTCTCGGACCTCTATTGTTGATTATTGACATGAAGGATTTGTCACTGATCGTAAAGTGTTACTGCTTGCATAATTATGCATAATCAATCAATATTCCTCGAGGAAATGACAATAATATAATTATTATTATATACAACAATTAAGTTCAAGTTACTTGGATAATAATATGAACGGAAGTGCCATTTATTAAAAAATAACACAACATAATTTCACGCCAAGTCCTTTGGAAGGTAGACAGCAACCGGTGAGTGTCACTAGACGCGGTCCTTATAAATATCTTTATAACACTTATAGGTATAATTAATGAAAAATATATAAACCACAAAAGATTAAAATAATAATAAATAAATATTGTATTAATAATTATCGCGAATAGTAAGTGTAACATGTCCACGTGTATGTATCATCATCATTACATAGTATAAAACAAAGTCACTTTCCGCTGTCTGTCCCGTTATATGCTTATATCTTTAAAACTACGCAACGGATTTTGATGCGGTTTTTTTTAATAGTTAGAGGTTGTCAACGGGGTGGTTTTGATCTATAATTCCTATATGATGTTGTAAAGAAAACAACTGAACCTGAACCCTAAGTGATAGATCAAAATAATGTTCTACATTATTAAACACCTTCAAAAGGTCTACAAAAAAGTCCGCGAGGGCGTATATCTATCTCTTAGGGATAACCCACAATGACCATTTTTATTTTCTTACTTTTTACGCGAAATAATGGCTTATTTACGAAGCGATTTTAAACATTACAGCATTAATTTTCATCCAATTAATTGTCTTAAATAGATTGTGCATGTAATATAGATGATCCTGGCCCTTTACAGCATGCAATTAAAACGAATATTTTCGAAAATATTGCAGTATTAACATAGCGAGACAGCAGTTATTACTTTTGATGCGAAACAAAGTTCGCCGGGTCAGCTAGTGTATGTATATATATGTGGCACGGCAGGAACCTACGAACAAACAACACAGGATTATTAATTAGTTTTTTAATTGAGAAGTCGCGAGGCAAAAGAGAACAACTTCCGTTTATATAATATTTTGTGAAAACAGCGAATTAATTAATTTGTCTCTTTCAAAAGTATGAGCGTCATCTATTCCGTCATCGATAACTATCAGTCATGGCTCCTGCGTTCACGATTGCATACCTACATCTACTAAAAAAACCGCATCAAAAACCTTTGCGTAGTTTCAAAGATCTAAGCATATAAGGGGACAAACAGCGGAAAGCTACTTTATTTTATACTATGTAATGATGATACACCAGGTACAATTTTGTTGATTATTATTTATAATTTCCAGACATTACTTCAAGATGGTCAGAATTTAAACTAAACATTGAGACTTTACAGCTGAGAAATCTTCCGATAGCCTGAGTGTTAGATACACTTTTTTTATTATTGTGAAATGTAAGAAATTGGGTTTCGATCTTTTACCTGTGAGGTGATCAATTATATGACTCTCATTATCATTTATTCACGTTTTAATCTCGCTACAAATATTATACAACTACTGTGCTTGTGGGTGTGTGTGTGTGTGTTCTGAACGGAAGTGGGCGATGATTTAGTTTTGCCCGTTACGAAGTTGTTTTCGTACAAAAATTAGGTCACATACGATTAACGCCTCCGTATTTATAAATACTCAACTAACTCTTATCTATTTTCACTAATTTAATTTTTGATGCTGTAGGCTGTTTTACTAGTATACTCAGTACTCACTACTACTCACCCATTCGTTGAAGATGTGCAGGTACAAAAAATATTTATTTAGGTCCTTACTCAAGAATACCTTATCAAATATTATATACAAATTGTAAATTTATTTTACTAGGCTGACCCCGCGAACTTTGTTACGCATCAAAAGTATTTTTTACAGTAATTACAATGATGAAATTACAATGAATGATGATGTTAATGAATGATCTTGAAAATTATCACTTTTTCTAATTACATTAAACATGAAGTAACCATTCCGTTGACACCCTCTATCTATTACAAAAAACCGCATTAAAATCTGTGGCGTAGTTTCAAAGATCTAAGCATATATGGGGACAGACAGCGGAAAGCGACTTTGTTTTGTACTATGTAATGATTATAATATATGTATTTCTAGTATCACGCCGTAACTCTTTGCATATATAACTGACGCTAATACACGCTTTTATTACGGAATTGATTTAGACCAAATTTGACATAGACAGAGATAGTTTGAAACCTAGATTTAACGCATAAATTAAACTTCTAATCCGTTGATTAAGTAAGTTAACGTTATGCTCAGGGGATTAATTTTAAAGTACTCTTTTAACTTCCAAAACTGCTATAGCCCTTATTATCATTCGTTCTACTGAATTCCTGTTAGTGAATTTCGGACACGTTTGTCTGACGAGTCGAATTATGGACGACATTATTATTTCAAATACGAAGTGCTCTTTGTAAATGAAACGATATTTGATTTACAAATTTGATAATATAATATAATATAACATAACTTCACGCCTTTTTCTACCCGAAGAAGAAGGCAGTAGCTGTTAAGCGTCCACTCGCTGAGTCGTTATGTTACGTCCCAAATGTATTAGGTAGCATAACCTATTGCCACACACTAGGCACAAAGTCATCGATATTTATCAAATTATCACACAGATTTCCGAAAAGAAGTCCGGAATCCAACCCAGGACTTCTGAATCAGAAGCGGGGAGCTCAACCGCGGTACCACCGAGACATTTTCCGAAACTATGCGATTCCAATTGTGAACTGGCTTATCTCAAATCTCCGGACTAAAAATGAAACTACCCGGAAGTAGCTCGACCTATTTTTACGAAGGTTTCATTTCGACGTGTAGGTCTGAGAAGAGGTCACATCTATTTATCAATCCTCTAAATGGTAAAAGTGCAAATAAGAACTTGCAAAAAGACGTCCACCAAGTCATATAGTTGTTAAATAATAAACGCATGGTATTACATATTTTTTTTAATAAATATGTAATAAGACAATCGATGAAAGCATCACAATTGTTACTACGAAGTGATTGTAATATTAAAATAACGTTTTGCAATAAATATCGCAAACAAATATCACTATTATTAATATTAATAGCAGTGATTTAATATCGCACGCGTGTTGTTGACCTCCGACAACATACATGCGTTTGCGCACGTACGCACTCACTATTTACGATCTATAATAACTTATATTCTGCGATCATATCCGTACAATAAGTCATCATATCTCCTTCACCTATAGCCCAGTGATATAAGAATATCACTTCTAAGATATAAAGGCCCGTTTAAATATGGATGTAGGTAGGAAATTATAACCTCGGTGGTCCAGTGGTCAAGCACTCTGCTTCTGAATCCAGAGGTCGTTCGGGTTCGAATCCTCGTATTGGCTCACAACAATGACTTTTCGAAAGTGTTTTCGGAAGTTATGTGTGATAAATATCGATTACTGAAAACTTTGTGCCCGGTATGGCAATAGGTTCGCCACCGATTCCATTTGGGACATAAACAACGGCGAGACGAGGCTTAAGAGCCGCTGCCTACACCTTCAGGTAGAAAAGGCGTAAAGTTATGTTTTTTATGTTATGTAGAAAGAAAAATATTACATTATACACTTAATATTTGGTAAAAATATAAAAACTATTGATGAAAACGGACATAAATTAAATTGCATTCCACAAATATTTTTCCTAAAATTGACTTTAGTTTGATGTAATAAGTCCAAGATCAGAATGATTACCCGACAACAAATCAAAGAGAGTATCAGTATCTTCAATTTCTTTTTAAAACAAATCTCGAGGTATTCTTTCATGAGATACGATATTTTAGTTTTGAAAATAAGATCGAACGCTGATCAAAAACTAAAATAACATATTAAACCCTGGATGAGTTATTTTTGTTCCGCAAACATATTGTATTTGTGTGAATGATTCCATTGTAGATAACTTAGCCGTTCCAGTAATTGAGTAACTTATTACGAAATACATCTTGATAATGCTAGTTTTTCTAACATATAAGATACTAGCTGACCCGGCGAACTTTGTTCCGCATCAAAACTATTTTTGCAGCGTTTACAATTAAAGTGCTAAATCTCCAAAATTATCACTTTTTGTTTACTAGATTATACATAAATTATACATACAAACTACCCCGTTTGACACCATCTACCGGTAAAAAACCCGCATCAAAATCCGTATTAATTACCGGACTTCCATTAAATTGTTAAGATCCTGCTTTAATCCCTGCTAGTATTCTAAATTTCATTTGATCACTGACAAATTTCCATATTTATTTTGAACTCCCAACTCTTGAACAGAAGTTACCATGTTTATTCGCTACGCTATCGATACAGCTTTAATGATTTATTACATTCATGCACACATATATAGATAGATATAAATAAACGCACACATGCACATTTCCAATATAAAATGAGTGTTGCATAGAGATTGCATCGCAGGTCAGTAACCCGCGTCAAGGATATACCTATGTGACCGGATTATGAACCTTATTATCCACAATAACTATGGAGATATAGACGATTTTAGAATAAATATAAGTAAGCTAAATCAATTATTAATGCGAATTGTAAAACCATGTTGAATTCGTAGTTAGTGTACGATTGGAAGCGATCTTTATGTTTATGTGAAAATAATTTTAATGGCTTTTTATTCTTTGATACAGATAATTTAATAGCCCCGTTGCGTAATGAGTTTTTATAAACAAATATAATAGGTTTTGTACTTGTTATGCAAACCGAAAATGAAAATGAAGCAGCAAAAATGCAGCAGCCGGTGATGGCAGTTACCCTTTACGGATACCCTGCCGGCGTTGGCGGGATTGACAGCAACGACGCGACGCCGACGTCAGCAGGGTTATGTGGGACTCACCAGGACGTTGTAGCGTGGTGGCGGAATACCCACTAAACCTCTGCTGCGCACTTGTCCGTCTTAGCTGGGGCGTCAGGGGCTCGCGGTAAGCAGTCTACGCCTGCTAGAACAGTTCTACCCTCTCAAATTCCGTGAATGTCTTATAGATTTGATGTGTTGTACACAATCTCTTACATTGTAGGTTATCAATAAAAGAATATCAGCACTCATCCGGGTAGAAAAAGTGTGCGCTTTGTCCTATGGCAACGGGCCCAACATCCATTCCATGGGATAACATATTTAAGTAAGCGAAACGAAACATAACTGCTACTACCTACATCTTCCAGTATTAAGGCGGTACAGGTACAACAAATTTCAAAAACAAATTGATATTGTTTACAAATAAACTTATTCAGCGGCTCACTAGATGGCGTTGTACCGACCTACTAAATTGCGCTAGGGTTTAGTTACAGTAGTAAGTTTAAATTAATATTCAGGACTACTAATATTGTTTCTGATTTCTCCGACGAATCTCCTAACGGTGATTCGTTGAGGAAATTAAAAATCAAAATTTTTGAACTAAATAAGTAAAGAAATCTAGTACGTACGTACTAGGGATGTGAGATTAATGGAAAAAAATCGATTTAATAAAAATCGATTTTTCTTTATGCATTATAAATCGATTCGCTAATAATCGTTTTAATAAAAATAAATAATCGATTTTATGAAAATCGATATAGAATCCTACATGCTTTTCATATTTAAATAATAAACCTAAGATATTCATATTAACAATTAAACAGATTAAAAATCAAACAAAAAGTATGAACAAAAAAATATCAAATTCAAAACTAAAATCAATGCAAAGGTTCTTTTAAACTTTCAAGTTTTTCTTTTTGTAAGAAATAATGAAACCAATTATCATTATTGATACAATTTTAACACATACATAAATACATAACTTCACGCCAAATCCCTTGCGGGGTAGGCAGAGAGATCGAAGCACCATAAGGCACGATTCTTACACACCTCACTCGCTACGTTGACTTTCTTAACTCTTTTCATGCACGCGCGTCGATTTTAGGCTCCAAACATCACCTACCTCCAGGACACGTTCTATTTGGTCATGGAATGTGTGTCTTCGCTTTTGCATTGTATATCTACTTAGTCAATCCTGCATCATCCATTCTTTCTACATGTCCGAACCATCGGAGCATGCCCTTTCTTACTTTTACACTGATACTCTCTTTCAATTATAATAAAAATGAAATGAGCACCCTAACAAAATGACAACTTTACTGTATCAAAAGTTAAGTTAACAATAATTATTATCACAAATGTCCAGTCTTATTTAACATATGACTAGTATTAAAATAAAATACTTGAAATGACAATTAAAAAAAAAACAAACAACGAGGATATGGTCTCAAAAACAAATATATTAAACAATTCCTTCGTTAATCTTAATAGTCTCGGTGGTCCAGTGATCGAGCACCTACTTCTGAATCCGGAAGTCGCGGGTTCGAATCCTGACACTGGCTCAATGACTTTTCGAAATTGTTTTCGGAAGTCATGTGTGATAAATATTGATGACTGGTAAACTTTGTGCCCGGTATGGCAATAGGTTCGCCAGCTATTCCAATTGGGACGTAAACATAAATGCGAGACGACTGCTTACATCCGCTGCCTACACCTTCGGGCGACCTAGTTAAAGCCGTGAAGTTATGTTTTACTTAAAGTTTATACATAATTAAAAATATTTGTTGTCACAAATAAGTATTATTTTACTTTAAACTAGTCTTAAAGTAAAATACTTAAAAAGAAAATTAAAAACTAAACAATGACTGTATGGTCAGAAAACAAAAATATAAAACAATTCTTTCGTTAATCTTAAAGTTTAGTTTTAAAAATAGTTACTGTAACAAAGCTTTGCTACATCAGAAGAATATAGGTACTAATGAAATATGATAAATGCCAATGCCAAACGACTTGTAAGTAGTAATGAACTTACTTCGAGTTTTGTCATTCGGCGAATAGATGGCGCTATTTATGAAATTGATTTAATTACGTAATCAATCGATTTAAAATCGATTAATATGAATTTGAAAATCGATTATTAAAAATCTATTATATGGAAATAATAATCGATTAAAAGAAAAATCCATAATTTTTGAATATCCCTAGTACGTACATCTCCGTAGTCCATACGCCACGATATCCACTTACCATCAGCTATGTTGTGCTTGTTCTTTACCGGGGTTCTTTACCATAACGTTAAAATATAAGTATATGGAAATTAATAAAAGAATAAAATTTACCAGGTCTACTGGCCTTTTACATGTAGCCCCACTCCGTTTCCTCTCGTGGGTGTCGTTGGAGTGTCGTAGCCGACGTATAGCCTTACGTATGTGACCTTTTCCACGGGACTCGATGTTACGTTGGGCGCGTGGGCAATTCCGCCTAAGTTCTCGCTTATTTAAGACGGAAAGCTAACATAGGAATTATCGATGATGTTTTGAATTTTTCTTACAACTACAAACTTTTAAGCTTTATGAGTGAGTTTCAGCATATTCAGATGTAGGTCAGCTGTTCAATCAATACAAAGGGTTGTGATAATATCAGCTTCCGTGGTCCACAGTCCAGCAAACGATAAAATGATTATATATTCCTGAAACCCCTAAAAAA